>CM060948.1:247489168-247945493 GCA_030765055.1 Mantis religiosa
GTCAAATTAATGGCATCCTCATTTCCACGTTGCTGTCCATAAGTGTTGTATTGTGAACAAAACATATGTTTCTTTTCTTTCCGTCCTCTTATCGGATTCTTGATTTCGATAAAATTTGACTTGTATATTCTTTGCGATTTGAGTATAAATATTTACTGTGGCGGTGTCACCATCAAAAAGTACATTCAGTAGAAGAGAGGGTGCAAAATGTTCGATGGAGAGCATCTTTGAGGAATCAGAGCATCTTACTAGTAATTTTCCTAAACAGAAAGATAAAAGTTGCTTTCTTTTGCTCTTAGAAAAAAAAACCTAATAAGATATGGGGATTTAAACTGTTCAATGGAAGGCACTTTGAAGGATTGTTAGTATTGTCACCGATGGCACTGTTGTGTTGCCGCGACAAAAGGGAGCCGGGCGCGTGGATGGGAGAGCTAGACGCTTGCCAAGAAAAAGAGACAGAGAGAGGCTCTGGCATTTTCCGTCTTTCTTTTGTCGCCGCGAATGTTCTCGGAAGGTCTACGGCATTCTAGAAACAATGCCTGGAGGTATAAATACCGGCAAGTGTTAGAGCTGCAGTTGTGACACTGCAGTATCAGTGATTGAAAGTCTGGCTCCCGGACGTTCAAGAGTCCAATCGCAGGTGCAGGTGCGGCAGTTGTGTGGTGGTTATTGCGTCAGTGGACGTTTGAAGTGTACCGCAGTGATTTCATTAATTTATTTAAGTGCGGTGGAGCACCGAGTTCGATCTTGAAGACAGCTGATTGTCAATCTCACGTCTTTTTATTGCAATAAAGAGTGTCTTAAATTTCTGCAAATCAGAGTTTTGATTCCACGTAACCCTAGCAGTCACAGTATTGATACTGTATTTATTGAACGGAAGGTTCATATCTCTCCGACGTACAGTGGCTAGCTTTATTATTATTACTACTGAACTAATTCAATTTTGGAAATTAACGTCAGCAACCCTTTCTGTAGAAATATCGTAATAGAAAATTTTAAGAGTGAATTAAACTGGTTGTAGCCGTTACAACACATCCACGCATTCTCTGAGAGAAAGATTTATAGGTCTACTGAGGAACAGATGACTTCGAGAGCCCAGTGGACCAGATAAACTAGAGCGTCGCTTCAAAATTGCTGCAATTTCTTCGCGAAGAGAATTGCTTCAGTATGAATGAAACATTTGGTACATACATTTTTAAGAACAAGAGCAGGTACTGGGGGATGCGGTAACAACAAAAATGATGTTACATCCCTAACGTATGAAAAAGTTTTTAGGCGGGAAGAAATTTTGGGGGCTTTCAGCACGATTTGTTTTCTCATTACTTCTGTGGAAAAAATATAAATTGTGATTGCTTCATTCTTTTAGCCTCTCTGTAAAGGAGGGTGGGAGAATATAAAAAAAGTTGGCCTGAAGCATGCTTGGTAGGACAACTTTGAGGACATTAAACAAGAATGGACCTGATTTTTCAATAACAAAAGGATATAATAATGCTTTGTTAATGCAAAAGGTCACCCCTTTGGAGGACGTGTAGTAAAGTATTCGATTAGAGGCAATTATTGTTTTCAGTACGAGTAGGACATTTGGTGAGGTGATCAAATTAACAGAACTGAATATCTCATGTATTTAATTCATCCAAGTACTGTCCTCCACATGAGAGATAGTCTCCGAGGCCTGAGACACAGGGGGGTTGGCGAAGGTTCCCACATCCTCCCTGGACAGGTTTATGACACCCCATGTCAGTACAGTTACAGAACATCCAAAAACATTCTGATGGCTTCTACTTTTGTGAATGAACCTTCTCGGTTTCAGTGTACAGAGTGAAGAGGGCGCATGTTTTTTTTAATGGTTCTACTCCTTGTGTAGTAGGCATTCTCTGCCACACACATTCGCTGTCCTTGTCCCACTGTGTAAGGGAGCACATACCTTTCAGGGACCTTCTTTGCTTTAGATTAGATTAGATTGATTTGCGTTCAGTAGGTTCACTTGTAGCCAGAAAAGGCTGTGAACATTGAACATGTCCAGAGGTATAACGTTTAATAGCATATATATGTACAAAAGTTAACATAAGACACATATTATAGTAAACAGGCAATATGAACAACATTATGGAAAACAAAGCAGGGATAATTATATATGATACAAAATCAAACACTTTTTAATTCAGCTTTCACTTGGCTTATGCCAGTACGTCTCAACCTTTTTGCAATGAATACCATTCTTGTTATGTGTTAAATACATATACATCAAAAATAAACTTTCAAAATGCATCAAAGATTTATTGGTAATGATTTGTCATTGGAACAGTTAGATAGTACTTACAGAGCTACAGAAGCATTATCAGGTTAATTTGTCATTCAGATAATCTTGTACAGAATAAAAAGATTTTGAGCAAAGGTACTCTCTAACAGAATTTTCAAAAGCACCGAAACTATCAATTTTTTCTTTAAGAACATTAGGAAGTGCGCCAGATATTTTGATAGCTTCATAATACACACCTTTCTGGAAGCAAGAAAGTTTAGCACTGAGATAATGGATATTATACTTTTGTCTAGAGTTTATTCTGTGAATTATATTATTTGTTGCAAATAAGGCACGATTGCATACAAAGAATTTTAGGATCGAGAATATACACATGCAAGGAAGCATTAATATCATCTAAAAAGATCTTTACAGGAGCATATACGTGGATTATATGTGACTTTATTTTCTGGCGGAATGGCATTCCGGAAAATTGTTTTCAACTTCTTTCAAGACTTTTAGAAAAAAAAATACCGTTAGATGAGACAACCACTTTAAACTATTTTTGTTCCAGTTGTTTTAAGTTGGCAATAGTACTAGATATAGCATTTCGCTTTGTTATTTCGAGAATCGATGCATCATCTGTCACTTGATAGAGAATTCATTATTCCTGTTTCTCTGTGCTGTTTCTGCTACCCGGCTTAATTTGTAATCAATGTATGGAATGTGAGATCTTCGTTTATATTGCAATCTCTATTGTTATAATAAACAGTTCTTCATCTGGAGCTAGTTGTCTGGGACGCTTTAGCGGTAAGCAGGCTCCCAAGAGAGTATAAGTACATTATAAGGTCCAAAGCATTTGTTTTAAAAGACTCATATCAAAATGAATGAATATTTGGATTGCTCTGTACTTTAATCTACCAGCCAGTGACCACTTGGTGAGTGATTAAAATTAAAATGACTTCAGACTACGTTATCATACTGTAGCAGCAGCTAAAGTGTAAACTCTTTGATCTACGGAGCCACGTTTTGGTTAGATTGAAATTATCTCATTTCATAACTCGAACTTAGATGCCAATTTTAGAAAGTAAGAAGTGTCTCGGGAAAGCTCACTTTGCACTCCGGTGCAAAACAAAATTGTCTAAACGGATGGCCTGGTGTTGGGGCAACAATAGAAGAATTGGCGAAAAAAGAATTCAACTCAATGAAGTTTATTATTGTGGTTATTATTTTATTATAGTAGTTAAGCTGCGACGTCTGTAAGACTGACATTAGAAACAGAAGGGTGTAAGTATGTAACTATCAAAAGAAGTGCAAAAGAATACAGAGGGATAATTTAGGCACAGGGGGCACTAACAACGAGAAATAATTGGACAACTGTGCATCGACAATAGGGTGTAGCTTTAGGATTTGTAAACTTAAACCCCAATGATCCAAGATCATAGGGAAATAGCTTGGATTTTAGTTATGGGTAATTTATAAACTGATAACGAATGTGTTTGGAAGAACTGAAAGATTGCTATTTTTGCGGAATTCACTACTACTCGTGGATTACTTTCCACCACGCATGCGCAATTATAATGAAGTATTCATATTATTCATATTCATTTATTTCATCCTTAAGATCATGTTTACATGATTTGGAACCGTCAACATCGTAACAATAGAAATACAATACAATTTACAATAAAACAGTGCAATTAAGAATAATGCACATGAGCACACACAGTTTTAATTAGCCAGTTTTTACAGAACTATCTAAATATATTACATAATCGAATAAAATGAATTTTCTATTAAATATGCTTTGAGCTTTTTCTTAAATACATTCACATTGTCTACGTTTTTTATATTAGGGGTGTAGTCTGTTGAAAAATTTAATACCATTGTGATAAGCACTGGTTTCAGCTAGGTTTGTTCTGCAATATTATCCTTCCTGCCTTGTACTATGATAATGAATCTCTGTGTTGTTTAGTAGTGATGCCTTATTGCTCTGACATGGTTGATAACTTCTAATATGTACATACTTGTTAGAGTCATGAACCTTAATCTTTTAAATAATTCCCTGCATGATGCTCTGCTTGATTCCCCAGTCATTATTCTTAAAGCCTGCTTTTACAACCGAAATACTTTTTCTGATTCCGCTGAAGCCCCCCAGAATCTTATTCCATACCTTATGTGACTATGGATGTATGCAAAGTATGCACTTCTAACCACCTGTGTACTGGTCTTCCTTTTCAGTGAATTCAATATGTAGCATCCCACACTTAGTTTTCTGCTTAGCATATGTATATGCACCCCCCTCCCATTTTAGATCTTCTGTAATAACTATCCCCAGGAATTTAGTTTGAGCTTGGTATTTTATTATCCTACTGTCTAACTTTATTTGTGGTTTTGCTATATTTCTATGAATACTTAAATGAAAGTGTATAGCAACAGTTTTTGTATGTTTAATAGCATTCTATTTGCCCCAAACCAGGATGCCAGTTTCCCTAAATGGTCATGTATTTTTTCCTGCAGATATGTTTCCTTGTTTACCTTTAATAGCAGATTTGTATCATCTGCAAACAACACCACTTCAGACTCCTACTGGACACATAATGGAAGATCATTTATGTACCTACAGCAATTAAAGAAGTGGCCCCAATATAGACCCTGCGGTACCCCTAACCTAACTTCTTCTGCGTCGATTGGCATCTTTCTATACTTAGATGTTGTTTATTGAAGTTACTAATCTCTACTATTTGTGATCGCTGTGACAGATATGATTTAGACCAAGTAATGGGTATTCCTCTAATACCTTAAGCCTCCAATTTTCTCAGTAGTATATTATGATCGATCACATCATATGCCTTGGTTAGATCAAGGAACAAAGCTATCGATTTTTCTTTTCGTTGAATAAAAGTGATAATTTTTTACAATAAAGGAATAAACTGCAGATTCAGTAGATATTCTCTGCCTAAAACCATGTTGTGCATTGGTCAGAATTTTATTTTTTTTCTGAAAATTTACTAATACTATTGAACATTAGTCTTTCCAAAATATTTGAGATTACTGATAGCATCAATACTGTTCTGAAATTTTGCAACTCATCCTGAGGCCCCTTTTTATGAAAGAGTCTAACTTAAGCTATTTTTAATTTATTTGGGAAAACGCCTGTCTGAAGAGAAGTGTTGTAAGTAATCACCAATGATGTTGCTATTTTCTGTACACTATGCTTGATTACTAAATCAGGAATCCCATCTAGCCCAGCTGATATCTTGCTTTCCAGCTCTTTTGCGTACTTATTAGTTCCTGTCCATTTATAGGTTTAATGAATATTGAATTTACACATTTCTTAACCTTACTGTTTTCCACTATTTTATTAACTCCTGTGTCATATTTATCTCTTACTAATTTATTGAGACCCTCAACAAAACATGTATTAAACAATTCAGCTATATGTTTTAACTGGTTCTTTGAATTTTTCACTTTCATACATCAATTTAAATTGGTTTATGCTTGAATTACTTTTCCCAGTTTATTTATTACTTCCCACATTGCCCTTTGAATATATTTATCATTTACTTGTTTTCTTGCATCCCTAATAACCTTTTAGTACACTTTTTTATATGTCTCTATATAGCTTAAGGTTTCCCTCGACACATTTCCTCTTTTTTTCAACATGAGCAAAGAACTTTAATCTCTCTGAAGACACTTGTATCCTTTTAGTCACCCACCCTTTATGATATTTGTTCTTTAAACTAACCTGCTTCAGTGTAAATGCTATATAAAAATTGTCATAGACTGTTTCTATTCACTTATCAAATTTTGAATTTACATCCTTTTCTTCATAAACATCATGCCAATTTTCCTTGCTTAGTAGATATTTAAACTGCTTCTAATTATCCTCACTAAAACACCTTTTACTGCATTTTAATCTAATTTTAGTAAGTGATTTACTACTTTTAAAATTTGCACTTTGTAATCCGATATACATGTTTCTATCACATGCACAGGCTGTTCATAGTCCATATTAGTAAATTATTTTATGTGCATTAGAATGAAAAGGTTGAAATTTATAGCCACAGTTAATAGTTATTTTCTTGCTATGATGTAATACATACTACATTTCCAGGTTCCATATGAAATAGAAGTTGCTGAAGACACACCTGTTGGAACAACAGTGTTTCAGGGCATACATATAGAAGATCCTGATACCCTTGGAGACAACATAGAGGTGTCTTGCATTGACAGGCCGCAGGTAAACTTATTTATTCTGAATTCCTGAAACATACATTGATCCTAGATAATAAACCATGCATTTGATACTAAACAAAAGTTTTGTTCTTTAAATTCAGTTATATTTACACAAGCAATTCCCTAGTTCTCAGCAGCTGTATGTGACTTAATTATTTTCATACAGTGTTCAATTAAAATAGAATATCACCTTTATCATGTAATTTAGTTACAGTTTTTTTTTTGGACCTCAGTTGTATTAATGTGTGTATGTTATAGGCCTATTAAAATTTGAGGCATTATATAAAATTCCAAGGAATTATAATAAATGCCCAAAGATTTTTGTCAAAGTGGCATATTTTAAGTGTGTTTTACACTTTTTCTAGAAGTTACATATAATGTTAAATTGGCCAAACTAAGGTATGTGAATGCAACAAGAAATCATATTTTGAAAAAAAAAATTGCAATTTTTCAGACAAATTAAAAAAAGTAATTTTAACACTAGAACTGAGGAAGGGATCAAAATTACCCCTATTCAAATTTAACCCTTCATAGTGTTTTCAGATATTTGGATTTTTTCTTCAGATTTCAGTACTTTTACTAATTTGCGTTTCTCTTGAAAGTTATACATGTAAATAACCAAATTTTTTTATATCTAATCCATTTTATTAAGTTCACTACCTAGAACAGTGAGAGGGATCATTTTGACCCCATATATTTAAAGCTTAGTAGGAACAATTTGGCGGACTGTAAATGACACAACAATGCAGAGTCATTACTGTGTCAAACAGTGGTATATTTTAGGATTCTTACACATGCATTTTATCAGTTGGTGTGAAAATTTCACTGCTATTGCATAGTGGCAGCTTATTTAGACAGTGTCATTTGTTGAAGACAATCACTTTGAATTATGTTTTGTAAGCATGGCTTCTCAGATGGTGAGATGCTACATATTTTTCTAGAAGATTCTGATGTTGAATCAGAAATCAGTTTTTCCAATGCAGATGATGATGTGTTAGAAACTAGGGAGAATGATTCTAGTGACAGCAACAGTTCACTGTCTATGGAAGTTCCCAAGCTCTTGCTTCAGGCATCTCGCTAGAGCAAGACTCAACTACAGGCACAGTAAAATGGTATCCAGGGGTGGAACTGAGTGGGAGATTATAAACTCGTTGTCAACTTCGTCTGGAAGAAGAGCTGCTGTAAACATCCTAAAGGAGCAAGGAGGACCAACTGCATATGCTTATCACTGAGTGCATGACTCTGCAATCAGCACTTTTCATTCACTGTTTGATGAATCTATGATTCATCTTGTAAAGAAATACACAGAATCAAATGCGAGGAGAGAACTGAAAAATAACGGCAGGACTGTGAAAGCGTGGAGTGTACTATGTCCAAAAGGTACATCTGTGGATGATCTTTGGTTGTGCTCTTGGGGGCTTGGTATCTTCAAGGACACAATGCCTTGAGACAGATGTCAGGAGTTACTCTGATTCCTCCAGTATGATGAAAAATCAACATGCAACATCTACCATCTGACAAGTTTGCCCTTATATAAATGTTTGGAGAAATTTAGTGACAGTGACGTCAAAATTAATTTCAGAAACTACAAGTAGTTTCTGAAATTAAGTTTGCCCTTGTTTCAGAAATTTGAAACAAGTTTGTGGGAAACTGTATTCGCTGTTACTGTCCAAGTGAAAATCTAACCATTGATAAACAGTTGCTTCCAAGCAAAATACGGTGTAGGTTTACAAAATTTATGCCAAATAAGCCTGACAAATATGGACTTAAATTCTGGATTCCTGCTGACGTAGCATCAAGATGTGTCTGCAATGCCTTCCCTTATCTGAGTAAGGATGACAGCCAACCTAAAACACAAACACTGGGAGAACATGTTGTTCTCTGCCTCATGGAGCCATTTATAAATCAAGGAAGAAATGTAACAACAGACAATTTCTTCACCTCTCTTCAACTTGCCAAAAAGCTCTAATCAAAGAAAATGTCATTAGCAGGAACAATAAACAAATTTCACCGTGAGGTCCGTGATGAACTTAAGAAACCCATTGCTAGATTATATTCCAGCACCATTTTGTGACAGACTGGCAACAGAAACTACACCCTGAAAGTTTATCAAGCAAAGAAAAAGAAGAGTGTGGTTGTTCCTAGCATTTTACATGCTGAAGTAGCAGTAAGCAAAGAAACAAAGGAAAAACCAGAAACTGTTACTTTCTACAGTGCTACCAAATTTGGGGTGGGTGCCATAGACTAAATGGCACTTAAATATACTACTGAAGTAGCTGAAGTAGCATGCAGGAGATGGACAGTCATGTTTTCCATAATATATTAGATATTGCTGCTATCAATGCATGGGTCATTTACATTCAAGTAAGGGGTACAAAGGTGAAATGAAAGAAGTTCACCCTTCTTCAGTTTATAAAAGAACTAAGCAAGTGAAAGGCACCAGAAGGGCAATAACCAGAAGAGTCAACAGGACCAACACCAACCAAAAAGTGGAGGAAATACCAGATCAGCTTGTGCAAAGGAAACTAGAGCAGCAATATTTATAATAAGTATCAAAAAGCTGTGTATGAAAAATGTGCAAGTAAAGTAAAAGTTTAATGTGCAAAGTGTGTGTAGGATAAACAAACACAACATAAAACCAAAGCTAAGGCTATGCAAAAATTAGAAATATAATGCCTCAGTCATTAAAGCCGTAGATGGTAGTGTGTCTGCTTCATGTTCAAGAGTTCAGATCTCAGTCAGGGTGAGTAAACTGGATACGGTTTTTCCTGCGGTTTTCCCTTATCCTGAAAGACGACTGTCGGATAACTCTAAGCTCTTAATGGAAATTAATTCTTCTTTCACACTGGCTATGGCATTGAATTTTTCAGTCTGACTCTACGTTTCCACAACTCTAAGCTCTATGGACCCTGGGCTCATTTGAGCATCATTTCACCTATTCCATTAATCGTCCGATATAACTTAACATTGGAGGATTAAATTAAAAAAATAATAAAAAAGTAAATTAATTAAATAAATAAGTAAATAAAATGAAATAAAAAGTCATTAAAGCAAAATGTTAAACATCGCTATTTATTTTAGTTAATTGATGGAAATTAATCATTTCTCCACACTAGCTGTTTATAGGCTAAGGTTTTTGATGGATAGAGTCAACATGAAAAATTCAATGCCATGGCCGGGATTTGAATCATGGATCTCCTGGTTTCCGTCCAGTTGCTCTAACCCATTTAGCTACCATGGTCAACGTGCCGTCCTGCCACCAAATCCCAGCCATGGCATTGAATTTTTCATGTTGATTTTATCCATCACTATTTATTGTTTCAAATAATAATCTGAATTATATTAAAGTGAATTGGTTATAGTGTAGACATCTGTGTATGTATTCTACGCAGTTATGTATTATTAGATTTACCGCAGTTCTAGTGTTAATGTTACAAGCAATAATTGAATATAGAGATATCTTCAAAAAGCCAGAAGTTTTTCAAAAGAAGTTTTGAACATATGAATAAATTACTTTAGTATTGTTTGTTGACTCCCCCCCCCCCCTTACATACACATTCTTTATTGTTTTCAGTAAACATGAAAACATGCATTGGACAAGCTTCCATACCCAGCAGGTGAAAATTTAAGGGTAATAATATTAGTAATATTAATGATAGTTTCTTAGTCATTGCTTCTACTTTGTAATCTAGTAACCCATCATCCTACCCTTTTAATGAGAATTCCTTTTATAGTAAAAATCATGGCATGGAGACAGTAAACCACATGCCGTGTTTAGGGTATTGCACATGCGTGGATGCAACTGCCAGCCTAAGGAAGGGAATGAAATCTGCTTACCTTTCAAGAAGTAGTAGTGATATATTTTAATGTGTATTATCCATTATTTAATTTTGCCCTTTTTTTCCTATCCTGTACCTGGTAATGGATAAAGAAAAAACTTTGTTTATACCTGGCGGGTATGAAAGCTTATTGCATGCATTTTCCATAAAATATTAACATTGAATTTTAGAATAGAATATAAGACTTTCTGTACCATAATAGGCAAATGGTAAAGCAAGTAAAAGAGCATTTACAGTTCATAATGTGATTGTATTTTTATTCCTGTTCTTCCTCTTTGTGTACTCACAACAGGTTTGCATCTTATATGTTTTTGGAGGAATTTAGTAACAGTGATGTCAAAATTAATCTCAGAAACTATTTTTAGTTGGTTTATTAATACTCGTCACTTACTTGTTTATATTTATGAGAGACTAGGCAAATGCCTTTGAAACTAGTCTCTCATAAATATAAACAAGTAAGTGACGAGTATTAATAAACCAACTACAAATAGTTTTTGAGGTGTTTGCATCTCTTAATTGTTCTCATTTGTTCTCACCATAACACTTTGTAAATAATGCCAGTATAATGAAGTTGAAGTTAAAATAACTTCCTCATCCTTTTTTTCTTTTCTCAATAGCAAGGGAAAATATTGGAGATTATTTTGTACCTGATGAAATATACTGAGTGATTAATATCCATCTAGAATGTGCTTTACTTCCAGAATCATCAGTACATGGTAATATTTTATGTTTTTTAAGTAATTACATCAGCACTCTAGTCTGCAATCAAGTACTTAACACAGCAAATGTGAAACCCAGTTTCCAGATGCATGCAGCAAGTTTGAAGTGGTGACTGTGAACTCCAGTGTAAGATCCTACTTTGGAACACTTGTTCTGCGAAAGCCTCTGGATTATGCTGTCAGGCCTTTCTATCAGCTGCTCTTGAATGCAAGTGTGAGTAAAAATAAATCCTGTCATTAAAACATAACAGTTTGATAATTATTTGTTTAAGAATTGTTGTTTAAGAATTGTTGTTTCATAATATTACATAAACATAATTCACAAAAACCTGTTGTGCTACAGTCAAATATTTTTACTACCCATTACAAATTCACTTATATAGTAAAGCCTGCCTAAAACAGACCTCATATATGCCAGAAACCTGTAAAAATGGAAAATAAGTTTTGGAATAGAGCTATTTGCCATGTAAAATTATACTCTAAGCCGGGAAACTACCCAACACAGAAATAGAAATATTTTTCAGGAACCGTTGTAAATAACCTGATTAAAATGGATTAATTTATGTGCAATAGATTACAACATTACATATTTTGAAAAGTGCAGTAATTTTGAGGGCAACTGCACAACTGCACTTGTACTAAAGTTCTATGAATCATGAAGTCATAAACTTTAATTCTTCAAGGAAAAGGGAAAACAAACCGTTAGCTCTCCCAACTCTCTTCCAACACACATGGTAAGGATACAACTGTTTTACAGAGTGCTCATTCTCAGTATCATTCTTACAAGTGATCAAGCATTAGCGGAAGCAAACTGTGAACTTTGGTGAATTTTAAAAATATAGTTTGTATGTACTCAAATTCTGTAAAATAAGTTCTAGATATAAGACTTTATCACTGGAGGAAAAAATTAAGCTTATTGAAGAACACCAAAAGAATTAACTGTATTGTTTAAAGTGAGAAAAGCTCATATTAATTAGATTTTGAAAAACAAAATAACAATTAAGGACGAGTGGGTAAAGGGAAGCAGGCCATATGAATCACATCACAAATCTACAGAGTATGACAAGCTAAATTGCTGTGTTCGAGTGGTTTGCTAATGTGTGCACTAAAAGATTTCCCATATCTGGACCATTACTTCAGACTCAAGCTTTAGAAACAGCAAGAAAATTAGGCCAAGACAAATTCAGAGCTTCTAATGGATGCATTAAGAGTTTCAGACATTGTCATAATATTGTTTTGAATGCAGTGTGTGGTGAAGCAAATGATATTAATATGCAGGCAGTTGCAGATTGGAAAGGGCAAATTGAAAACAGACAGAGAAACTAGGCAATAAACTACAATTATTGTACTTAAGTTGAAAATATAGTATATAATACGTATCTTTATTATTATGATTATGATTATGATGATGATTATTTATTATTATTATTATTATTATTATTATTATTATTATTATTATTATTATTATTATTATTATTATTATTATTATTATTATTATTATTATTATTATTATTATTATTATTATTATTATTATTATTATTATTATTATTATTATTATTATTATTATTATTATTATTATTATTATTATTATTATTATTATTATTATTATTATTATTATTATTATTATTATTATTATTATTATTATTATTATTATTATTATTATTATTATTATTATTATTATTATTATTATTATTATTATTATTATTATTATTATTATTATTATTATTATTATTATTATTATTATTATTATTATTATTATTATTATTATTATTATTATTATTATTATTATTATTATTATTATTATTATTATTATTATTATTATTATTATTATTATTATTATTATTATTATTATTATTATTATTATTATTATTATTATTATTATTATTATTATTATTATTATTATTATTATTATTATTATTATTATTATTATTATTATTATTATTATTATTATTATTATTTGCGCCATTATCGTCATTTGTTCCGGCGGGCGCATGAATATTTCACTTGGCGCCAGTTATACGGCCAGCTGATCATGTGACTCGCCAGCGCGCAAGAAAAGAGACTTCTTCTTCCTTTATAGTTACAGACATGTTGAGACATGTGATGTGCTTCGTTGTGTGGCTGCGTGCAGCTGTTGTTGCAATGAAAGAACCGTTTTAGTTTATCTCAAATATTAGATGTATTGTTGTCTTCTTCATGATTATTCACATAAGAAATGTAGCGTGTGCAATAAATTTATCTAGTGATATGAATACAGCTCTATCGAGTACAGTCCACAAAATCAGTTTCCTTGGTTATTGCTAAAGTCAAGGTGGTCTCCGCATTAAATTAAGCACGACACGAACATTGGTCCTTCACGGGCGGATATTTATTGTGCAACGCAACAGTTTCTTCTGCATGGATGTACATCAGTGGGCCCCAGAAAGCCAGGCATCTGGATCTACGCAGCAGATGATCAGCATTTCATTTGCAACGACGCAGAAGCCTGCATCGCAACACATTTCAGGTCAGAACATTCCTTTTCTTTCTTTCTCTCCTTTAAGTAAGTCTCATAACCATTCAATATGGAGCAGGATTTGAAAGCGCTTGTCAAAAGAAGGGGTATAATCAAAAGAGAATTTACCTTTGTTCGAAAATTTCTTGATAAATTACCAGAACAGGTCAACATTTTCATATTGAGAGCTAATTTCGATAACTTGAGTGAAATTTGAGACAAATATGAAGCTATTCAGACCCAAATTGAATCTCTTGTGGAAGCGGAAACTGAATTAGATATGCATGCAGAACACAAAGAGGAAACAAGAAACAGTTACATCGAATTGAAGGCTAGTTTAGCTGAATTAATACAGGATCATGAACAGCAAGAAAATGGTTCTGGACATTCGCAACACACAGTGCAGTCACAATTGTCACAAGCAGCTAAAGCTATCAAATTGCCTGTGATACAATTACCTAAATTTGAGGGTGATGTCACTCATTTCAAACATTTCTATGACACATTTACAAGCTTAGTGGTAAACAACCAAGCTTTAGATGCTATTCAGAAATATCACTACTTACTTTCCTCTCTCAAGGGACAAGCTCATTCACTAATACAGAACATACCTGTCACTAGTGAAAATTTTGATGTAGCATGGGAGCTCATATGCTCACGCTATAACAATACAAGATTAATAGCTACAGCTCATATAAAAAATTTATTAGCACTACCAGTAATGCATAATGAAACAGTAAATGAACTACTTACCTTGCTCAACCATTTTCAAAATAACTTGAATGCCATTGAAGCATTAAAACTTGAAGTGCCTTTGCATGAAATCATTTTAATGCAACTTCTCCTAGAACATTTGTCTGACACCACACGCAGAGAATGGGAGAGTAAAATAGATTCTCAAAACTTCCCTTCTTTGAAGGATCTTATGCAATTTTTAGAAGCAAGAGCATACTCTTTTGAATTGCTTGCTAACACTGCATGTAACAAGACGGTAGTTAAGCCTAAGACTGATTTACACTCTGCTAAGCCCAACAGCAGAGACAGTAAACACTCTTACTTATCCACTAATGATCTTGTATGTCCATTTTGTCAGTGCAATCACATGCTACATAATTGTGATAACTTCAAAAACCTTAATGTGCATAAGCGTTGGACTTTCATTAAATCCAAGCGCCTTTGTGCCAATTGCTTTGCTCCTAATCATATATCAAGTAAATGTAATCGTGCCTCATACTGCAATTGTGGCTCATCCACTCACAGCAAGTTGCTTCATGATAGTAACAGAGAAAATGCTTCACGTGCAACTTCATCTAGTCCTGTAAATGATTCTACTAGAACGATTGACGCGCCATCTAGCTACTGTTCTTTTAAATCAAAATCCACACAGCAGGTTTGCTTACCACCGCACTAGTGCAAGTGGAAGACAGATATGGCAATCTCATACAATGTACAGCACTCCTCGACTCTGCCAGTCAATCCAATTTCATAACTGCAGATCTTGCGAAGCGCTTACAGCTTAACAAGGTGACAGCTGATACGCCTATCAATGGTATAAATGGCACCATTTCTACGGCCACTCACCATGTTCAGGTCAATCTGAAATCTATGGTAAATGATTTTAAGACTAAAATTGAATGTCTAGTACTTCCTCGTATAACAGGAAAACTACCTTCCACACATATCAATTTGTGCAACTGGAATATTCCTTCTAGCATTCCATTAGCAGATCCTAGGTTCAACATTCCTGATGAAGTTGAAATCCTAATCGGAAGTTCCTTATTCTTCGAGTTATTGCATGGGAAAACCTTAAAGAAACAAAGCACAGCCCTCGGTTGGATAATATCAGGACCTATTCCAAGGTCATCATACAAGTACAAGGCTAAGTCTTCGCCTCAGCATAATTTCTTCATCAGCACTGATAACCTTGACACACAGTTAAGACGTTTCTGGGATTTGGAAGAATTTCCTCAGCATGTTCTTACTAAGGAGGAAAGGGAGTGTGAAGAATACTATGTAAAAATAACCACTCGTAATGCCGATGGTAGCTTTACAGTTCATCTACCCGTCAAGGAGGACAAAAATCACTTAGGTGAATCTAGACAGCAAGCCATCAATCGCTTTATGCACTTAGAACGACGTCTTCAAAACGACATCACACTTAAAGAAGATTACACTCAATTTCTCTCTGAATATGAATCCATGGGGCACATGAAGCAAGTGTCACCACCAAAGGAAGGCGAACCTTGTTACTATCTTCCGCATCATGCAGTTTTCAAACCTTTGTCTACTACTACTCGCACCAGAGTTGTATTTGATGCATCTGCGCAGTCATGTTCAGGACTATCCTTGAATGATGTGCTGAAGTTGGGTCCTACTATTCAGGATGACCTTACCTCCATAATTTTACGCTTCAGAACTTATTGCTTTGCATTCTCAGCTGACATTTCTAAGATGTACAGGCGAGTGAAAATGCATCCTGATGATCAAGATCTCCAAAGAATAGTATGGTGAGAAAACAAAGATGAACCTATCCAGGACTACGCTCTTACTACAGTCACATATGGTACCAAACCTGCATCCTTTTTGGCCATAAGGACTTTGCATCAACTAGCTTCAGAGGAAGAGGCTAAATATCCTCTAGCTTCTCAAGCTATCCCTTGAATCCTTCTACGTAGATGATTGCTTATGTGGTCATAATGATCTACAGCAAGCTTTACATATTCAGAGGCAGCTACTTCAGATGTTAGACAGTGGCAGATTCCCACTTAGGAAATGGTGTTCTAATCATGAAGATATTTTAAAATCCATTCCACTGGAACACAGAGAGACACAACTTCCACTTTCATTGGATAGCAGTGAAAATGCGTATGCTCTTGGTCTCCTCTGGCATCCTGGAACAGATCAATTCCAGATACAAGACAATCCATCTCTTCAGGATAATCTAAATTCTAGCTACACCAAACAAAGCATACTTTCTGTCATATCATCTATTTTTGATCCTTTAGGCCTAGTGAGTCCTATTGTCATAAATGCCAAGATGTTTCTACAATCTCTTTGGTTGGAAAAACTCGGTTGGGCTGAATTGATACCATCTCACCTCATCCAACAATGGCTAAATTTCTGCGAGACATTGTCCATCATTCATGCTATACGTATTCCAAGACACGTCCTAATCACAGGTACATTAAGGGACATACAAATACATGGGTTTTGCGATGCCTCAGAAAAGGCTTATGGTGCCTGTATTTATCTTCGTTCTATGAACAGCTGCAATGAGGTGAAAACTAGACTTCTTTGCTCCAAATCCAAGGTTGCACCATTAAAGAAACAAACCATTCCTCGGCTCGAACTTTGTGGTGCTGTACTACTCGCTAAACTTTACAAGGTTGTAGCTAACCTTAAGCTGCAGACTTCACAGAACTATCTATGGACAGACTGTATGATTGTTCTAGCATGGATTAAATCCAACCCACACAAATGGAAGACTTTTGTAGCCAACAGAGTTTCACAAATACAAGAGTTATCAGAAACTACTGCTTGGCGATATGTAGCTACTCAAAATAATCCAGCAGATCTCATTTCGAGAGGAGTTTCGACTAAACCTCTTGCCTCAAATGACTTGTGGTGGAAAGGTTCTGATTGGATCTCACAACCCTTTGCATCTTGGCCAGAACAACCCAAACGATTAGATATTCAAGATGCCACTGAGCAACGCACTACTGCATGCTTGATGGTCTCTACAGAAAGTGATATCATTTCTCGTTTTTCAAAATTGTTACGCCTGCAGAGATTGACAGCATACATGCTGAGATTTGCATTCAACTGTAGAAACAGCAACACGAGATGGCAAGGTCCTCTCTCAGCACTTGAGCTTCAACAGTCATTGCACTGCTGCATTAAACTTTCTCAACAATCAGCTTATATCACAGAGTTAACAGAACTTAATAATAAAGGACACGTTCCTACTAAAAGCTCATTGAAATCTTTGCATCCATTTGTCGACAATGAAGGTTTACTCCGAGTAGGGGGAAGAATTGACAAGGCTGAAATTTCCTTCCAGTCAAGACATCAGCTCATCTTACCTCCTAAGCATCATCTTACCAAGCTAATTATTGAAAGTGAACATGTTAAACTTTTGCATGCTTCCAATCAGCTACTTACCTCTTCTCTTCGACAACGGTATTGGATACCGAGAATAGGAGAAACTCTTAAGTCAGTCCTACACAAGTGCCTGCCGTGCTTCAAACTCAAGGCCAAGGGAGCTCAACAATTAATGTGCAATCTACCTACCTACAAAGTGACTCCAGCGAGACCTTTCCTACGAGTTGCAGTTGATTACGCTGGTCCATTCTTCCTAGGTTATGGCTCGCCTCGCAGCAAGAGTCAGGTGAAGGCCTACATAGCTATCTTTGTCTGTTTATCCACAAAGGCAATTCACATTGAGTTGGTTTCACACATGACTTCTGATGCTTTTGTTGCTGCCTTACGAATGTTTACAGTTAGACGAGGATTGTGTAAAGAGATCCTAAGTGACAATGGCACAAACTTTGTAGGTGCTAGCAACAAACTTAGAGAACTTAGACTACTTTTGGAATCTCGCAAGCACCAAGAGATTGTACAAGACTATGCTTCATCTAATAAATGCACATGGCATTTTATACCACCCAGCTCACCCCACTTTGGAGGATTACATGAGACTGCAGTGAAATCTATGAAATATCATCTTTGCAGAGTAATGGGTACACAAGTACTGACCTATGAACAATTAACCACATTACTAATTCAAATTGAGGCTTGCTTGAACTCCCGTCCATTGCTACGCCTTACTGATGATCTTTTTGATACTTCCTACCTTTCTCCAGGTCATTTCCTCATTGGAGAACCATTGACTTCCATACCATCACCTTGTTCTGACAATCTGAATCAGTTACAGAAATGGCAACAGCTCCAAGACCGTCTACAACATCTGTGGCAGCGGTGGTCAACCGACTATCTACATTCACTCCAGCAGAGGCAAAAGTGGTCCAGTTCCAGGGAAAATCTTAAGGCAGACACCATGGTCCTGCTAATGGAAGACAATTCATCTCCTCTGCATTGGGAACTTGGAATCATCACTGAGACTCATCCTGGTGGTGATGGTTTAGTGCGGGTAGCTACAGTGCGAACTTCTAAGGGTGAATATAGGCGTCCCATTGTGAAACTGTGTCCTCTGCCAGTTCAAGAACAACAGTGATATTTTTCAAAGTGTGTCTATGTTAAATTAAAAAACTGTTCAGTTTTTTGGGCCCCAGTATGTTTGCGCCATTATCGTCATTTGTTCCGGCGGGCGCATGAATATTTCACTTGGCGCTGGTTATGCGGCCAGCTGATCATGTGACTTGCCAGCGCGCAAGAAAAGAGGCTTCTTCTTCCTTTATAGTTACAGACATGTTGAGACATGTGATGTGCTTCGTTGTGTGGCTGCGTGCAGCTGTTGTTGCAATGAAAGAACTGTTTTAGTTTATCTCAAATATTAAATGTATTGTTGTCTTCTTCATGATATACACATAAGAAATGTAGCGTGTGCAATAAATTTATCTAGTGATATGAATACAGCTCTATCGAGTACAGTCCACAAAATCAGTTTCCTTGGTTATTGCTAAAATCAAGGTGGTCCTCCGCATTAAATTAAGCACGACACGAACAGTTATTGTTATTGTTGTTGTTATTGTTGCTGTTATTGTTATTATTATCATTATTATTATTATTATTTAATTCATTAATATTGATTTTTGGGGCAGATTTTCCAACTTCTTGGTTAACTAATGTCCAAAGGGCCTTTGTTTTATTGTTAGAGTTTAGTATAAATCTTTCATTTTCCCTTCTTTTGGCTTCAGTTATAGTGGTTTTATAGATCTTTTGGTTCCTATTGATATACATAAATTCAAAAGACAACAAAGATGCAAACAAGTAACTACTCTTTCCCAAATCAGCAATGAAACTTCATACAGAAAATTTACATATCATCCCAGAGCTACACACCTTTTCCAAAAAAGTCTTCAAAGAGCACAATATTACTTTGGCCCCACAGAACAAATTTAGTGTACAACACTATTTGAAATCACATAATACAAAGGAGATACCCACAGACAAAAGAATCAGGTGTGTACCGGATAAACTGCAAAGGCTGTGACAACTTTTACATTGGGAAAACTAAAAAGAACTTGAACATTAGGCATTTTAGGAATATCAGTAACAAAGAAATAGATAAATCGGCGATAGTGTACCAATTTTGGAAGGAGAATCATGATATACAACGAGAAATCCACTTATTAAAAAGTGTCCAAGATCTAGCTACATTAAGCACGTGGGAAAAAATCTTCATAAGGAAATATGAAAGAAAACTGTTCAATTTTGACACCTTTGAAGAGAACTCAAAGTTCAAGTTCATCAAGATACCGACAGCGACGCCCCTATCACCTCCAAGAAGTTCACCAAACCAACATCCATTAGTCGACAACAGCTGATGTTGTTGGGAAGATTCTAATGAAACGCGTTCTAGGTAAATTATAGCAATAAGTGGAGCATTGAGTACTAGTTTGACTCAAAATTATATTAAGTATATATGGCTTCGTCAATCTTACGTAATAACAATTCGTCTACTGATAGCCAGTGATTATGTGCAATAAATGTGCTTTAAACAATAATATTCTGTTGATCGATCGCAGTGGAATGGGAAAAATTTAGGAATACCAATGATACCTCAAGCAGAAGGCATCTACATGCTGCGGCCACCTCGGTAGTGTAGATGATAGTGTGTCTGCCTCACGTTCAAGAGGTCCTGAGTTCGAATCTTGGTCAGGGTGAGTTGTCCAAATAAGGATTTTTCCAGGGTTTTCCCTTATCCTGAAAGATGAATGTCTGGTAACTCTAAGCTCTTTGGAACCTGGGCTCATTTGAGCGTCATTTCACCCATTTCATTCATCATCTGTTGTGACTTAACATTGGAGAACGTAAATTTAAAAAAAAATTCAACATACTGTGAGGAAGTTATGATGATTTGTTATTTGCCACTTGAATATCTTAAACCTACAGTTATTGAATCAAAATTGTTAGGTTTAGTTTTGAGAACATTACAAATAATAGTGTTTTGCAATTAAAGTAGTTTTTCGGAGAGAGAATTTTTATGAAAATCTTTGTGTTACATTGTTGACAGAACCTGAACTTAAATACCAAAATGTTTAACAACTAGTCATACACATGCATGCAGGCAGGTGGTGTGTGGAATAGCAGGCAGGTGATGGATGGACAAAAGGCAGATTATTTGAAACCTACGCAATAACCATTGCCAGTAATGTCAGATAAGAATATGTATGTAACACAAATGCATGTAGTCGTACATCATGTAATGGAACATGCTGCAATAAAATGTTATTTTAAAAAGTTATACATACTCACATGGGACCCTCAAAACAAGTATTTTCATTGTAATCTTGATATGAAGTTGTTGGGTAGAATACAGAACTTCTATAGGTAAACAGTAGGGTAGATACAATTGAAAATTTCTCAATTTTAAATAAGAGTGAGAAAATTTCATGAAAATCTTTATCACCTCTTATGCAGATATTAACATAATACCAAGCTGAATATTTGTCAAATTTTTTATTTTTGACTTATGCTTTCTTTTTTCTGTGTTTACACATATGAACATATACACAGACATGTACACATATTTTTTTCAAAAAATGCTTTTCCCCTTTTTTTAATTTCCGTTACTCAAAATATGTATTCCTATGAAATTTTAACACCAGATTTTTGGGTGAAATAATCTTATCTGTTATAAGTATGTGCTAGAGGCACTTAATACGCAGTAAAAATATGTGAGTGCCTACATTCAATGTTTTCTTCTAAAACTGCTTTCTTTTCATTAAGAGGAGCTGATTGCATGCAGTTGCATGTTAAGTGCCAATACTAGATGTTCAGGTCAAATGCTGTACTGTCTCTTATGTGAGTACATGGTACAGAAAATATAAATGTAATTTATATGGTGGAAAGTAACCATAAAATGTTTTAAAAAGCTATAAGGATTGTGAACATACACTATACTCTTGATAAAACCATGTATGTCTTTTTCTACAGGATGGTCGACATGGCAGCAGCAGTGGGGTAGAAATTAAAATCCTGGATGTCCAGAATTCTCCACCAGTGTTTGAAGGCTCATTAACAGGGGTGGTTAGAGAAGATGCAGAGATTGGCACTCCAGTGATGACAGTTAGAGCTTATGATGGGGACAAAGCGTATCCAAGAAAAATTGTTTATGAACTTGTTGCAAGTAAGTGCAATATATATATATATAGAGTGCCAAAATAATGTGTACACTCTTTATCAGGAGATACCTATTTAATATATTTCAAAATTGGACTGAAAAACAACAGCAATGTGTATGAATGATGTTCTGCAAACATTTGTAGCTCACATACATTATTCTAGTGTTGTGTGACAGCTCTTTCAGTGTTGAACAAACTGAAGCCAGGGTTATCATTATGATGATCTGTAAACAGATGTGACTCACATTAGGTTATGCTAGGTTGCTACAACAAAATGAGCCTAAGATATTGTTTGATCAGTGGAAAGCAGTTTTGAAGCATATAGGAAAACTGAGAACATTACTGAAAGCAGTGGATGCATGTGTATAAAACAGAACCACCAATGGGAGTATCAGTTGCACACATTTAAGACCATTTTGAGATTCATGGTTCTATATGCAACTTTCACAAGGGCAGATCTAGAAGACTTCACACAGCAACAATCCGTACATTCTCGGCTATGATATAGGAACATTTTGAAAACTTACCACAGAAATCCACAATGTGCACGTGAGACTTGTATTAGCAGAACCACTGCATGTCATATTATTAAAACACCAAAGTTGAAAGTTTTCAACCTAAGACTTTTGAAAGCACTACATGAAGAGAACCCGGGCCAGAAAATGCAGTACTGTGAGCGATTTTAGAATGTGGTGCAAGAGAATGAGGCCTTCATTGGAAAAGTTGTTTGGTTCAACTAGACACAGTTTAACTGTTAACTGGCATTACTGTGTCTATTGGTGTGCAAACAGTCAAAATGTTTTTGCAGAAAATGCTGTTAATTTACCTAGAATTAATGTTTGGTATGGGTCATGTGGATCTAATTGGACCATTCTTTTTAACCCTTTCTAAGGCCGTGGGAAGTATGTTCCCACTTGCTTTAACATGTTAGAAGGGCCGCAAGAAGCCTGATGACCACGTCCAGTCTATGCTGGCATCTAGTGGAGGGTTCAACAAATCCAGTAAAAAATGAGTACATCTTAGTTTCACTTCTAGAGTAAAAGAAAAAAACAGAACCTTGTAGGGGGTGTGGCTGTGCCTGCTAGTTTCACAAAGTAATTTATATCAATATAATTTGTTTCAGTGTTTTGGTTGAGTTATAGTACTTCAAAAGTGATAAAAATGTGATACATATGCAAAGCTTGCAATGTGTCAATCCTTGTTTTAGAACATTCCATGAAAAGTAACTGATGGAAAAAAACCACAGGAGAGAAATATGGAGTTTAATTTAGATTATACCAAAATGTGTATTTTTATTCCGTTAATATTTGATGTAATCTAATACTTTTTCCTTGCATATTACTTACTTTCATATGGGCTGTAGGAAGTATACTTGCCACTTGAACATTTTTGAAAATAGTGAAAATAGAAATTTGAAAAAACGTTTATGCAAACTATTTCCATAAACTATTATGCATACAATTGCAACCATGCCACATTCATAAATTAAAACGGCCCATGAAAGGGTTAAGGGAACAATTGGCCAAGTGAAACAGAAAATTATGTTAATTGAGGTCATATTATTGAGGTCGAAGTTTTAAACTACCTGTAGAATGTGATCCTCCTTTAGCAGAGCACTTAGCATGTTCATGAACATGAACATAATATATACACTCCTGGAAATGGAAATAAGAACACATTGACGCCAGTGTGTCAGACCCACCATACTTGCTCCGGACTCTGCGAGAGGGCTCTACAAGCAATGATCACACGCACGGCACAGCGGACACACCAGGAACCGCGATGTTGGCCGTCGAATGGCGCTAGCTTCGCAGCTTTTGACCACCGCCGCCGTCAGTGTCAGCCAGTTTGCCGTGGTATACGAAGCTCCATCAGAGTCTTTAACACTGGTAGCATGCCGCGACAGCGTGGACGTGAACCGTATGTGCAGTTGACGGACTTTGAGCAAGGGCGTATAGTGGGCATGCGGGAGGCCGGGTGTACGTACCGCCGAATTGCTCAACACGTGGGGCGCGAGGTCTCCACAGTACATCGATGTTGTCGCCAGTGGTCGGCGGAAGGTGCACGTGCCAGTCGACCTGGAACCGGACCGCAGCGACGCACGGATGCACGCCAAGACCGTCGGATCCTACGCAGTGCCGTATGGGACCACACCGCCACTTCCCAGCAAATTAGGGACACTGTTGCTCCTGGGGTAGCGGCGAGGACCATTCGCAACCGTCTCCATGAAGCTGGCCTACGGTCCCGCGCACCGTGAGGCCATCTTCCGCTCACGCCCCAACATCGTGCAGCCTGCCTCCAGTGGTGTCGCGACAGGCGTGAATGGAGGGACGAATGGAGACCTGTCGTCTTCAGCGATGAGAGTCGCTTCTGCCTTGGTGCCAATGATGGTCGTATGCATGTTTGGCGCCGTAGAGGTGAGCGCCACAATCAGGACTGCATACGACCGAGGCACACAGGGCCAACACCCGGCATCATGGCGTGGGGTGCGATCTCCTACACTGGCCGTACACCTCTGGTGATCGTCGAGGGGACACTGAATAGTGCAGGGTACATCCAAACCGTCATCGGACCCATCGTTCTACCATTCCTAGACCGGCAAGGGAACTTGCTGTTCCAACAGGACAATGCACGTCCGCATGCATCCCGTGCCACCCAACGTGCTGTAGAAGGTGTAAGTCAACTACCCTGGCCAGCAAGATTTCCGGATCTGTCCCCCATTAAGCATGTTTGGGACTGGATGAAACGTCGTCTCACGCGGTCTGCACGTCCAGCACGAACACTGGTCCTACTGAAGCGCCAGCTGGAAATGACATGGCAAGCCGTTCCACAGGACTACATCCAGCATCTCTATGATCGTCTCCATGGGAGAATAGCAGCCTGCATTGCTGCGAAAGGTGGATATACATGGTACTAGTGCCGACATTGGGCATGCTCTGTTGCCTGTGTCTATGTGTCTATGGTTCTGTCAGTTCTATCATGTGATGTATCTGACCCCAGGAATGTGTCAATAAAGTTTCCCCTTCCTGGGACAATGAATTCACGGTGTTCTTATTTCAATTTCCAGGAGTGTATAATCTTCTTACCTATCATTCATACACTTCTATAGAAATAAGGAATTTTCCAACAGGATGGTGCACTATCACATTACCAATGAGATGTATGTGTGTACCTTGATGACAATCTTCTGGGGCCCCCCAATAGGATGAGATTCAATTCATTGTTTCTCTGAATCTCTGTTGAACTTTTACCTATGGAGGACACTTAAAAATATTGTATACTGTAGAAAACCAGCTACTCTAGCAGCACTTTAGAAAGAAATTGAAACTTCATGTGCTGTAATCGCTAAGGATGCTTTTGTAAATGTTGCTCCATCAGCAGTTGATGGTATCAGTGCTGGTGGTGGGGATTTTGTGCAACTGTTGTGTAACTATAAAAAGCCTAAGATGATTATGCTCATAATTTTCTGTTTGGATAAATTCAGTATGTTATGTTAGTAAAATTGTTTCTTTACTTGAAGTATGTGTGCATATTTTTGGTATTCTATATGTATAATGTTTTTAATTATGTTCAAACTTGTGATAGGATGAATACGAGGGGCACTATTTATATTTTGAGTCTTGTCAACACTGAATGTTGTAGGTGCCATCTGACATTTCCAATGGAAAGTTTGACATTGTTGACCATAATATGCTTCAGACATTTTGTCAATAGAGCATCATTTGCTGTGTTTACATTAACTTGAAAATTGTTTCTCAACAAAAATATGGAATTAGCTTGTGTAACTGTTCGTGAAATGATTTATTATGACTTTTGACCTGGATTATCAAGACAAGAGTGCATTGGTCAACCAAGTTCCACATTTGGCAACGAAGCTCCATCTTTTGCCACTGTGAAGCACTGGTATACTGAATTTAATTGTGGCTGCCATTCACTCAATGATGAAGTTTCTGACGTTCATCCAAAATTAGTTGTTATGCCAGAAAACATTGATGCTTTGCAAAAACTAATAATGTAAGATCGTCATGTGACATATTATGAGATTGAAGCAACTCTAGGTATTAGCTCCACCAGCATGTATAAAATATTGCATGATTACTTAACCATGAAAAAGGTGTGCGGATTCCACATAATTTGATGCAATCTCAAAAAGATGTTCGTGTCAATTGGTGTACAAAAATGCTCAAGAAATACAATGACAGTGCCCCAAAAGACACATATAAGATTGTAACAGGTGACGAATCATGGATCTATACATATGAGCCAGAGCCTAAACAGCAGTCGAGTGTATGGGTGTTTCAAGATGAAGCAAATCCAACAAAAGTTGTTCGCACTTGAAGCAAATGGTAAAACAAAAAGCAAAATCTTTTTCAGCAAAACTAGTCATGTAGTAACAGTGCCTTCAGAGGAACGTAAAATGGTCAGTGCCAAATGGTACACAACCATTTGTTTTCCAGAAGTCTTCAATGAAGTAAGGAAAACCAATAAGAACTGTAGAACCATTCTTCATCAAGACAATGCGAGCGCAGACACATCTCAACTAACATCAGTTTTTGAAGGCTCTAAAAGTCAAATTGATGGGTCATCCGCCATACAAGTCTGATTTGGTGCCCAATCACTTCTTTTTGTTCCCGAACATCAAGAATAAATTGCGTGGACAATGATTTTTGTCAGCAGAAGAAGCTGTTTATGCCTTCATAAACCATGTTTTCGAGGTGTCTCATGAAGACTGGAACAAATGCTTTGACAAATGGTTCAAACAGATGCAAAAGTGTTTTGATCATAAAGGAGATTATTTTGAAAAACAATAAAGCAGTTTTCAATCAGAAATTACTTTCTTATAAATATTATGCTCAAAATATAAATAGTGCCCTTCACATTTAACAAGTTGTAGTAATGTTTTGCCATCTTTATGCATTATTAGGTTGTCTTTTGTGGCTTTATCCACATTTTGTTTTCACTTATTAGGTTTTAAGCATATTAGCAGATCACCAGAATTTAACTAGAATTTGAAACTGCTGAATGTTCTAGGTCATTGTCATGTTCTAGAGCAGTTTGTCCCAAAAAGTGTTAATGTTCATTCAGAGGGAATAAACAATTCTTCAGTTCTGTTCTAGTTACTAATATTAATTCTCATCACCCGTTTACAGTGTTTTCATTCAAGCTGTCCATTTCATTGTTTAAGACAGTCGTGTAACTACAATTACCTATCTATTCCATATATATTTTTTATGATAGATTTCGAAGAAGAGAACAAAATCAAATCTGATGTATTATACTCATATAACTGGGATCCATGGTTCAAATCCCAGCCGTGGCATTGAATTTTTCTTGTTGACTGTATCTAAAACCCATAGCCTAATTATGGCTAGTGAGAAGCAATTATTAATTTCCATCAATTAACTTAAACTTAATGGTGCTTTTACTGTTTGAACTTTCAGGTTAGAGTACCAAAGGTTTTCATCCTCTTTTTCTTTCCTCTTCTTTTTTCCTTTTTTTTTTTCGTTTAACTTATTCCCACACATGCATTTGCTCTTGCATCCACACTGCCAGTGTCAATAGATTTACATTTGAGTTATGCTGTAAACACATGCATATTCATATTTTTCAAAGCATTATTATTAATTATTATTATTATCATCATCATCAATCATCATAATCATCATTATCATTATTATCATTATCATTATTATTATTAATTTTTATTATCTGGTTGAGGAGTCTAAACATTCATTTCCATTGGCACATGTTTTTCAATGGATTGCAATAATTCCTCTACCTACTTGGAACATGATAGAAAAGTAAAAGCTTATGCATATAAAATATTTCACAAGTAACATGTTGTGGTCAGGGAGACTACAGTAGAGTTTTATAGTGTTCTTATTTAAAGTTCAGAAGAGATCAGTGAGAAACCTAACTTTTTCAGAAGTTTGTTCCTAAACTGGAAGCTATTGGGTAATTGACAACAAAAATTAGCAAAAAATCTCTACTACATACTATCAGATATGTACTCATATTATATATATGTTATAGAAACTACAGTCATTTCAGATTTTTAAAGCTGTTTCTATCTCATTTTGTATGTGATGGTTAAAATTATTTCTTTTACAGCGCTTTCTCTCTTAACTGCTTTCTATTGCAAGACTAAAGAATTTAGTTGTGCAATTAATATCTGAAATATACTTGTGTTGCAGACCATCTGGATTACTTTCTGTTAGACCCTAAAACAGGAGAGCTTCGGACTGCAAAACCGTTGGATAAAGAAGCTTTGGATGATTCAACTGGAGTTATTAATATTACTGTCAGGGTAAGCAAGAAAGGCCAATTATGCCTGTGCACAGTGCAACAGAAACAATCACTTATACCATTTTTATCACTGTGTCTTATAAACATAATGTTTACATCTAGGGCAGCCCATGAATTTATGAACTGGGTATGTTGCAGTAGATTTTGCTACTTCAAAAACTTGCTTAGAAAAAATTATGACAGTAATTTAACTGCTACTTAAGAGAGAAAAGAGAAACAAAAGGATACACTCATTATTCATTCACTTGATATTGATTGATACTTTTTGTAACACAGATTTATCTTAACAGCAATAAGAAGTACAGTGCGATTAATATAAAACTGAACCATTTCAATAGGTGATAATTCCCCTTTGAAAGCTTGTCGAATGTAGAAATTAGTTTTAATGATCTCAGTGGCTCTGGGAAAATTGACAACACTGACAATTGTTGACAGTCTTAAATGTGCAGTCATAGCAGCAACATGTAGTACTCACTACAAGAGCGTATTTACATTTTGAAAACATATTGGAAGACAAATTCCTTGGTGACAACACAATGGAATTTTGAAGAGAATTTAATGTGTGCAGTGTTCTAACAAAGGTAACAATTTTTTGCTCGTAAGAAAGCTGGAGACAACTGGTATACTCATTAGTGGGAGTGGAAAACACAGACCACCATTGAATGTAGAAACTGTTACAGATGTTTGCAGAAGGCTATTGAATTCTCCAAACAAATCGTTGCATCAATTGAGCCAGGAATGAGGGTATTCATATGGAACATGTCAATGAACTGCAAAGAAATTGAGATTACGACCTTACAGAGTGCATATGGTGCAACAACTGAAAGAAGCAGATTATGATAAATGAATCAGTTACAGTCGATGGTTTCAGGGTACTCTTATTCCACGTCCAGACATTCTCTCCATAACGTGATTTACAGATGAGGCATGGTTTCATCTGTCAGGCTACATAAACACACAAAACACCACATATTGGGCTGCTGTAAACCCCCAATTGATCCACGAAACCCCACTGCATGACGAAAAGGTTGGAGTATGGTGCGTGGTGTCAGCTTCCAGGATTGTTGGTCCCATATTCTTTGATACAACTGTAGACACTGAAGTTTATATGGGTATCTTCAATACATTTGTGGAGCAGCTGGATGATATCAAACTGAGAGAAGGTTATTTCCAGCAAGATGGAGCAATGTGCCATACATCTAATGACACCATGGAACTTGTAACCAGTTTGTTTGTTAATCCAATAATCTCACAAGGTCTGTAGCCCCCGGATCCCCTGACCTAACCTCACTGGAGTTTTTCTTGTGGGGGTATCTAAAAGATAGTGTACAAGAATAGGTCACGGACAATTGATGTTCTCAAGAAATTCATTCAAACCAAAATAAGTAACATTGGCGAGGATACTCTCTATAAAACTTCAGAGAATATGGTGAGACAAGTGCAAACATGTATAGATGCTGGTGGAGGACACTTCCAACACTTTCTATGAGATGTAAATAGTGTAATGTAATCTCCCAATTGTGTATTATGTTCTCCCAAAGTTGCACGTGTATCCTATTATTGGTTCAAAAGTTATGGCCTATTGAAATGGTTCAGATTTATATGGATCGCACTGTATAGGAATCCTGCTGAACTAAAACAGATCCTTAAAACTATTTGTAGTCGGTTTATTGACACTCGTCACTTACTTTTTTTTAAATTGTTGAGGGATTAATTTCAAAAGCCATTGTCTCCATTTTAACCTCTCTCCAACTAGCATCTGTTGTTGTCTACTCTCCTCTCTCTGGTGGTGGAGTTCCGAAGTTTTCTCAAAATTGAGCTCCATCGGAACTTCCCATTCACTGTCCTAACTACTCTGAGTGGACAGTGCCCACCTCGGTAGCGTGGTGTTAGCGTGTCTGCCTAATGTTCAAGAGGTCCCGAGTTCGAATCTTGGTCAGGGTGAGTTACCTGGATAAGGTTTTCTCCAGGGTTTTCCCTTATCCTAAAAGATGAATGTCGGGTAGCTCTAAGCTCTATGGACCCTGGTATCATTTGAGCATCATTTCACCCATCCCATTCATCGTCCGACGTTGGAGGATGTAAAATTACAAAAGAAGAAGAAGAGGAAGGAGAAGAAGAAGATGAAGATGATGAAGATGAAGAATGTGATGAAGATGATGAAGATGAAGAATATGATGAAGATGATGAATATGAAGAAGATGAAGAAGAAGAAAGAACGATGAGTGGACAGTTATCCTCAAAAGAAACTTTGATGGCTGCACTGATCCCATCAATGCAGTCCCCCAAGTTTTCCCTGCTATAAAGATTTTTGGACAGTCCCCCAGCGATTCTGCCCCCCCCCCCCCCAGGTGTTCCCTATAAGGGTTCCAGCCAGTCCTCCTAGGGACTTTGAAGGTTCTCGGATCGAGGGAGCCTGCTAACTAAAATTCATGTGTCTGTGGTCCAAGAGGGATGGTTCATTACCAACCCGCCAGCCACTGACCTTTCCCAGGATGCCTATGGATCCTAAAGTTATATCTATAGCTTCCTGCCGTATGTAATTACAGTACGTAGGTTCGCCGTTATTCAGGATCTCCATTTCTGTTGTACTTATGTATTTTGTAAAAGCCTCACCTCTGGCATTGATGTTGGTGCTGCCCCAAATCCCATAGTGGGAATTAGAGTCACACCCAACCACCAGATCAAGTCTCTCCCGTCTACAGTAAGTAACTAGGTCCTCAAACTCCCTAGGGGGAGGAGATTCCTCGGAATCATAAGGAAAATATGCAGAGCAGACTACCACTTGCCTCTCTGAGCCTTCCTCTCTATATCTCACGAGAACCGCCACCACATCATGTGAACAGAACTGTAGTAATGCCCATGCTTTCATATCCTTTGTAAGGATACATACTCTAGGTCCATCTATAGTGTGAGCACTAAAGATAGAAAAGCCTGCAACTGTCAGCCCCATGATATGCCCTCATGAATCCATGGTTCCTGTATCAGAGTGATTTATATCCTTTCAGTCATTAGCCTTCGCACAAGCATGCTAGATGCTACGAAGCTATGCTGTAAATTGGCCTGCACACAGTGAATTACATTTGAAGTACTCACCATGTGCATCTATGCTGTCTTCTTGTCCTCCTTTTTCTAGACTCCAGCTCCCAGCAAAATAAATGCTGCTAGGCCTGTGCTGCTGAAGAACTTTCCTTTTCTTCCTTCTAGGATTTTCTTTGCGGCAGCCGAGTCTATGCTGATCACAAGTTGAACCCATCTGGGCTCTACCCTACACTCTAGCACCTTCCACTACCGCCTCTCAATATTCAGGTTCTGACGAACCAAACATCTAAAGATGACGTCCATCTCCACAGGGGGTCCTGTGATCAAGACCATCAACCTCTTGTACATAAGGAGAGCATCCATACCAACCACTTTTAGATTAGAGCCCTCCCATGCCTTAATGTTGGGCACTATACCTGTAAGCCAAGACAGAGAATTCTCATCCTGGCAAACCACTATGGCTGCCCCTTTAGCCAGGTAACAACAAAAAAACTGGGGAACCATGTCAGAATCGTCCGGTAGCTCATCCACAAGCCTGCCGATAGCTACCTGAATATTCACTAGCTGTTCCAGAGTAATCTGTGCCTCAGGATAGCCCTAATTTACGATAGCCATCCTGAGCCCAGTCTAGACAACTCTTGAATACTCTGCCCTTGGCTGTTTCAATGGTTTGCCTTTCTCCAAAGTAATTGAAGGCCTTGGTCGCTTCTTGAGTGAAGAAGTAGGGATGGTTCCCTCATTAGAGGGGCCCGGGAGTGCAGACCCAACCATAGCAGAAGAAGAGGGCACAGTTACCCCCACACCTTCTCCCATCGCTAGCCTGGCCAGCCGCCTCCTCCTCCTCTCTGTTCTACATTTCCCTTTCTTCTTGATCTTTAGAGAGCCCACCTTACTGGCTAGCTCCCCTGATCAATAACCTTACCTTCATCAGCTTCTGGTTCCTCCTCTTGCGAGGAGGCTTTGGCCTTGGAGTCCCCCTGTTAGGGAGCTCTCTGGTCTGCTACTCTCCCTGCGAATTTTCCCCTTATAACCTGAGTCCCCAATAAAGGAGCTCTCTGATTCACCTAGTTCCATTGCCAGGGTCCGATCTACCATAGTTCTATCAGAATCCCCAGCTAAGAAGCGCTCTGGCTGTTTAAATTTATCAGATTCTGTGGTCCCACAAATATGAAGGATAATCTGTCACTACCTTTGGAGCCCCTGCAGAAGTAGAAAGTCTACAATACAATGGGGTTCGACCTGGTTCCCCAAGGGGATCGTTTGAGACACCATCTACCCCCGGTGCTATTCAGCCCTCAGCACGATGCCTTCCACCTTGGCTTGGGTACGTGTGAGAGATAGGTCGTTGTAACATGTTCTTCGTCTGGCTCCTTCGCATGAGACCTGCCCAACATGGGTGACCCTTCTGGTAGCATAGCTACCATCGGTGTAGCTCTCAGCCTCATTAAAGCACACAAACCTCTCTGCTTGCACGATCAGTGCTACGATAAGGCAGCATCACCCGGGGAGGAACCATCATGTTAAAGAAGAACAGTGTAAACTTTAACATGTTATACATGATTGCCATGGGAAGGGTGAAAGGGAGAAAAATTAGTTAATCAGCACAGCCACATTGTCTGGAGGGTAGAAGTGCTCTTGTTTACTTGTCTTCAAAAGTTAGTGCTTCTTTTTGGTAGAGGGCAAAATTATTTCAAGATAAGACTCTTCAGTTAAATATGATGTCATTCTTGCTCTGTCAGAGCATGGGAAATCATGGATAAAAATGAACATGAGTAGTTATTGGAAATTTCCACTCACTTCTAGGATGTTAGGGATAGTAAAACTTTTAGATATTTGGCAATAACACTTGGGATGTTTACAGTAAGTGAGCATGTGGTTTATCTGTCTACCATTCCAACTGTTCATTTTCAACTTCTTGATATCCTTGGGATATAGCCACTGCATCATAATATGTATACAGGGTGTTTAAAAATGATACCAAACGAACCTATAGAAATAGTTGCTCAGCTTCTGTGTGACACATATAGCTAGTTTTTACCGCCAAATGGGCCACATAAAAAATGCTCCAGAATGAGCGTGGTTTAGGCAGTGACAGGAACAACAAAGCATGCCTCATGCTGTCAGAGTTCGCAGGTATAGGTCACACATCATGTCACATGCTGTAGCTGTTTGTAAACATACTGGCTTACTCCGCAGTAGCTTGCTACTATGAAGAATTGCTTTGGGTTATGAAACTGCAATAAAGAAGCTATTGCTTAATTATTGCTTATGAGTGTTTAACGTGTTCCAAAATTCCATGGTGGACATATGCAAATTATACGTTTTAGATGGAAGTTAATGTTAGTGAGATTGAGGATGGAAGCATTAAATCAAAAACACAACAGAGAACAACATCAAAGGATCGTAGATAAGTTAAACAAAACTAAATGGCTTATTCAATGAGACGAGCAGTTTATTTCATGTGTTTGATAATGCTAAATAAAGCATTTGTAACTAAAACGGAAGCTGTTGACGTTTACAGTAAGTGGTTGACATTATTGTACAATTAAGATCATAACAAAATGCTCTGAAGTTAAACAAATAAATAATATCATTGATGTAACTATTTTTGCAATTCATATTTTTAAGGAAACTAAATTAATCGTTCGTTTGTTGAACTCCCTTCACCTCTTCCATCCATCAGAAAGTATATCCATCATTTCGGCATTCATATAGCACTCCATATTGCTTGGATTTGCTATCTAAGTGCGCGCAAAATCCTCTCTGTTAGGACAGGGTGTCTAGTTTTACACTGAAGAGCAACCTTGCAACTGTCCGACTTATTAGTCGACTTTTACACAAGTAACTGCCTTTTGCCCCATTGCCTGAAAGGTAGGCTAGGGTCACTGATAAAGAGCAAGAAGTAATGTTTTTGTTTTCATGGCACGTGCGTCCCAATAACAACTTTTGAGTTTCACACACCAGTGGTTCTTGCACTGCCTAATCACAAAATCATGTAATATTTAATGCTGCATAAAATTATACCTAACAGAATTTTGAAGCTGTGACACCGAAATTCGGACTAGTTACCTTATAAACTATGCAACGGCTATAATCGTTCGGTGTTATTTTGAAACAACATTAATAAATGGATTCAAAATGGAAACAGAAGAAGGAGATTGAGCTGAAAGTTACTTAAAGTTGTTTAACTTGCATTTTACATTAGAGAAATAGTCTGTCAATTTTGTTGATGAAATTAGAGAATAAAATTAGTTTACATCTCCTCTACAGAAGAAATTCATTTTAATGCACAATTGTGAGTGTTGGTAGAAAGCAATTTATCGTAAAGAAAGATTTGTATTATGTAGTTGGCACTATTGTAGGTAAGCCCTAAGAAGAAGCATGCAAAGAAGTGGTTTTTTGAAGTATTAAACTATAGTATTGTGTACTTACATTATATTAAATAAATTAGTTGTGGAACACAAGTACTCTTGAGATTCATTCAAGTAATTAGTTACCTCCAAGGACTATAAACCCAATGAAATTACCAACAGGTTATGGGCCCAGGCGACATAGGAGTGAAAACTGAAGATGTGTGTTTGTAAAGTGAAACAAAATGGATAATGACAAAGTAACAAGATTTCTGATTTTTGATGGCGAAGACTATGAGAAGTGGATGTTTAAAATGGAAACGTTTCTAAAGGAAAAGGACTTGGTACAACATATTAAAATATCACTTAAAGAAAAGTTGATAGGAAAATTTGAAATGAGAGATATAGGAGAGCAGCGTTATTTTCTAGGGCTTAAAATTTAGCGGAAGGGTAACTCAATGTTTTTAAGCCAGAAATAGTACTTAAAGAAGCTAATATGTAAGTTTGGAATTCCATCAGCAAATCCTAAGCAAACACCTTTAGAAGTAAACCCTATGAAAGAGATTGATGCTTCTAAGCCAAACATAAATTGGAAGTACTCCCTACCATGAGCTTATTAGAGTATTAATATATGTTTGCCTGACTATAAGGCCAGCCAGACTTGTGCATAGTAGTCAATTTTTACAGTCAGTATCAGTGCAATGCATCTCGGGTACAAGGGAATGGGCTAAAAAGGGTGCTACAATACATTCAAGGATTCCTAAGGTGGAGTCTGTAGTATAAAGGGAACTCAAATGTAACTCTAGTCGGGTATGCACATGCAGATTTTGCAAACAATTAGAATAGAAAGTCAATGGCAGGTTTTCTATATGAAGCATTTGGGTAACAGTAGTGTAGGCAACTGGACGGAGACCAGGAGATCCATGGTTCAAATCCTGGCTATGGCACTGAATTTTTCAGTCTGACTCTACCTTTCTAAACTTTGGCCCACACATGGCTAGTGTGAAAGAACAATTAATTTCCAGTTGATATGTATGTTAAATTATAACCTATAATACTAAGCCTATCCACACAGGTTAGTACTAATACTATTGATGTTTTTACTACAGTTAGCATAATTTCATGTCAGCTATAAAAGAAATTTATTCTTAGGAATATGATGAAAATATTCCAGTTTTGAAAGATTCTAAATATTACGTAGTGCTTTAGTTATGAAGTATAAATGAATGAATTGAACTCAGAAGGAAAAAATATGTGAAAATCACATAATATCTTAGTAGTGCTTGGTTATTTCTGTTCCAGGCACGTGAGATAGTAAATGGAGTCCCAGGCAATGATCCTCTAACTGTCACTACAAAGAAGGGAACAGTGACAATCAAGGATGTAAATGATGAACCACCTCAGTTTAATAACCGAGAATACAGCATTTCTATTCCAGAAAATGTTCCAGATGGTACACCACTCCCTCATTTGGACATGACTGTACGCGATCCAGACATAGTAAGTCATCTGCTAATTTCAAAGAAAGGTAGCATGATCAAAGTATAAACTTAGTGTGGTAGATCTGATATGCTTATTAAGCAGAAAATGAAACAAATATTTAAAATTATAACTTATATTTGGTAACTAACATTTCATTTGTCTTTTTATTAAATGTTCATACACAGCATGTTTTGCAGTCCATTAATTTCAAATTCGGTGCTTCCATTTTGTTTACAGTTTGTTGATGTAGCATTGTTTAGGCTGTTGCTGAAATGATTGTATGCTACATTATTACCATCTTCTGGAAGTAGAATATATTTGTTGATAGAATCACTTTGCAGTATTTCAAACTACATTATATGATCTTGTGCCTTTAAAATATATGTTTTCTCACCAATTGTTAGCTGCTTTAATAATTTAACTGAGTAAGTTTATTTCATGAAGGATTAAAAATGAATTGCCACAACTAATTAATTAATCCTCCTCATGTGAATTTAGCCCAAAAATTGCATAAATATTGAAAATATTATGCCATTTACACTTATTCATACTTTATTATTTGTACAATATTGGGTGAACAAACCTTCACACTGCTGGTTTTGTGACAACCTGCCCACTGCAATGCTGGCTGCTGTGTTGATGGTGCAAGTGACAGGAAGTCCACAATAAATATAGTATGGTTTGTCACATAATTTATTTGTAGCATACATAACATAGACACTTAAAAAGAAAAGTAAGCTACTCTGTATATTAAGCAAGGAGATGTTTGCGGTCTTTTTATGACCAATTAACTGAAAGAGAACACACTTTCATAACATTTCAGCAAGACTCTGCACTGAATCGTACAGCCAACTTTCTATTACAGCAAATTTATACGTTTAAAGATAAAATTTATCACTAACAACATATAGTCCCCTGATTTCTCAATTTTAAAACCCCCTATGATTTTTATTTGTGGGGGGGAGGCATTAAAAGAGAAAGACTTCAAAATCAATCCACACACTTTGGATGAACTTAAAAGTAAGATCTTTCAAGAAATTGATGCCATTTCTCTAAGAGAACTGCAGAGTTTAATGAGCAGGTTTCTAAGCTAGTGTCAGACATGCTTGAACTATGAAAAGATGTAATTCTAGCATGTTCTTGCTTAATAAGCATAGGTAATTTAGATTTCTTTTTAAGTGATTGTTGTGTACCTTAGGATTAATTTATGTGACAAATTGTTCTTTATTTATTGTAGACTTCCTATCACCCCAACCGTCCAGCCAGCATTGCTGGTGGGCAGCATGCTGTGAAACTGGCTTCATGATGGATCGTTCACACCTTCAAGTATTAGTGATCATGCATAATTTTATGTTGATTTTGAAAATGTTCACTAAGTTGCTAGGTGTAAAACCCATCCATGTTATCAAAGTTATGGTAGACAATATATACAATCTAGATTTAACTGTATTGGAATACCACAGTGAAGCGAAATAATTATTAATTTATAGATGAGTCGTATTTATTACACATCTGCTTCACTTTCGTACCTATTTTGAGGACATGTTTCGCAAATCATCGTTTGCATCTTCAGCTCTTATGCGACTAAAGCTTGATTCAGTGGTGTGAGTAATTCTGGAGTTGCTGCTGCCATCTGTTGATTTAGTGATGAACTTAAATGTGGGATTCATTTCTGGTGGGATTTCAAAGTTCATTAGTTGGTTTTTATGTTTTTCTATGTATATTCTCTCCCATATGACGAGTTCACTATGTTTTTGTACGTATTTTAGTAATTCGGTGCTATGTTCAATTTCGTGATTTTCAGACCAGAAATGAGCTGCTATTGCGGACTTATCAATATTTTTGTATCTTAAGTGCCTGAAGTGTTCTTTCTTTCTAGTGCCTATGTTTCTTTTTGTCCTCCCTATGTACATTTTTTCACAGTCTTTACACTTAATCTTGTAAATGACTGACTTTTCCTCTGGTTATATCTTATTAGTATTATTACTGTTAAGTAGGTTTTTAATGTTGTATTTGTTTTTTGGTGCAAATGTTATATTGTATTTCTTGAATATTTTTTGGAACTTTTTTGTGGCCCAGGGGTGGTAAGTAAATTTAGCAAATCTAATTTCTTGTTTTATTGGTGTGAGAGCTATGATTTGTTTTAATCTCTTTTGAAGTTTGAATGATTTTAGTTTTTTATCTACAAGGTTTTTTCCATATCCTCTTTTAATTGCAGTTTCTAAGATTTGATGGTATTCTTTTTGATATTCTTGCAGGGTGAGGAGTAGATTTACTAATCTGTGTGTGAGACTGTTGATGGTGGCATGTTTGTGTGGAATTGGGTTGAAACTATTTGCTTTGATGTAATTATCTGTGTGTGTGTGTTGCTTTTCTATGGATACCAAATTCTAGTTTTTCATTGCTTTTTGTGATTTTAAGGTCCAAAAAAAGGTAGAGTACAGTCCTCTTCAGTTTCCACTGTCAATTGTATGCTGGGTTCTTGCAGGTTGAGCATTTTCAAAGCATCATATATTTGTTTGTAGGGCACTATTGCAAAGATGTTGTCTACGTATCTGTACCATGTTTTAAAAATATGAGGGAAGGCTTCAGTTATATGTGTTTCGAAAAAGCTCATGTATAGATTGGCCAAAAATAGTGATAGCGGGCTTCCCATAGCTAGTCCTGAAATTTGTTTATAATATTTTCCATCGAAAACAAAATAATTTTGATGTATACATATTTCAGTCATTGCCAAATATTCTTGAATTGCATTGGCATCTAGGCTAACAGAATTTAGCCATTTCTTCAGTTGAATCAAAAGTTTATCTAATGGAATGCTAGGGAAGAAGGAACGGACATCAAAGGATACTAAAGTGTCATGAGGTTTTAGTTTTAAGATTTTGAATTTTTTCTACCAGGTCTAAAGAGTTTTTTATGCTCAGAGTATGGAATTGTGGAAAGGACTGAAATTTTTTGGACAGCCTTTTTGCCAGAAGGTAAGTAGGAGTGTTGATATTATTTACAATGGGTCTCATGGCTATTGTAACTTTGTAGGTTCGTGAAATTAAAACTCCAATTGCACAGACTCAAAATGTTCTTTATTTCCACCGAATTACAGTTGGAACAGTTGCCGATTACACAGAATTACGTAGCTCACACAATTACAATTCACCAGTTCGTCCGTCAAACTTCCACTCTGTACTCGCAGTTACGTACACTCCTCCGATGCACGCACACAGTCTTCCAGTCCGTTCCGTCACTGGGCGTTCCTCACGGCTGCTCGCCAAGAACTGAACTCACTCGTCACTGCAGCCCCTTTTATAGGAATATCGCTGTTTTCTGGAAGTCTTGCGGTTCAGTGAAACATCACGAAGGTTCGAGATGGCAGAGGGAAGGGTGAGAGACGGCACAGTGACGCTTTTTCCAGCCACCTCTCGTTACTGCTACAAGATAAATGGGTAGGCGTGGCCGGATACTTCCCTTCTGGCCCTACTGCTGGCCGGTTCTATCGGGAGTTCCGACGTTCGGGTGACACTCCTCCCTCCTCAAAGCTGGTCGTCCCGAACAGCACCATCGTAGCGTGCCAGGCGATCCAGGTGTACCACAAACATCTTCCCTCGGGGAACCTTCTGGATGCGGTAGACCACGTCGTTATTCCTCTTCACCACCCGGTACGGTCCTTGCCATGGCTGCTGGAGTTTCGGACAGTGTCCCTTGGTCCGGGTAGAGCAGTACAACCAGACCAGGTCACCTTGCTGGAAGCCTTGGCTGTTGGCTTGCCTGTCATACCGGGTCTTCATGCGGTCGCTCGCCTTCTGGATATTCTGGCGAGCCATCTCGTGCATGTCGTGGAGATGGTCCACCAGGTTCTCCACATACTCGGTCGCTGGCTGTTTCGCTTCCGGAGGGCTTCCAAAAGCCAGGTCACAAGGGAGGCGTAACTCTCGGCCGAACATTAAGCTGGCTGGCGTCATCCCAGTTGCGTCGTGTGTAGACGAGCGGTAGGCCAGCAAGAACAGTGGCACCTTGACGTTCCAGTATCGCTGATGGCTGGCTACGACCTTCCTCAGGTGTTCCTCTAAGGTCTTGATGTATCTTTCGACCATGCCATCCGACTGGGGATGTAGAAGCGTCGTGTGGGTCTTGTTCACTGCAAGTCTTTGTAGTGCTTCCTTCATCAGGTTGGACTCAAAATTGGTACCCTGGTCACTGTGCAGCTCTAACGGTACCCCAAATCGGCAGAACACTTGCTCCACGAGGCAGTCTGTGATTGTCCTTGCCTCTTGGTTCGGGATGGCATACACCACCGGCCACTTGGTGAAGTAGTCCACGACCACCATCAGGTACTTGTTGCCTCGGTCGGACATCGGAAATGGTCCAGCTATATCGACAGCGATGAGTTCGAATGGCGCTCCGACCCTGGTTCCTAGTCTGGGGGCCGTGACTCGCCGCGCACACGTGACATTGACGGCACCATCTTTCAGTATCTGCTTGGAGCCTGAGCCACTAGTAGCGCTACCGGAGTTTGTCGATCATCCGGTTCGCTCCCATGTGTCCTCCTGAAGTACCGGAGTGCACTTCCTCCAAAACTTTTGGGGCCTTACTCCGGGGAAGTACCAATTGCTCTCCCTGCGTCTTCCCAACAGATGATTCTCATACCCGGAACAGCACACACTCTTTGGTCTTCAGCGATTCCCATTGGGCCCAGTACGACTTGTATTCAGCGCTTCTGGGTGCGATGTCCTCCCAGGTCGGTCTCGTCCCTGCCTCCACTTTCCTCAAGAGTGGCCCCAAGTCGGCGTCCGCCAGCTGCTCCCTCCTCAGGCCTGTGCTATCCCAGCCGTCCGCAGGCACTACCGTGACCACTCTGACAGATGTGACACGCTCCTTCTCTTCCACTCTTGTGCATTGGTCGCACTCTTCCGGGCAGGGTCTTCGAGACATGGCGTCTGCGTTGCTGTGGCTCTTCCCTCTACGATGTTCAGAGGTGAAGTCATACTCCTGCAGCCTCTGGACCCAACGGGCTGTCTGGCCTTCCAAGTTCCTAAAGCTAAGTAGCCAGATGAGAGCGGAATGGTCAGTCCTCCGGTGGAATGGCTGACCGTACAGGTACTTATGGAAGTACTCCAAGGTCTTTACTACCTCCAGTAACTCTCGCAGTGTGACGCAGTAGTTCTTCTCTGCCTTGGCAGCGTCTTGCTGTAGTAAGCTATCACCCGCTCGTGGCCGTCCTGCACATGGGATAAGACACCTCCAATGCAATGGTTGCTAGCGTCGGTGTCCACAATGAAGGCGCCGCTTGGTTGTGGGAATAATAGGAGCACTGCCAGTGTCTTCTTCAGTTGCTGGAAAGCGCCTTCGGTGTCCTCCGTCCACACATAAGGCCTGGGTTCTTCTGTTAGGCGGATGAGGGTTTTGTCGATGTTGGAGAACCCCTTGATGAAACGGCGGTAATAACTGCACAGTCCCAGGAGACTGCGCAATTCTGTCTTATCCTTTGGCCGAGGCCAATCTCTCACGGCCTGTGTCTTCTCCGGGTCTGTGGCCACTCCAGTTGGTGAGACTATGTGGCCCAAGTAGTTGACTTCCTTTTAGAAGAGCTGGCACTTCTTTGCGTTTAGCTTCAGGTTGGTCACCTGCAGTCTCTGTAGCACCTTGCTCAGGTTTTCGAGATGGTTTTCGAAGGTCTTGCCAACGATGATGATGTCAAGGTATAGCAGGCAGGCGTCATAAGTCAGTCCTCTCATCACTGACTCCATGAGGCGTTGGAAGGTAGCTGGTGCGTTGCAGAGGCTAAAGGGCATCACTGTGAACTGTCAAAGCCCTTGGTCTGTTGAGAATGCGGTCTTCTCCTTGTCTCTCGGGTCTAGAGCTACCAACCAGTAACCAGACTTCTGGTCCAAGGTCGAGAACCACGGCGCACCAGCAGGGTCCAGGGTATCGTCAATTCGGGTTAAGGGGAAACAGTCCTTCCTGGTGACAGCATTCAGCTTCCTGTAGTCCACGTAGAAGCGTAGATCACCGTTCTTCTTCGTCACCAAGACTACAGGGGAACACCAAGGGCTGTCAGTCTCTTCTATCACTTCCCTGGATCTCATTTCCTCCAGCTTGTCTCGTACCGCCGCTTGTTTTACCAGCGGAACGCGTTTAGGTGGTTGCCGAGTAGGCTGGGCGTCTCCGGTGTCAGTGCGGTGGAGCACTCGGTCCGTGCGGCCATAGTCGCTGTTACCTTGGCTGAAGACACGGTGGTATCGTCTCAGCAGTTGTCGAACTTTCTCCAGCTTTTCTGCGGTCAGGTGGTCGGCCGCCCTCTCCACTAAACCTTCCCGCCGGGGCCCCAGGTGTTGCATCGGCACCGGCTCCTGGGTCTTATTGATTGGTGTTACGCCGACTACGGGCTCGTACGTCCCCAACTCCGTCCTGACCTGGACGTCGTGATCGGTATCTTTTGGGTTGAGCAGCCTCACCGGCACCTCCTCTCTGCACAGCAACAATATCCTGACTACATTAAGTCCTTGCACAGGCGTCTTCTGGTCCAGCATCAAGTTCCTTGTTCGCTGGCCTTCCATCACGCCGTCACCACCACCTCGCTTCTTGCGAGGTCTTCCCTCAGGACGACCCTGCAGATTCCCAGGCGTTCTTCGGGTTACCGGAGTATGACCTCTTCTCCATTGAGCCGCAGGACCTTCCTGCTGACGTCAACCGTTGCCTCGTGGTTCCTGAGGGCATCCAGTCCCAGTATCACCTCCTCAGCCACCTTCGCGACGAACACCCACTGACGCACGGCACTCCGTCCCAAGGTCAACTGCAGCAGGGCCTTCCTCTCCACGGTGATGGCGCCGACGTGCCTCTCGCCACGACTGCCTTTAGTCGTTTTCCGGCTGCTCTTTCTGGTGTGGGCAGTCCCTCTCCAGGTGTCCCGGCTGTCCACAACCCCAACACACGACCAGCCGTCGGCTGGTCTTCGGTCTCCAGTGCATTGGATACTCCTTGTTCTCGACGTCAGAGTAGCCGTCACATTGGCCGCCTCCATCCCCAATGATGCCGTTAGCGCCTCGTGGATGGTTTTGTAGTCGCCGAGCATTAGGTGCTGACGTATCTCAACGTCTCGTACCCCGTCAACGAAGGTGTAGGTGGCTTCCCGGGATACGAATTCAGGTGGGAGGTCGAGCAAAGCTTTGCTGGCCAGCTGTCGTTCGCTGCTCTCATTTCCATGGTTAACGTCGCAGCGAGGGTTTCGTTTGCCGTCTTTATTTCCTTCATCTCAGCAGTGAGGTTGTCATTAGCCGTCTTTATTTCTTTCAGCTCCGCGGCCAAGTAGCATTAATCTTCATTTCTTTCAGCTCCGCCTCGGTAGTGTAGATGGTAGCATGTCTGCCTCACATTCAAGAGGTCCCGAGTTCGAATCTCGGTCAGGATGAGTTACCTGTATAAGGTTTTCCGGGGTTTTCCCTTATCCTGAAAGACGAATGTCAGATAACTCTAAGCTCCATGGACCCCGGGCTAATTTGAGCATCATTTCACCAATTTCATTCACCGTCCGATATGACTTAACGTTGGAGGACGTAAATTACAAAAAAAAAAAAAAAAAAAAAAAAAAAAAAAAAAAAGTTGTGATTTGTCGTCTCCAACTTCGCGGACAGGTTGCTATTTGCCGCCTCCTCTTCGTTGTTAATTCGGCCATCTTCGCGGTCATCCTTGCGGCCAAGTTGTTATTTGCCGTCTCTAACTTCTCTAGAATCTGTGCCAATGCAGCCTCCATGGTGGTACGTATCACTCCTGACACCAATTGTGACTTTGTGGGTTCGCGAAATTAAAAGTTCAGGTTACCAACACCAAAAATTGCTCTTTATTTCCGTAGAAACAATTACGTCACATACACATACAATCTTCGATCGACCACAAAAGAGTTCACTTTTACAGCTCTTCACGCGCACGCGTACAATTATCGACTGACTGACTGTGGCAGTTGGCGGCTCCTTTTATAGATACTCACTATTCCAGAAATCGGTGGAATGTTCTCAAACAATCAGGACGGCGTTAGAAGAAAGACGAACTCTCCAGAAATCCGTCTCCTTCCCCCACCGTGTCGGTAAGCTTTTATCTCCGCACTGTACTATCCGTCCCTTTGAACTGGTCCCTCGTGCCGCTTCGCCGCAACAATGCGTTCGCAAAAATATTTCTACCAATTTTTGGGAAAGTCAATCTGTTGCTGGAAACATGATAAATCACCTATTTGATCATCATGGCCAATATATAGATATAAATAAATGTACATCAAAGGAATCTGACTTAGTTGAAATGAAATCGCTTAGAGAATTTACTGAGACTAATACCTTAAAATTGCATGTTTGTCTTGCTAATGAAGCATGACTAGCTTTGTATAGTACTGAAAATATAAATGAAAACTGGAATAAGTTTTATGAAATTTTAAACAATTATATTGAGATATGCTGTCCTATAATTAACAGAATCTAGAAACAAAAAAAAAAAAAATGCAAAATTAGGTTATCTAGCGAGGCTATGAGGTTGAGGGAAAAAATAAAGGATATATATTTAGTTGCTAAATCAACAAAACTTGAGCACTATAAAAATAAGTATAAACAATATAAAAAAGCATATGAGGATGAACTGTTAAATATTAAATCACAAAAGGTGTTAAGCAAGATTTCTGGTACTAATAACTATTCAAAAACAGCATGGACAATGATTAACAGTATTAGAAAAGAAAAGTCTAAACAAGAAAATATCAATTTACTAATAAATCACTGTATTGAGAATAGTCCAACCCAGATATGTAATTTATTTAATGACTACTTTATAAATGTTACTAATAACAAGAATAGCCTAGATATTACAGGAGGTATAGGAAATTCTCTTTATCTGTGCAGTACTACAGCTGAGGAAATTTAAGGTCTAATTAATAGATTTAAAAATAAAAACTCCACTGGATGGAATGAAATTAGCTCTAAGCTATTAAAATAATGTAAACATATTCTGAGCATCCCCTTGGTATATCTGATAAATGAATCATTAAACCAAGGAATTTTTCCAGATTCCTTAAAAATTAGTACAGTTATTCCAGCACATAAGAAGGGTGACAAAAGAAACATGCAAAACTATAGACCTATAACCCTTACTTCGGTAATTGCTAAGTTGTTTGAAAAAGTAATACTGAAAAGAAATGTTAATTTCCTAGATAAATAGAGTGTAATAAAGTACTTTCAACATGGCTTTCAGGCAAAAAGATCAACCACTACAGCAGTTATAGACTCTGTCCACAATGTGCTCAGCAATCTAAATCAGAAAAAGAAAACTGTAAGCATATTCTTTGATCTATCTAAGGCGTTCGACTGTGTCCAACATGACTAGGGGGCGAATTTTACCCTATTTTACTATTTTATTCCTTTGTTCAGAAACATAGGCTTTTAACAATTCCTTTCTTGGAAGTGTTGAAAACAGTGTTGTTGTAATAGATTAAATTTAAAGGGAGTTGATTAATGACACTAAACAACACTTACTTTTAAATTTTCCCGGAACATGTTTCAGAGACTTTGCCTCCATCGTCAACTGGATATCGACTAGTTCTCAGTAGTGTAGCTGGCGATATTTTGTCATAGGTCTCCTCTGGTGGTGATTCGAGGAACTTGCTGAACAAATCATTCTGGGGGATATCTAGGCTTTTAAGTTATAAGCACGTTTCCTGCAATTATTAACCTAATTTCTTAGTTTTATAGTGCCTATAAATGTCTATTATATTTGTGCCTATTCTGCTTATTAGTGCCTAAAACTGCTTTTTTGCCAATTTCTTCTGCTTTTAATTTGTGACAACAGCTTTTGCATTTGTTGGTTTCAACATGAAGCTTTCAGGGAAGAGAAATTCCTTACTGCTGTACATTGGATATACAAAAAGGGGTTTATTAAGGAGACGCATCTATGCAAATTGGCCAAAAACTTACAATACCAATTTTAGTTTTTTGTCTTAAAATTAATATAGATACACCTCAATAACATAAAGTTTTTTTTCTAGCAGCACTACAGAAAACATCACATGACTATTTAAATAACCCTACACATGTATTGTAGCTGCTATTAGGTAATTTTAACCTCAGATTTCTCAGATTCCATATTTTCTACATTTTCCTAACTTCAAAATGTTCCACAGGATGCAGTTTTCTATTAATCTGTATGAAATTCTAAACATGCCTGTAAGGGCAACCGCATATTAGGTGTACCCATTTACATTTGTTGTGTTTTTGTTATTTGTATTGAAAAGGATTATAATGCTTACTTCGTTGCTATGGTGAAGACAAATATTTCACGCAAATACAGGTCATTAATAGATTAAAATGGGTGCAACAGTTTGAAAATCGCCTGTAATTTAGACATAAACTGTTAATTCCTCAGAAACTATTGTAACTTTTTATTATTATATTATTATGTATTATTCTATTCTTGATCGATCACAAAAATAAATTGTATGAATTTGAAACAAATCTAACAAAACCTTCAGATATTTCAATTTTCACCCCTAGGTCCCCCCCCCCCCCAACCCATGTTTTTGTTTTTTGACATAGTTAATTACTTCACATCTTTCTACACATTATGGTTCTTACTTAGTGAAGTGGATTTATATGTATTTTAATTATACAGCAATGTCTGTTATTTTAACTTGCTATGGAGCCATTTATGAAATTTGGAATAAATGTAGAATTATTTCGCCTAGGGAACTGCAAAATGGTATGTGTTTAGCAAATTTGTTGCAGCATATGTTGTGATGATTGTCATTTTGTTATAGCACATTTATAGTGCATTTTAAGAGCCATTTTACTAAAATTGTGCATTTCTAAGTGTTTACTTAGCAAATTTTTAGTGCCTATTTTGCCCATTTTTAGTGCCTTTTTTCCTGCCTATTTCATTCATTTTTAGTGCCTATAAATCTGCTTCCTAAACAAGACACATTACTACTAATCCTAGAAAAGTATGATATAAGGGGAGTTGCCAATATACTAATTTCATCATATTGTCACCCGAGCGTTGGAACACTCTATAGAGTGGGCAGCAGGAGACGGGTCGGCGTTCGCCCCGCCCCCTCGTTTGTCTTATAGCGTTAAGAAGGGATGGCTGGGACAAAAAACATCACTGCGCCGTCTCTTTCTGTTCCACCTGTGTTCTCGAACTTACGGGATGTTTCATCTAATGGAGAACCTTCCAGATCGGCAAGCGGACCCTATATAAGCAACACGTCGTGCAAGAGCAGTCAGTCAGAGTTCTTGGCAATCAGCGTAAGAGTTCAGTGCTAGTGTAAGGACGAGAAGACTGTGTATGTGCATCGGAGTTTAAGTAATCGTGAGTGGAAGTGTAACTTTAACGGACGAACTGGTGAATTGTAATTGTGTGCAGTACGTAATTCTGTGTAATTGGCAAGTGTTAAACTGTAAGTCGGTGGAAATAAAGAACATTGTTGAGTTTGTGTAATTGGACTTTTCATTTCACGAACCCACAAAGTCACAATATTTAAAAGGGCGTGTACAACACACACAAGTATGTAAGTTTTAAACAAGGAATTCAAGTAAGAAAAATTAAATCTAGTGCCAGGATAGTTAAATATGGAGTACCCCAAGGCTCTGTGCCTGGACCACTATTCTTTATATTATATTTAAATGATATGTATTCTACACCTGACTGTAAAACTATAAGCTATGCAGATGACACTACTATTATATTTAAAGCAACAATGATCATGACCTGCAATTATTAGCTACTAAGAAATCAATAAGAATAAATGCATTTTTTAAATCTTTAAACCTCAGTAATAATCCTAGCAAGACAAATTTAATTAAATTTGAGCTAAATAATAAGAAAAAAGATACATTCATATTAAATTTGGTAACATTATAATACAAGAATCTGATTCACAGTGTTTTAGGAATGCAACTTGATAAACATATATTCTGGAATAATCATATTGATAACCTCTGTAAAAAAAGAAGTAAAATTTTGTATCTAATGAGGGAGTTTGCAAAAACTTGTAATGTAGATGTACTAAAAAAGCTATATTATGGATCAATTTATTCACATATCCAATACAGTATTGAGTTATGGGGTGGTGGTAATAATTCTCATATTCAGAGGGTTCTAGTACTACAAAAGAAATGTATTAGAACAATGTTTAAAATGGGGATGCGTGAATCATGCAAATATAAAGTTAATAATTTAATAAACCAGAAAAAAAATTAAATAGTGAAGTACACAATCATGATACCAGATGTAAATCTGACGTGCACTATAGTAATTATAATGTAAAATCTGTAAATAAAGGTCCATTTATAATAGGGTCACAAATGTACAATAGACTTCCAGCTTATGTTAAAAGAGAAAACAATGCTCTTCAATTTAAGCAATGTGTTAAAAAATACCTTTTAAATAATCCTGTATATAATATAAATGAATTTTTGCAAGCTATATAATGTTGTAAATTTTAATATTGTAAATTGTATTTTAATGTTGTAAACTGTATTTTAATGTATATTGACAATGTTCGATACTTGTATTAGTCTATGGGAGTAAATAAATTGCTATTACTATTACTATTCTTCTGAGCCAAGTGATTTAAAATCAGAATTGTCACTGAATTAACTGACTATTGACAGTACAGTAAAACCTCATTAATCTGGACCAATTGGGGCTTGATGTTGTCTGGATTATTAAAAGTCTAGATTAAGTGAAATGAACACCACAGAGAAAAATTGTGAATGAAATTAGAATATATACTGTATAATTTTATTAGAACATAAGATACAACAGGCTGACCTGATTTTAATTACACAATCTTTATTTGTTTGGTTTGAAGAAACTATAAATTTTCTTTTGTGGTTTATCATACATCTCTTTCATAGTGAGATCAGGAAGACTCCTCATATGATGGTAGTATGCAAAGATCTGTTTATTGTCAGTTTTCTTGGAAAGTCCACTGCACAATTCAGATGCTGTTTAACCTCACTTAATTTCCCTTTTGGCTTTCTGAAATCCACATCCTCAACCCCAGATTCGCTACTAGTGTCCCTTGCATTGCTTACACTTTCCAGAATTTCTTTGTCAGACATGATGTGATATGTGATAGCCTGGATCATCTTAATCTCCTTCAAGACAGTCTTTGATCTCATCTACTGTGATAGCTTTCTCGCCACCTGCAACCAGTGTTTGGTGAAAGTCATCTATCTGAATGGCATTAGTATCTAATTCAACACTGTCATCATACAAAAGTTTCTTCCATGCATTAGTCAATGTAGAGTTTGAAATGCTGATTACTGCATTTGCAAAATTGAAAATCATGGATCTGAAATCAGACACACATATATTTTGCACATAAACATGCAAGAGTGGCACAAATTTTAAGCCTTTCAATAATATTCAATTTCTTGTATATTGTAAACAATTTATGCTTGCGTTTCCCCGATGAAATTGTAGGTTTACTAAACAATATTGTACACTCGATTTGTCTCTTTAGCTTAAGGACTGAGAAAGGCAAATGTTGAACTAAGCCTTCTGACAAGAGTTGCAAGCCCTATTGCAGGTACAGCAAGGGTGTGGGAAGGAGGACATCTAATGTACCAGTGAGAAATTCCTATTGTACAGTCTGTGCAAAAATAAAGTGGACAATTTGCTTAAGTTTGTCTTTGTGCAATATTATAATTTAAGTTAGCAATTTGTAGATGTTTTTTAAGGATGCTTGTGCAGTTTAAGCAAAATCCAGTTTAAAGGAGTACAAATTAACCAGTTTTACTGTATTTCACAATCTGTCAGTGTCTGTTTAAATGCCATCTTTATTGTCACACAAAAAATTCTTAAAAAGTAGAACTAACTCCCTCTCTCTTTCTCTCTCTCATATACACATGCATGCATACACACACACACACACACACACACACACACACACACACACACACACACACACACACACACACACACACACACACATACACGTTTACCAATGTTATTACCTTGTGGCTATGATTGATCCAATCAAAACCTTAGTGATAACCAAGTTTATCTCAGCTTTGGACAACTGTTGCAGTTATGCCGAAAGGTTAATTTGCTTGTACTTAATGTTCCCTCTGTGTTTCCAAATTATGTTTAGTTTCCCAATGTAAATTTGTTCTCAGTTTAAATAATGGGTCATCCATTTTTAAAGTTCATTAAGTACACCTAAAAATTGTTTCAGAAAATGTGAAATACATAAATATAATGAGAAAGAGTAATTTAAGTACTGTTATTTACCTATTTCATAAAAGGATGGATTAAAACATTTTACCTCAACATGCAATGTAATAATTAGTGCAAAATGTTAACAGTTCTTTTTGTTGTTGACTACAACATTAAATTCTGCTAATTATTCATATAACTCTGAAGTCCAATAATTGCCAAATGAGAGAGGTATAGTCATCTCCTTATCATTTGATGGGATTGGTCTGTGACTGTAACTAAGCTCATGTTTCAGGGCATCAATTCTGAATTCACACTGAGACTGGAAGATGTGTCAGGAGCATTTGCTGTTGAACCTACCAGTGCTACAGGATCAACATCAGTCAGTATTCGAGTTGCTAATGGCTCCTTGGATTATGAAAATCCTAATCAACGGAAGTTCATTATTCTTGTAAGTTTTAAAAATAACATATATTGCAGCAAATTGTACACATTTCTCTGATATGTTGGAGTATTGAAGTAGTCACCTTATGTGACTAATGATGATTAGAAATAAAAATTAGTATTAAACATAAAAGGCATAGTAAATCATCTAGAAGGTGTTTGAGCACACTATATTAGAAATTAATGATTTAAAATTATTCTTCCTGTGTATATATTAGTCACCTAATGGAGACCATAAATTTTGGAAAAATTAGAAAATGTTATTTCCTCTATAAAAAAATCATGCACAAATGATAATTTATGGAGCCTTCAGTATAGATTTTCAAAAAGTAAGTTCATCCCTTCAAACACTTCAGTCCTAAAAATGCTATGGATAGAGAGTTCCACCAGAGAAATGGGTATCTCCAGTACAACAATCAATGCCATGTTATTTGACAAAACAGGTATGAACTACAACCTGACAAACATTAATACAGTATATTCCAATCAATGTTATAATATTATCTCTAACAAGATCCTTTAAACATTAGCAATAAGCCTAAGCCAAAGATACAATTTAAACAAATTGTTGTTGCATGTATTTTTACACACTATAAAGCAATTAAGATTGGATCATTTAATAGGTGTGTGTAGATCTGTACACTTGAAATACTCAACTTTATTTCAAAATTTATGCACACTTAAATACTGACTTCCCATATAATGCAATAAAAATGTATAGATAAATGTAAAGAAAAAGTGGATTACTAAGAAAATTATCATTTGTAGCAATAGGAAACATTAGCAGATATAAATAAGAAAAACTAACAAAACTGAATGCTTCCAAAAATATCTTCAAAAAGATACTGCCTGCCCACCACAAGGAGGCAAGCAGAGGAATCACTTTTTCTGTGTTTATGCTTGCCTTCATGATAAGGATGCTAGGTTCATGTAAAATACACAGTGTTGTCATATAGCTCACTTATGCATACCTATCTCTACAGTTACTGAAATGAGCATTATATCTGGCAACATGGGTGATTCATATGCACTCTCATTCACTCATTTTATAGTAAACAGATCCACTACCAGAGCAGATAAACAGTTCAAACCCCTCTCCCTCTTAATGCTCTGCTTGCCTTCTTGTGATGGGCAGACAGTAGGTAAATTCAAGATAAAGTAATAAAGGCAGAAAAAAAGCAGTACATTGATACATGTACCAGTAACTCTTATAAAAACATAACATTGTGGAATATAATGAAACTGCCAGTAATAAACCATGATATCATACAGAAATATCATTAAAAATCACTAATACCATTGTTAAGAATTCAATAGGAGTTACTAAGAATTTCAATAATCATTTCAACTCTGTTGCTGATAGGATATTGTTACCATAGCAAAATAATAGAATCATTATTCATGTACTAAACTAAACACAATTGAGAAAAAAACAACTATATTTTTTAGGCCAATTACTAACCATGAAATAAGTAAAATAATTAACTCAAAAAAGAATAACTATTTTGTAGAATTTGAAAGATACCTAAATGTGTAATTAAATTATATAAGGACAGTATTATTATTCCCATACAAGATATATTCAGTGCCTCTTTGTCAACTGGATTATTTCCTAATAAATTGAACCTGATAAAGGTTGTTCCTATGTTTAAAAAAATTAATGTAAATATTATTGAGCCTATGTTGCCCAGTCTGGGTTTTCCAAAATCCTGAAAACAGGTATGTGAACCAAATTGTACTTTTCTTTGAAAAGTACCTCTCTACTGCTTGCACATTTTATTCGGAGCTCTTGGATAATGTTATCAAAATTGGCAACATGACATTACATGTCTTTATGCAGTAGTACTTTTACAACATAGAAGGCCAAGTGTTGTAATTTCTGCAGTAACTTTTTACACATTAGCCAATAGCTGATGAAGAGTTATGTTGATGCTGGTGGTTCTGGATCTGCTTCAGTCATTTGGTACTTAAAGTCACTGTTTGAACTGGTTTAACATAAAAATAAACCAGAATGATAATGCAGCAAACATAACATAATACACTAAACTGCACAAGTAGTAACACTGAACAATGATGCTGAGTTGTTGCTTTAGCAAAACACAGGCATTTATGACTTGGACAGTCCCTAGCACTAGATTCCAGTGCTCATGATAAAGTGTGTAAGTAGTTATATGTGTTTGGAGGAATTTAGTAACAGTGACGTCAAAATTAATCTCAGAAACTATTTGTAGTTGGTTTATTAATACTCGTTACTTACTTGCTTTTATTAATGAGAGACTAGTTTCAAAGTCTCTCATTAATATAAACAAGTAAGTGACGAGTATTAATAAACCAACTACAAATAGTTTCTGTGTGAGTAGTATTTACTGATATACAAAATAGCTTTAGAAAAAACAAATCCACATAAAGTGCTTTTTATATACTCATAAAGGGAACATTGGAAGGAATTGATGCTGAAAACACTGTAGTTGATATATTCATGGACTGTAGCAAGGCATTTGATCATGCTAAATTATTGCAAAATTAGAAACCTAATACTGCTGTCCTGAAATTCAAAGTGACCTGAATGTTTGTCATATAGGTGATAGCAGAAGAGAAGAATACAAATCCTCGTTTGTCATCCACAGCCACAGTAACTGTAAGCATAGAGGATGCCAATGATAATGTTCCAGTATTCATGCAACCACAGTATGTGGCAGCTGTTTCAGAACTAGCCTCTCCTGGTACCATGGTAATCACTATTACAGCAAGAGATCTGGACAGCGGTCGATTTGGTGAAAATGGAATTGTATATCAGCTATCTGGAACTGACTCAGACAAGTAGGTTATAAAGATATCTTTTGGTTATTAGAATGAGAGTCTCTAAAAGTGTTACAGCTAATATCAAGGACAATTTTCAGAAAGGAGAATAAATGTTGTAACCTCTTTGTTGTTTACCATCATTGTTGGTCAGACTCCTTTGATATAACGTGTCTTAATATTTTTGTGCATTTGGAAAGGAATGTAGTAAGTAATTTATTCACCATAGAAATTGATACAATTTTTGGTTTCATCAAGAAAGAAAAAACAAGCAAAATATATATGTATACTATTTACAAGAAACTATATACAAACAGTATTTAGAGTAAGTTTTGCAATGTAACCATGTGGTTGAGTATCATTTAAATACATCTGTTCACTGATACATTATTTACAGTCAATTTAATCCATTTAAAATCAGAGTCTAAATTTTCACATTAGGAGGATATGCCCACTAATAACTCATTTATAGAGTAGTATTTGTGCTTCATTAGGATAGTTTTTATTTTCTTCCTATATTGATGTGTATTATATTCAGTTAATGCCCTACTTAGTTTGTTATATAATTTTATGCCCTGATGGTCTATGGATTTTAAATTTTTTGAAGTTCTTTGATTAGAAAGATGGATATGTTGTGTTGTTCTTGTAAAGTGACTGTAGTATTCCCTGTTCATTTTAAAATCACCTATGTTCTTGTGTATAAAGCAAACTGGTTCTAACTTTTCTTTTGCATCAATTTAAAACTGTTCCATTTCCATATGTATTAAGCAAAATCTATAAAATACATTTGTAACATTTTTGCCCTATTGTTAAAATTGACTTTATTTGTTCAAAAACTGTATAATTGTCTGAAAATATCCTTCTTATGTTCCCACTTCAATGGATAGTTTAAAAAAGTGCTATTGTATTTATAAAAGACAAACGAAAATTTTGTTATTTTATGAAATGTAATTTTAATAAGTTGAGAAAGAAGCATATTTCACAATCAAAATAAAATTCACTTTACCTGAAAATAATGTGCAACACTTCCTATTCAAAAGCACACAATAAAAATTTATATTAATTGTTAAACTATAATAATGATATACAATTTAGAAATTCAAACACTGGACTTAAAGATTTCTCTAAAAATGTCCCCCTGTTTATTTAAAAGGAACATTTTATAGGTTAGTCTCTTGTAATGAGGGTAAAAACTGGATCAGAATACAATGTTACACATTTTATGTTTTTATTTAATAATCTTTTCTATTAGCAGTGATTCATTACAATGTTAACAACTTAAGTTACTTGTTATAACAGATATGTGAGTAATAAAGCTCCCAATATCTGACTTGCATATCATTATTCTAATTTATTACAAACTAGTAGTGAGTCATGACTTATGAACTCCCATAACAAAACAAAATTGACAGTGAAGAATTGATAAAAGTTGCTGTATTATTGTTTTCTCCCAAATAAAAACAAATAAACTTGCTACTTTTGGATTCTATTCCTTTTTTCATCATTTTAATGTTCTTAAATTTATCTCAGCAGGAGAGGAAGTATCTGAAGAACTGATTTCCAGTATTAAATTCTTATATTCAATGATTTGATTTGCATCTTATATACCGTGTGTTCATAAAGATATGTTGCAGTTTATTGACAGGTGACTGAAAAGCAATGAAATAAGATATAAATGTAAAACCTTCCCCAAATAAAAGGAAAACCTAAGTTTCTGAAATATGATGTGAAAGCAGGTGATGATACAACATCACAAACATGCACAGCAGCAGATCAGCTCATGCTATGTCATACAAGATGTGGTCAGTACAGAGGAAAGTTCAGTGTGTTCTGTGACTTGCTAAATTTGAATCCTTGACCAAAGTGCAACAAACATCATCACATGTACAACAAAGTACCACCATATTGGAATAACGTTACTTGACGGGATCAGCAGTTGAAGGATATTGGCATGTTGGACAAATTTCATTCTGGCAGATCATTGGTAGGCGATAAGTCTGCAGGGGCTATACAGGAGAAGTACATAATGAGTCCTAAAAAATCTATGGATGCATATTCTCAACAATTACATGTATGTAAGACTTAAGTTTGTAAGGTGTTAAAGAAGCATCTACATTTTTAAGGTTACAAGTTGCAGCTGCTGCTCACTATCAAGGCAGTGGATAAACCCAAATGATTTGCATTTGCTACAGACGTACTTCATGAGATTCAAAATGGCAAACAATTTCTGCAGAGGATTGTGTGCAGGGATGAGGTGACATCCCTTATCATTGGACATGTTTTCATCACCATAACTCCACAGATGGCCTGCTGAAAATCCTCGTGCCCACATGGCATACGAATATAACAGCACTAAACTGAACATGGTTTGTCCATGGCATGTCACAGTGATAGGCACATTTTTATTTTTGGAGCAGACTGTGTTGGCAGAAATGCCTCTTGACATGTTGGTATTGTATGCAGTGCTACAATTTCCTGAAGATGTCACCTTTCAACAAAATATTGTTGGATGTGTGTAGGGCAATAAATGGAAATCACATCAAACTGCACTGAATAGGTACAAAACTTCGAGAGTTTTCCTTTAATTTGGTGCAAATTTCACATTTCTATTTTGTTTTGTTGATTTCCTGTGTCTGGTCAAAAGTGCACCATGACTTTAACCACACACTGTGTATTTTACCGAGGGGTTTCACAAATAAGAATGTAAGAAGTGTACTTATAATAATTTGCACCCTTGGTATTTTTATGTTATACATATGCATAGATAAATTAAAGAAATTATACTGCAACAGTATACTCTTCTCTCTTCCTTGATTGGTCACTTCAGTGTCAAATACTTTCTTTTGGTTGCTCACTGACATGTTGAATACAGGATTATCCTACCCCCCCTCTCTCTCTCTCTCTCTCTCTCTCTCTCTCTCTCTCTCTCTCTCTCTCTCTCTCTCTCTCTGTTGCTCAGTGATGCTTGGCACACAGAACTTATTGAATAAACAGTGTATGACACATCAAGGACCTTGGTAACTGGTGAAAATCCTTCATTTTAAACTCATAAAAGCTTTTAAGTAATTTGTGACACCAATGACGCAATGTCAGATTTCAAAGTTTTGTTATTTTTCTCAGTCTTCCAAATACTTTCTCAGCCTAGAGTGCTTGCCTCTCTCTCTCTCTCTCTCTCTCTCTCTCTCTCTCTCTCTCTCTCTCTCTCTCTCGTTCTCTTTCTCTCCACCAATCATGCAATAGCTAGCACTATTCTCTTATATTCAATTTTTTATTTTCCATCTCTGGAGCTTGGAAAAACAGCACATTCCAGATTTAACTCATTTTGCTATTATTTCTTAAGTTATCCCTCTATACCCCTTGACAATGCCCTCTATACCCCTGTACCCCTTGATATATGCCAGGGACAACAATTTGGAGAAATTTTCACCTTATTATATTATTCTTGTTGGGTTACCTGAGACAATTTCATAAACATTCATTGGATTAAACGGTAAATCAGAGGACTGACTTTCATTTCCTGTGTGTGTGTGTGTGTGTGCGTGCGTGCATGCGTGTTTTTGTTTTTTTTATTCTTATTTCATTCACATGTTCCATTACATTTGTAATATTACATGTTCTGGTTTGCTTTGCTTTCAGATTAATTGTTCATATTATCTGAGGTATTGAGATTATTGTGTTTTTTAGATTGTATTCACACAGTCACTGTAGTCTTTTAGAATTAATTTACTTATTTAGTTATTCAGCACTTTCTAGATTGATTGCGTTGACATATTCACTAAAGTCCCTTAGATATTGTCCCACAAGTGCTGGTTTATGTACTGGTCACTTCCCTCCTTTCCTGTTTATTTGTATCCTTAGTTTTTCCCTGTGGTCCTTCCATTTGATGCAGTCATACAGGATGTGATCTGTAGTTTCGTCTCCTCTGTTGCAGGTGCATGTAGCATCATCAATTATGTTGAATCTCTTGTAATAGGCTTTAAGCCTTCCGTGTCCTGTTAAAATGGTGGTGAGGTTTGTTGATATGTTAAGTCTTCATTCTAATCGTTTTGCTACTGTGGGAAAATATTGTTTTGTCTCTTGTCCTTTTGATGTGTTTTGCCATTCTGTTTCCCATTTTTTGAGTGTTTCTTCTCGTATTTTTTTCCTGATAGCACTTTTTGGGATTCGGTTGTAGCTTTCTATGTTATCATTCATTGTTGCTCGTTTCGCAAATTGTTCTGCAAGTTCATTTCCTTCTATTCCTATGTGGGCTTTCACCCATCCTATTCTTATCAGCCATTTTTTTTTAGTTAATTGTTGTAGTTTTTCTCTTACAGCTTCTATCAGTTGATTATGATTTTTAGTATTGTGTAATGATTGTAGTGTGATTTTGCCATCTGTATATATTGCTGATGTTTTCAAGTCAGTTTGTGTTATTCCCATATTATCTATTTCTTCAAGTGCCTTTAATATTGCAAGTTGTTCTGCTTGCTTATTTGAGCAGTTTTTATTTAGTTTATACTGCAGCTGTTTAGTTAATTCCTTGTTTTGGTATATTACCACTCCAGAACCTACCCCTTGATCTGTTTTGCTTCCATCAGTGTAAACTTCAATGTTATAGTTTTCATTTTCATTTGCTTCTTTTATTTCTGGAATGTCTGACGGATGTGGCCATTTCTTGTAACTTAATGCTGTGTTCTGTTTTGTTTGTTTATAATCTTGGGCGATCTCCTGGATTTTCAGTATAATAGGTGTCAGTCCTGTTATTATACAGAGTGCTTCCGTGGATGTTGTTCAGAAAGCTTTAGCTATTTTGATGTTCGCTAGCCTTTGTACTCTAATGTACTTGACACAATTATATTTCCTATTTAATGCATTTATCCAAACTGGTGCTTCATAGGACAATAGAGGTAATATTGCACCCTTGTACATAGTTCTTAGGGCTTCGTGTGTGAGTCCCCACTTAAGTTCTGCTGCTTTAGATGGTGCGTGTATCAGTTTTGTGGTTCTCTCTGTAACATATTGGATATGTTGAGTGAAGTTAAAGTTTCTGTGGAATATTATCCCCAGGTACTTAAGGGATGCAACTTGTCCTATTTCCTCATTATTTAAGAAGACGTTTATATTTTTCTCTTCTCTTTTCTTTCGAGTTATTAGAAGAGCTTTTGATTTTTGTTGATTAAACTTTAGTTTATTGTCTCTAGCCCAAGCTTTAACCTTTTTTAATTCTATGTTGGCATAATTGTCTGTTTCTAACGTGCTTCTCCCTTCACTATTAGCATCAGATCGTCAGCAAATGCAATAACTTGTGTGTGTGTTGTGTATTGTATGCCAAGGAGAGAGTTGTATTGCAAGTTCCAGAATCCTGTGCATGTGTACGTGCGTGCGTGCATGCGTGCGTGTGTGTTTAACTAGCATGCCCCATTCCTTTGGAATACTACATGCCGTTTTTATTACATTATATGCAACTTTTAGTCCTACAACATATTGTATTTATAGTGACAATGTTCTATTAGAACATATGCATGCGTGAGTGCATGCATGCATGGATGTGTGAGAGACTGAGAGAAAGAGAGAGATGCATCACTTTCCAATAAATGTCCATTTGCTTCAGAAGCAGAGTTGTAATCACTATTGCTCTGGTGATTTAGAAAATTCTTTCTGTGGATCATTTGGAATATCAGTATTTGCTTCAGTATCTAAAATGCTACCACCTTTTCTTCATCAACCTCTGGTACTGCCTGGATTATTTATCACATTCATTCTTTAATTAAGTTAATTAGGAGTCGATTAATAACACAAAACAACACTCACTTTTAAATTTTCCCGGAACCGGTTTCTGAGGTCTTCCCTCTATCTTCAGCCGGACATCGACTAGTTCTCATTGGTGTAGCTGGCAATATTTTGTCTTCGGTCTCCTCTGGTGGCGGTTCGAGGAACTTGCTGAACAAATCTTTCTGGGGGATGTCGAAATTGAATACTTTGTTCCTATTTTTTGAAATAAAGATTTGTTCCCATGTGGACAGTTCTTCTTTTCCTGTTGTATGTTTTAGTAATTTTGGTTCTGGATTTATGTTGTGGTTTTTTTCCCAAAAATGTGTGGCAACTGCTGATTTTTCTAATTGTTTGTATTTTATGTTCCTAAAGTGTTCCTTTGCTCTTGTTTCTAAATTTCTTTTCGTTTTTCCAATATAAATTTGACTACAGTCACAGCATTCAATTTGATATATACCAGATTTTTTGTTAGATGGAATGGCATCTTTGATGTTTGAGCAAATTAGGTTTTTTAAGGAGTAATGGTTCACTGGAGCTAGTTGAATGTTTTGTTTTTTGAAGACTTTTTTGAATTTATCAAAGGCCCATGGATGGTAAGTGAATTTTTTGAAGATCATTTTAGTTTCTGTAGCTGAGAGGGTTGTGGTTTCCTTTAGTAGTTTCTTCTTTTTTGCTAAGTTCACTTTTTTGTCTACTAGTGATTTGGGAAAGTCATTTTTCTGTGCTATTTCAATAATTTTGTTGTATTCTATTTTGTATTCTTCTGCTGTGAGAGGGATGTTGACCAGTCTGTGTGCTAAACTATTAAAGATTGCCTGTTTGTGGGATCTTGGATTGTAGCCATTAGCTTTTATGTAGTTGTCTGTCTGTGTTGGTTTTCTGTAAATGCCAAAGTTTATTCTATTTTTATTTCTGATTATTTTTAGATCTAAAAATGGTAAATACTCGTCTTTTTCAACTTCTACAGTGAACTTGATGCTTTTTTCTTGAATATTTAAAAGTTTTAGTGCATCACTGATGTGTTTTTTTGGCACTATGGCAAATATGTCATCTACATATCTTTGCCAGAGTTTGAACATCCATGGGAAACCTTTAGTGATCCTTATTTCTAGTGCACTCATGTACAGATCGGCCAGGAAGGGTGATAAGGGGTTGCCCATTGCTAAACCAGAAGTTTGATGGAAATATTTTGTTTGAAACTGGAAGAAATTCTGTTCTATGCATAATTTGGTAAGTTCGATGTAATCTGAAATTTCAAGTGATGACATTCCAAGTGATTTGAGCCATTTTTCTATCAATGTTGGGAGTTGTTTAACTGGTATGCTGGGAAACAGTGATTTAACGTCATTTAACAACATTTAACTAGTCTCATTTGACGTTAAATCACTGTTTCCCAGCATACCAGTTAAACAACTCCCAACATTGATAGAAAAATGGCTCAAATCACTTGGAATGTCATCACTTGAAATTTCAGATTACATCGAACTTACCAAATTATGCATAGAACAGAATTTCTTCCAGTTTCAAACAAAATATTTCCATCAAACTTCTGGTTTAGCAATGGGCAACCCCTTATCACCCTTCCTGGCCGATCTGTACATGAGTGCACTAGAAATAAGGATCACTAAAGGTTTCCCATGGATGTTCAAACTCTGGCAAAGATATGTAGATGACATATTTGCCATAGTGCCAAAAAAACACATCAGTGATGCACTAAAACTTTTAAATATTCAAGAAAAAAGCATCAAGTTCACTGTAGAAGTTGAAAAAGACGAGTATTTACCATTTTTAGATCTAAAAATAATCAGAAATAAAAATAGAATAAACTTTGGCATTTACAGAAAACCAATACAGACAGACAACTACATAAAAGCTAATGGCTACAATCCAAGATCCCACAAACAGGCAATCTTTAATAGTTTAGCACACAGACTGGTCAACATCCCTCTCACAGCAGAAGAATACAAAATAGAATACAACAAAATTATTGAAATAGCACAGAAAAATGACTTTCCCAAATCACTAGTAGACAAAAAAGTGAACTTAGCAAAAAAGAAGAAACTACTAAAGGAAACCACAACCCTCTCAGCTACAGAAACTAAAATGATCTTCAAAAAATTCACTTACCATCCATGGGCCTTTGATAAATTCAAAAAAGTCTTCAAAAAACAAAACATTCAACTAGCTCCAGTGAACCATTACTCCTTAAAAAACCTAATTTGCTCAAACATCAAAGATGCCATTCCATCTAACAAAAAATCTGGTATATATCAAATTGAATGCTGTGACTGTAGTCAAATTTATATTGGAAAAACGAAAAGAAATTTAGAAACAAGAGCAAAGGAACACTTTAGGAACATAAAATACAAACAATTAGAAAAATCAGCAGTTGCCACACATTTTTGGGAAAAAAACCACAACATAAATCCAGAACCAAAATTACTAAAACATACAACAGGAAAAGAAGAACTGTCCACATGGGAACAAATCTTTATTTCAAAAAATAGGAACAAAGTATTCAATTTCGACATCCCCCAGAAAGATTTGTTCAGCAAGTTCCTCGAACCGCCACCAGAGGAGACCGAAGACAAAATATTGCCAGCTACACCAATGAGAACTAGTCGATGTCCGGCTGAAGATAGAGGGAAGACCTCAGAAACCGGTTCCGGGAAAATTTAAAAGTGAGTGTTGTTTTGTGTTATTAATCGACTCCTAATTAACTTAATTTATACAACAACACTGTTTTCAACACTTCCATAAAAGGATTTACATTCATTCTTTTTCAGCTTCATATTACACCTGAAGTGAAAAACTTATTTAACAAACGTACACAATTATTAAAAATATGGATATAGATAAGCCACAAGGGAATAAAAATTAAACATGTGCCACATATAATGTATAATTATTTTGCTATATTTAAAAACATTTCAGCAACAATAGATTCCTTATTTGGGATGTGACACACTTCAAACAGAACTTAGTACCATCATCTGAGTAATTGGTAATTCTGGACAAGACTCCTTCTTTACAGTTCAACTGGAATGTACCCATGTACAGTGATAGACAAAATAAACAATAGCACTCTCTTTTTGTAACAAGCAAAAATAGAATCCTATGGGATGCTTTATACTCCATATGATCTATGAAAGGTTAATGCATGTTGAAGCCTCAGTTTCAAAATAATTGTGGATTGCTGAGTTTATGTGGTGTTATTTTGCACACAGGTTTGCTGTAAACAACAAAACTGGTGTTATTACTGTTGCTGACTGCCCAAATCCAGGTTCTAAAGACTGTCTGGACTTTGAAACCAAACAATCATATTATCTTACCTATAAGGTATGGCTATAAAAATATCGTAAGTTTACTGATCTAGAAATGCTGTGAAAACCTAGGCTTTAGCATCCAGCAAAAGATACAGGAGAAGACAGTGTTTCTTTCAAGTGTTTGAAGTTTATGTTCCAGTTATCATATTTACTAATATCTCAAGAAGTTATATAAAAATGTAAAAGCAAATCTAGTTTTATTACATTTTCACTTTTTTTGTTTGCTTCGCTACATATAGTGGAGACAGAATTGCATTACACCCATATGTTTAAGATATTTTCATGACAAATGAAATGTAGTACATGACAAAGCATGGAAGTATATTGGAAAATATGTGAACAACAGAGTTGTTTATGCAAGTCTGTCACACATAGATGTCCTCACAGTGAATGTACATTCTGTTGAGGTGCAATCATGTCTAATGGACAGCAATATGTCATACAACAGCAGATGCAAGTAATCATGTATATGTGATTGATTATTGTGACAAGCAGAAAGAAGAGGAAATTAAAATCCCTTTGTGTCAAGCAACAAACGAGCAGCTGTATTGGTAATTTACATTTAATAATAATAATAATAATAATAATAATAATAATAATAATAATAATAATAATAATAATAATAATAATAATAATAATAATAATAATAATAATAATAATGATGATAATGATAATGATGATAATGATAATAATTAATAATAATAATAATAATAATAATAATAATAATAATAATAATAATAATAATAATAATAATAATAATAATAATAATTAATAATAATAATTTATTGCGGCCAATAGACTCTTACAAGAGCATCATATCAAAATGCATAAGTTATTTACAAAATGTAGAGTTGTTTACAAAAGTGTATAAGTTATTTACAAAGATCAAAATGCCTAAATTACATACAAATTTATTGTTTACATAGGTATACAACTCATTTATACTACATACATATATATTACAGTTCATTTATACTATATAAACATTTTTCAATTAGGTATGATTTTAACACCAGTTTAAATTTTGAGTCAAAAGTATTCTTAATTACAGATGGCAATTTGCTGTATAATATGGCTCCTATTTTAAATGGATCTTTATTAGTTTGAGTTTTATTTGTGCTCACCCTATGGTAATCAGTTGCTCTCCTCGTATCATATGTATGGCAATCTTTATTGAGGATGTTATGTTCCTTTCGGTCTTTTGCAAGTATAATGGTTTTGAATACATAGAGGATGTTTTGTGATTTGAATGTATCCCGAAATGTTTATTTGTTATAATAATTAATTGGCTAACCTTTCATATCAGACACACAGTTCCCAATTGATCAATTTGTGTTTCATCACTTACTGTATGCCAGGTTACTAATGTTTCTCCTTTCTAAGAAACAGGTACCAAGCGAATGCAGCACCTTGTCACTGAAGGTCAATATGCCTTAATGCTCTGCCATGTAGTATATCTTGAATTCTCTAGGATCCTCAGAAGTCTTGTTCATTTTGGACGACTTTTGCATAACTGATAAACCATAAGGGATTAGTCAAAATCATGTGATACAATAAAATGCAGATCTTGTTAAAATACATAACTTATGTTATTTGTTCTTAATGTTGTTTTATGAGTAAACCATTTAAGAGATTTTTTTTTTTTTTTTTTTTTTTTTTTTTTTTTTTTTTTTTTTTTTTGAATTTTCCAATACATTTTTCTCAAATGGGAGTCATTATTCATGTATGTCTTGCCAATGGAACAAAAACATAATTTCAAAGGCATCACAAAAAGAATTTGACTGTTGCTTAAGGCCTACTGTATTCTCATATTTTCCTTGCACTTCCAAGCAAATTAACATTAAAATAATTACACAAGTGTTTATTTAAATTAACATGAAGTAAGTAGAGGAATAAGTGGTTTTAAGAATAGTTTTTACAAGAGCAAAACATGTGATTGCACACTTCAGAGTTCTTAAATTAACTTTCATAAAACTGCCTATCTTGCAAATTCTTCTGTCATTATTTAAATTGATGTGCACACTTTCTAGAGCTCCTTAGATATTTCAGTGCCAACTAAGATTGCAAAATTATATTTTTGTATGAAAGCAATAGGGTTTTACAACACTATAATGTTTATTGTAATTATAATTCTAAGTAACAAGCAGAACATGCCCTTTATTCAAATTTCTTTGGTGACAAATTATCCTCCAAAATGTTTAGATGCATATATCTGCATCGGCAGCTGTGGTTCACTGACAGTTTCATGAATGTATTGTCTTTTGTCTATTGTGTTTTGTCTATTGTCAGATTATTTGGAAAACAGCATTTAAAAGGGAGTTCTTTTATTTTTGTATATTATAAGTAATTTACAATTTAATTATTCTTTCACACTGGCCGTGTGTAGGCTAAATTGTGGAAACGTAGAGTCAGACTGAAAAATTCAATGCCATAGCCGGGATTTGAACCACGGATCTTCTGGTTTCCGTCCAGCCGCACTACCATTGTGCTACTATGGCCAACGTGCCGATATGACATTAAATTCTCCAACTGACTCGTATTTTCCCGGTAAACCACTTAGGAGTTCTCATGAACACATGAGACAACTACCTTAATGGCGACTTACTACATGTAAGTACAATTTTCCTCTATATATTTAATAATTCTTTCCCACTGATTTTATGTTGAAGTTAAGTTTTTCAGAAATGATGTGCTATTGCTAATTTATGTATTTCTATTTGATGTTGCCTTGGCATTCTTTAAATCTAAAACTAGTGCTGTTTTTTTATGTTTTCTATCAATTAACTTAATGATAATAGTATAATGATGAAGCTGGGGATCAAGTATTTACAGTAGTAAGTCACCGCAAACAGTGTGTATCTTGAATATGAGGATCCCTAGTGGTTTACTGCGAAAACATACTAGTCCTTTGGAGAATTTAATGTCATGATGGCATGTTGGCCATGGTAGTTCAAAGGTTCAGAGCAAACATACGGAAACTGAGAGATCCGTGGTTCAAATCCCAGCCATGGCATTGAATTTTTCAGGTTGACTCTATTCAAAATTATTTTTTATTTTAATAGTCCTATTATGCTCTAAGAAATCTGCTTGTATACTTCTCAGGCTACAGATGATGATGGGAATGGAAGAGATGCTGTTGCTGCACTTATGATTTCCATATTAGATGCCAATGATAATCCACCACAGTTCGCCAATCAGAACTATGAAGTTGCCATTGATGAAGGCTCTGCAAAGTTTGAACCACCACTCATCGTGCAGGTATATAGCATAGTATAGTATATATAGTTGTAGTTTAATGGTTTATTTGTTTTAACAACAATAATGATGATGGCAGTAATATATTCACCTACAGGTTGGGTGGATAGGTATACACACAGAAACTTTAAAAATGCACCTGGAAAATCACTTTACCACATTGCATATACATCAGATATTATTTGTGGCCACATAATTGGCAGACTGGGCATATAATTAACGGCATTGAAAATGCATCAAATAGAAAAAAATGTTATACTATACTGAACAAGATGCTATCACTTGTTCAGAGAGAAAGGACTGAAAATGTAAAACTAGCCCAACCAAAGAAGACTTCTGTAGAAGGAGATGAATTCATACTAAGATACGGAGTGATTTATATAGAACGGGCACATTTCTTTCTTTAATTATTCCATTGGAAATTCATTCAATAACCCAATTTTAGCACCAAATTAAGCAGAATGTTCTGGAGTTTTGATTCCTTCTCACTAGATGTTTGTTTTATTCCTAATTGCTATTGTTGGCAGCTGTTTTCGACATTTTGTTCTAGTCAATGTAAAACATTAAATCGACGACTCTTCCTTGTGAAGCAATATTGGATTACGAATTCAATTACAGCTACTCAAAGGGCATACCAGAGAGAATTTGGTGTTCACAATCCTTCCAAAAGAAACACAATACTGGGACTGGTAAACAAATTTGAAACAACTGGATCTCTAGTGAGTGAAAAAGGTAAGCATTGTTCCACTAGGTTTTCCACGGTTTTTGTTAATGTAAGAGCACGACAGGAGCAGTCACCCAAAAATCATTAAGACGTTTGTTACAAGAGACAGAGTATACTTACTCAATGTATCAGAGAGCTGCGAAAAGTGCAGGCCTAAAGTCATATAGGGTTATGGTTGTTCATCAGCTACAAGAAACAGATAAGGATAAAAGATTGAATTATTGTCGTTGGTTTCAGACATTCATTGTGCAAAATCCTGCCATATTCTCCATCACATAATTCACAGATGAAGCATGGTTCCATTTATCCAGTTATGTGAACTCACAGAACTCATGTCATTGGGATATCGAAAGTCCACATGTCATCCATGAAGCACTATGCACCCGATTAAAATCGGAGTTTGGTATGCAATATCTGCACAGAGAATAGTGAGGCCAATTATTTTTTTTTAGCCAGACTGTGAACACTGGAGAGTACCACCTGATTTTCATGGAGTTTGTTGAGTAACTGGACGATGTAGAGCTGAGTCAAAGGATATTTTCAGCAAGATGGCACTACACTGAGATCTCCGGATTTGACATAGCTGGACTTCTTTCTATGGGGTTACTTAAAAGACAGGGTTTACGTCACATGTCCTCAGACATTGGACGATCTGAAGCACAACATCACACAGGAGATTCAAGCTATTCACAACAGAGTCCTCCAGCGAGTGGCCAGTAACATGTAACGTGTTAAGTTGTGCCTTATGCAGGATGGAGAACATTTTCAACATTAGCTGTAGAGCTATCCCCTAAAATTCCTCTAAACTTTAGGCATAATAAGTTGTCACTAGCACAATTCATTTTGAAACAATTAATGAAAGAAATGTGTCACTCTGTATAATAAACAAAATCCATTACATTCAACTACAAGAATATTGAGGAAATTATGTTTAAATTCTCATCCAATATTTTTATGTATATCTTATCTCTTGCTAATAAACTGAGTCAATTAGCAATGGACAGATAAGTACAGTATGCACGTGATAAGTTGAGCACTCGGGTTCCAAGTCCTCATTCGGTAAGTTCCATCTAACTCTGTAAACACAGATGACAACTTTGAAACTTGTAATGCGCTATACACTGACAATTAGTGGCTAATGCGCTAAGATTTATCATGGAAACGTAGAGTCAGAATGAAAAATTCAATGCCATAGCCGGGATTTGAACCACGGATCTTCTGGTTTCCGTCCAGCCGCTCTACCATTGGGCTACTATGGCCAACGTGCCGATATGACATTAAATTCTCCAACTGACTCTATTTTCCCGGTAAACCACTTAGGAGTTCTCATAAACACATGAGACAACTACCTTAATGGCGACTTACTACATGTAAGTACTTTAAGGCCCAGGCTTTATAGTAAACCACTATTAAGTCAATTATTGGAAATTAATTGTTCTTTCACACTGGCCATGTGTAGGCTAAATTGTGGAAACGTAGAGTCAGAATGAAAGGTTATGGCATTGAATTTTTCATTCTGACTCTACGTTTCCATAATTTAGCCTACACACGGCCAGTGTGAAAGAACAATTAATTTCCAAGATTTATCATGTCCGCCATATTTCGTTTTGATCAGTTTTGAGATTAATTAGCTAACCAGTTTACAACAAAGGTATGTTGTGCATGTTATGGCTCTTGAAAGGGGACATATTATAAATATGTCTACCTCTGTATAACTGTGATCTGAATGCAATTGAACTGGCATGGGCACAACTAAGGAATGTTTTCAGAGGACACAATGTTACTGGTGATATGTCGGCTTCAAATCTGCGGAAACTTGCTATAGAAGCATTATCTTCCGTAACCGCAACACATTGCAGGAAGGTCCAAGAGCTGGAAGTGAAATATTGCAGAAACGATGGTGTAATAGTTAATACAATTGATAAAATTATTGTCAACATATCAGAGGATACCAGCGATGAAAGTGATGCACCAGACTTGAAGAATCACACAGTGAATGAGTATTTATAACTGTAATAATATTTATTTTCTATTTTTATGTTATATAAATAGTAAGTATATAAATATACAGCTTATCGGATCGAATTCAGTTTACTATTTGTCCATATATCTCACACTTGCCGTGTATATCTTCGCTTATCTTACATGCTATTTTGCTGAACTGTGTTTTTCAAGATTGACCACACTGCAGAAACAAAAGAGTGTTATAAGCTCTCGCTTATTCCTCTCTGCCCGCATCACACCGTAAATCCAGTGCTCAACTTATCGTGCGCATATAGTATGTAATAATATTGGCATCCCAAAACATTCATTATGGCAGCCTAGAGTTATATTATACTTGAGAATATATCAAAGATAGATAGAGTCAACATGAAAAATTCAGTGCCATGACCAGGATTTGAACCATGGATCCCCTGGTTTCTGTCCAGTTGCTCTAACCCTGGACGGAAACTAGGAGATCCGTAGTTCAAATCCCGGCCATGGCATTGAATTTTTCATATTGACTCTGTCTATCAAAAACCTTAGCCTATATATGGCTAGTGTGAAGAAATGAGTAATTTCCATCAATTAACTAAAATATATCAAAGATATTTATAAAACAAAACTAATTTGAAATACTCAGGCATAAGAACTTGTGTATTTAGATATCATAGCCAATGAACATTTTAAATTTAAATATACGGAATTTCATCAACAGTGACTTTTATTTCAAGTTTTAAATTTATTAATTTTTTTAGTGATTCCAAATAAATAATTATATCCTCATCCTCATCGTTATTCTTAATACATAGCTTTATCCTGTTTAGCATTGATTTTTCCTCTTTCTTTAGAATTGAATATAACGTGAATATTAGCTTTTATTCCCTTATTTTATACTGATATTAACCCAAGAGCAGGTGTGCTGGCGTATAAAGTACCCTAATCTTATATTTTTGTATGTGGCAACATTGCTAATGATTCCATCAGTCTGTTACGCTCGCTGTTCGTTCATTGTTTTCTGAATGTGTGTTGATACAGTCACATCCTATTTTGCAAGTGTGAAGGATTGTTTATAGTAGTGTTTGTTCAGCATTGTTGAGCTGGGGTATTAAATTCCCCACGTGCCTGTCCTTGTAAGTAATCTCATTTTACTGACTTGCTGTCATAATTACGAACATGTGAGTGTGTTTGCATACAGTAATATTAATAGCTATTATACTATAGCAATAAAAATTCTTTTTCACATAGGAAGATAACTCCAGAGGAAATGTTGAAGACATTCAACGACCTGCCAGAAGACCACCTAATAGACAGCGGCGAATCAAGCGAAGAAGTAGTAATTTAGTAAAGTGACCACAACACTGATTCTGAACAAAGTGATGTATAGGAGTCTGTCTCTTAGTTCTGAAAACAATTTTTCTGGGAAAGATAGCTATTGCCAAATGAGAAGAGTGGATTTTTCGAAGGGTGGTAAAATAAAGAGGAGGAACATAGTAAAACATTTTTCTTGGCCGAAAAGCAAGAATTCCTAGAGATGAACTCTTACCTTTTCATGCCACTGTCAATTTTGAGATAAATGTCTTAAAAATGTGACATATTCTGCTACTTTCAATCACAGACCATTACCAAGTTCTTTTATATCTGTTTGCATGCTTTTATGTCAGTAAATATTTTTCATGCATTCCGTTTATACCAAAGTGTAATGATTTTGTTCAGATTGCATTCAAATGCAGTTTGCATGGAAACGGTTCACAACATTGGTTGCAAAATTTAACTGCGTGTTAATAAAAGAAATCGGCTTGAAATATAAGTATATTGACATTTTAAAGTTTATCACTAGGATTAAAATATTGAGAAATGTATGTGGGGTATAGGGTACCACGCATGCCCACTCCTGTTAAGAAAGTTAGCGCGCCTTCATGTGTTCTTGTACATGAGTAGTTGGAAAGCAGTAAATTACTAAAACAGAATGGTAATTTAACTTTAAAGAGAGTCGATTAAAGACACTAGACAACACTTACTTTCCTAAAACTGTGTTTACGAAACAAAGTAACACCCCGATTTGTCCGAAAAATAGTAATTTAAAAAAAAAAGTAAGTGTTGTCTAGTGTCTTTAATCGACTCTCTTTAAAGTTAATTTATTATAACAACACTGTTTTCAACACTTCCAAGAAAGGAATTAGAATGGTAATTTATTTATTTATTTTTTATTTGATTGGATTGTATTTGAAGATAATATGCAAGTCAAAAATAAATACCATCTCTTAATTTCAGCTAACATATTGTATTTAATTTATATGGAATTGATGTATTTATTATAAAATTGTTTCTGGCACTCTGTTTCTCTGTCTTGTTTTATTTTTTTTTTAAAGTCCAATCATCTGCACATTAGAATGACACTACCCAATCTATCATTTGGAGGCTATATTCAGTTTTGGTCATTAAAGTTAGTTGCACAAATTATTTGACTTAACCTTCAAATTTACTTTATAAATATTAAAAATGCACAATAGAAGCCTAATGAATATAAGTACTAGCAATTATAAATGTGTTAAAGGCAATATAACTACAAAACTTAGTTATCCCATCTATCACACAGAAATAAACTGGTAAATATTTTCTTATGCATGATTGGAGGAATTTAGTAACAGTGACATGAAAATTAATTAAAAAAAAAACTATTTGTAATCAGTTTTTAACACTTTGTCAGTTAAATTTTTATATTATTGAGGGACTAGTTTTGTAAGCCATTGTGTATTATCAGTCAGTTGGACTGAGGTTGATAATAGATGCAATGGCTTCCAAAACTAGTCCTCAATAATATAAAAATTTAACTGACAAAGTGTTAAAAACCAATTACAAATAGTTTTTTTTTTTTTTTTTTTTAATTTTCTTCTTTGAATGAGTTTATATGCTTATTTTCTATTTCTTGTTATGTAAATTATGTCTCATAATTTTTATTCATAATGTTTGTTTTCCCATATTGAAAAATGACTCTGTAATAGGCTTTAAAAATAGAAAAAAAGTATTTATGAAAGTTCTTAAAACAAGTTAATTAAGTGCATTTTTTGTACACTAACGGAAGGAACTAGTTAGAATGATGCTAATATAGCAGATGTCCAGTACATATAAACCTATAACTACATACAGTAGAACCAATAACCTGGATCAACTGGGGATCAGCACCAATCCTAATTAATGGAAATCCTAGTTATCCAGAAAATGACTGAAAACGATAAAAATGCATGTACATCACCAAAATATTTTTAACCACTTTAGGATGGCCGTTTAAACCCTGCAGAGGCTGGGAACAGATACTCCATAAACAAAACAAGGCATTTATATTGTTAAATGCTGTAAAAATGTTTAATAGATACACATTCGTATCTTCTATATTTATTAAGTTATTTTAGCAAAACAAAAACTAATTTAAAGCGTATTAAAGGCAGTATGCAACTATGGTATGGTTAAAGTTGGGAAGATATTCACAAATCGTTGAAATTTTACTATTTTGTTTTGCTGTAGCAAAAGCCATTCTTTGCATTGAATGCATCTAATTTGTGAGTCATTTTGTTTTGAGTGCATACAAACTATATGCATACTATATGTGCACGATAACTTGAGCGCCTGGGCTCTAAGTCCTCACTGCAGGTTTATCTAACTCCATAAACACAGATGACAGCTTTGAAACATGAAATACGCTATACACTCTGACATCTAGTGCCTAATATGCTAAGCTTTCACACGTGCACCATATTTCATTTTGAGAAATATTGAGGTTAATTATATAACCAGTTTACAACAAACATATGTTGTGGATGTTATGGCTATCGAAAGGGGACACACTATTATTCGTCTACCTCCATATAACTGTGATCTGAATGTAATTGAGTTCGCATGGGCAAAAATAAAGAATGTTTTCAGAAGATAAAATGTTAATGATGATATGTCAGCCCAAATCTGCGGAAACTTGCTATAGAATCATTCTCTACCATAACCGCAATGGATTGGGAAGGATTCTACAAGAAGGCCCAAGAGCTGGAAATGAAATATTGGAGAAACGATGGTGTAATAGGAAATGCAATTGATGAAATTATCAACACATCAGAGGATACTAGCGATGGAAGTGATGCAGCAGACTTGGAAATCAAAGAATCGCAAAAAGGATGAGAGAATTTATAGCTGTCATAATATTTGTTTTCTGTTTTTATGTGTTTCATAAATAGCATGCATTTAAACATACAGCTTATCGAATCAAATTCAATTTACTGTTTCTCCATATATGTCACACTTATGGCTGTATATTCGCACAATTTTACGCACTATTTTGCTGAGTAGTGTTTTTTTAGGTTGATCACACTGCAGAAACAAAAAGCGCATTAGCTCTCACTTCTTCCCTTCTGACCGCATTGCACGGTAAAAGTAGTGCTCAAGAAAACATGCACATATAGTACCTATATTAGCTGTGTAAATGAGTTCTCCAGTTGAAGGTTTTAGGGATCAGTTTAAGTTATAAAGCAATGATCATTGTATATGTTATGTCACACACATGCTGTAAAGAAAGAAACCTCTCTGTTAGCATCTGTATGTACCTCTTATAGCATTTCACAAGCAAAGTTTATGGTAGCCTTATGCAGAAAGAAGAGCATTGAGTCACCAGTCTGCTTATTAGCAACATCAGGTGGGGTGAGTGCAATTAACTCATCTGCTGGCTAGGGAATTGGAGTAATGTATCTACTGAGAATTTACTCTTTTTTACTGGTTCAGGTTTTCTAGACATCTGGGTTAAAGAGATCTGAGTTAAGGGGGTTTTACTGTACAGTAAAACTGTAATCAAATGTGACCTGGGAGGTTTTCATTTTGCTTAAATAGTTTATCTTAACATTTACCCAAAAATGGCATTTTAAACTTATGTTTATGCGTGCATACCTTTTGCATTCATTAATGACTGATCTTGTTATTATGAAATTATGTAGTTAACAAAATGGTTAAAAGCGTATTTACTATTTCCCCAAAAGACTAAGATTATAAGAGGAATATTATAGAGTTTCGTGAAAACAAGTTCACTCATACACTATCTGCATAACATTTCCAATACACTGTTTTATTTACAAAACTTCAATATTAGAAACATTTAAGGAGCTCTCTTTTTCAGGTTCTTCTATGTACGTTACGTTATTACCTATGGTTGAAATTCTATTTAAGATGTGCTGCTTGCTAGATGATATTTCAGTTTTTTTTTTCCTTCAGTAATTAAGATATTTGGTAGCTTTAGCCCGAATCATTTAATACTTTCTTAGGTCCTGTGACTGAAACTTTATGGTTAAAGATGGTAACGTCTCAGAGGAGAAAGAAAATGAAAAGGCATTGGTGAAAAGGATAATTTGTTTCAGTATAATAGAGAATTTAATTTTTGAAATATAGCATAACAGCATAACATATCCTATTTTGCAATAAGCATTTAAACATTTCTATCATTATGATCATTGGTTATCTTAACATAATGTAAACATTAACTTTGTAACTAAAAAGCCCGGGAATTAAGTACTTACGAATTGTAAGATGCCATTGGGGTAAGTGATCTCAAATTGAGATTTTCTAGTTGGTCTTGTTTCTTTTTAGAAACAATCCACTTAAAGTATGTGTTCTGCTAATTTTAAAGAATTTTTTGGATATAAATACTTTTGTTGGAGTATTGAAGTAGTCAACTTATTTACACTCATCTTCACTTTTAAATGTTATAACTAGAGTTTGGATTTATATGCACTATTAAGTAGGTGTATATAATTGCAACTATGCACTAAAAATATGGTAAATATGCTCTAAAAATGTTATAATGTGCATTTAAAATAAAGTACCTACATTATTTCAAATTTTTTACATTTCTTAATATGAAGTAGGTAATCAAATAAATTCTTAAATACAGGTACTAATTAATGAATATTTATTAGTCTCCTTTTTAATAGATTTTAATATTATTTGTGTTTATTGTAATAAACAGTTACATCTTTTTCAACGTTTTCTGGAAGAAACGATTTTCTTCTGACTTAAAGGACAGTATCAAAAAGAGGCTTTGTCACTTACAGAATAAGCATCAAGTTCTCTTTCAGATTCACCTTATAGCATCTTATTCACATCCCGAAGAAACATTAAACCTAGATTTCTTGCTTCAATGTTCTCAAATTTGTTACAAATACACTTTCGTGTTTCTCATCTCTGGCGACAAGTTCTTTATATATATATATGTAGGGGAGAAGATAAAGACATTCTTTTCTCTTCCAAATATGTGATTGCAGCTGGGATTTCAATAAAGTAGCACTTCATAAACACTAACTTACTGTGGAGACTCTTCTTAGTGCAAGCACTAGCTGCAGCAGAGATACTTGCTGCTTAATTTTTTCCATCATGTTGAGCACCTATTCCATTGTATTACATGTACAACTGCTTCAATCTTTGTTCCCCATCTCACGAGTACTGGCTCTAGGAATAGAGAAGTATCTTGCATCATATCAATAATAATTTCACTCTTGATAGCACCTTCAAAAATGCATTTTTCTTAGATGAAATTAAGGCATTTACTTTGGGAAAATTCATTTGGATTTTCTCTGACAACCAGTGGAGAACATGAGCTAAACAAGTCAAATGCCTTACAATAAAATATGTGCAAATCTTTAACAGAATAGAGCAATAAAGTTCACAATAGAGATAGAAAAAGATGGCTACCTACCTTTCTTAGATCTGAAGATAATCCATGAACTAAATAACATATGTGAAGAAAATTAGAAAAGCTAAACTAAAGAAAACCATTAAGGAAGCAACCACATTTACAAAAGAAAAAGAAAGCAACGGCATATTCAGTTCATTCACATATCACCCAAAAACATTTAATAAATTTAAAAAGATCTTCAAGGAACAAAATATCACCTTGGCACCTACTAATAGACACTCAATTTTAAAATTGCTAAATTCAAAAACAAAAGATGAAATCCCATCATTTAACAGATCCGGAATATACCAGATTAGTTGTAAGAATTGTGAAAAATGCTACATAGGTCAAACTAAAAGAAATCTAAAAACCAGAGTCAAAGAGCACTTTAGAAACATCAGATTGAAAAAAGAAGATAAGTCAGCAGTAGCATTTCACTTTTGGAATGAAAACCATGACATTGATCCAAATCCAAAATTATTAAAAGAAGTGATAAGCCAAAATAAATTGAGAACATGGGAGAACATATTCATGTGGAAAAATAAGGATCGCGTAATGAACTTTGAAATCTCACCAGTAGATAATTTGACAAAGAAGTTCATAGTTCCACCACCAGAGAGAGAGCAGATAACAACAAATGCCAGTTGGAAAGAGATTGAAAATGGAGGCGAATGCCTTTGAAACTAGTCTCTCATAAATATAAACAAGTAAGTGACGAGTATTAATAAACCAACTACAAATAGTTCCTGAGATGAAATTACTAATTTGAAAGTCACATTCATTTTTTAATTATTCTGCAAATTAAAACAGACAAAAAACTTAATTGTTTAACACACTTCCACAGTGCTATATTTCTATCTGTTGTTAAGAGTAGGATTTCCATCAATCCACTTGTCAAAGCAAATAGGCTTTACTGCTCTTCTACTTGGGCATTGTAATATTCCCTTTACTACTGTGAGTCTTATGAAAGTACTGTTAGCAGCACAAGTGGAAAAGCCAAGTTAATTCTTGGAGATACCGATGTTGCAGACAGCTTTACTTGCAACATTAATACAAACCATATCAATTATGATGCAATGTCTGCACTGAACTTTAAAGAGTTACCGCATAATTGTTGAACAGTAGTGAGTGGCATATTTTTATATCTGGAAGCACTTGTTAGCTACATTCCCTTATTTTGGCCATTTTTTGTTTTTTTTTGTCGTTAGAAACAGGATATCTAACAGTCTACAAACAGAGCAATAAAAGAGAAAGTTTCTCATGTTTTTCCCTTCTTAAAGTATCAGGGTGAAATAAATGTCTGAATCATTGCTGAAAAAGTAAAATTTAGAAAAAACCGATCTACCATAACAGCCATGGACAGTTTAATAAATAAAATTCAAGAAGCTATTGATAAAAAATTAGTAGTTGTGGGTTTATTTTTAGACTTAAAGAAAGCATACGATGTTTTAGATCATGAAATACTACTCAGGAAATTAAATAAATATGGTTTTAGGGGTATTATGAATAATTGGGTTAAATCCTATTTAAGCAATAGAAAACAGTTTGTAGAACTTCAGTTTGAAAATAAAGGAAAATTAAATACAGTTCAGACCAAAGTGAGAGAGTTAGTCGAGGAGTTCCACAAGGATCAGTCCTGGGCCCCTTGTTATTTTCGTTGTACATAAATGATTTGCCAACTGCCATTAATTTCACAGATGTTATTTTATTTGCAGATGACACTAACATCCTAATAAAACGAAACAATCAAGAAAGCGTACAGACCAAACTCAGTGATACCCTATGTAAACTGCACAGATGGTTTAAGACGAATGAACTAATTATAAATAAGGATAAGACTATTGCCATTTCATTCCATACTTGCCAAAATAGAAATGTGGTCAAACCTCCAATAGTATTTGATAAAACAGCCATTAGCTACAATAATGACATAAAATTTTTGGGATTACATATGAATGAGAACATGAAATGGACCACACATATTCAACATTTAATAAATAAACTGAGTTCCATTTGTTATTTGCTTAAAAATTTGAAAAGCTTAATAAATTTAGCAGCATTGAGAAATATGTATTATGGTTACTTTCACAGTCAGTTACAATATGGGATAGTGTTCTGGGGGGGAAAAGGCAGATAGTCTTTAAACTTCAAAAAAGGGTGATAAGGATACTAAGTGGGGTGGATAACAGAACATCTTGCAGGCCATTATTCAAAAAACATCAAATATTACCTCTAGCATGTATGTATATTTTGCAATTAGTGATCCATGTAAAACAAAATAAACTACAAATACAAAGTTACTAAAATGCCGATTTTCACAAATACAATACACGTCAGAAAGATGACTTTCACATTCAAAGTTGTAGAACAGAAATCTTCAGGTCTAGTGCTATCAATAAAGGTATAAGATTATACAACAGACTACCAGAAAATATTAAACAAATGAACAGCCTTATACATTTTAAAAAGGGAGTAAAACTCTTTTTACTGCAACATTCCTTTTATTCTGTAAATGAGTTTTTAAATGTTAATTAGTTTTAAGTGATTGTAAATAATGACAGTGGACATTAATGTAATTTTTATACTATGATGTGTCTGATATCAATCAAAAGGACAAAATAAATTGAATTAAACTGAATATGCATTTATATGCACTATAAAACTACCATAATAAGCTCCTTACAATGTGGGACAAATGTATTACTTACATGCATACGTTTAACTACCAAGGTATAAAACATGCAAATATGCAAAAATTCAAGCTCTAGATATAACACTTTTAAATAATTTTCTCCATATATCTGTCCTTTTACATTCAAATATAATATGCTCAATGTTCCCTTTATTGCCACATAAGGAACATTGACTTAGGGGTATACCATTTATAAAACCTTTTAGTCTCCAAGCACCAATATTCAGCCTTATAATGCCCTATCATGCTTCTACAATTTATGCTATCTATATATGTCTCCCTTTCCCATGTTCTTTTTACTGAGCATACAAATCAAGAGCTCGTATGTGCTATCACATTAAAGAGTTTTGTACTTCTGTGTCTTCAAATATTTTCCTTACAGCTTACCCAAAGCCTGTTGAGCTATTTTCCTTTTCCTCCATACCTCTCTTAGCCCATCTGTTGGTTCTTAAGCTCTTCTCTTGACACTATAAACATTACCTTAAGACATTACTATGTGTCAGAATGTTGTGGAATATTGATTTTCTCAGGCAGGATGTTCTTCCTAAAATAACTCTTATGGAAATTAATTATGTAATTAAGTACTTACTGCATAGTAAGTTGCCACAAATGGTGTATATCTCATTGTATATGAGAACCCCTAGTGGTTTACCAGGAAAATACGAGACAATTGGAGAATTTAATGTCATGCTGGCGTGTTGGTCTGGGTAGCTCAATGGTTAAGAGCAGCCAGACAGAAACTGGGAGATCCATGGTTCAGATCCAGGTTATGGCATTGAATTTTTCAGTCTGACTCTACCCATCCAGTAACTCTTATGTTGTGTTTCATGGCCACGTGTATAGTCAAATTAACTTGAGCTGGCAGATGAGTAAAGATGTACACTAAATGAATTAGTCTGTTACCAATCCTGAAAGAAGGCTGAAGATGGTATATACATATGGAGTAGTTGATACATGTACCAGAAATGGTTCCAAATGTGTAAAATCTCAATATTTGTATACAATGTCCATTTGAAGCATCAATGTCTCACACATCACTGTTGCCTGATGCTTACATAGAGCTAGTGCATGCATCGTTGACAATATGACTCAATCGCTGTGACTTCTGTAAAGGCTTAATGATTCATTGAGGCATGCATACTATGGTGACTTACTACCTTTTCATCATGTTTGGTTATATCTGTTTCAGTATCTGCTATCTTGTGTTTTTGCTGCTTCGTTCATTTTATGACTCAATGTCCCCCCCCCCCCCCCCCTGCCCAACACTTTTGCTTGTGCCTCCAACAGACATTTATAACTCATCTTTGTATTAAAAGCTTTTCGTTTTATTTTTGCTCTCCTGTCCGCCACTGCCCTTAAATGTATTTTTTATGAAGAATGTAATTAAGGTAAGAAGAGAAATAAATTAATAAATATATAAGAATCATGTTTTTTATTTCCTCAAATATGGCTACACTTATTTTGATCAAAATATAATAATGTTGAGATATTAAAGTGACATTAAATGAATAAATTTGTTTAACAATAAAAGATAAACAAAGACAAAGTATAGGACAGATGTAGAGTTCATTAAAGTATAATTTAACGTATGTTTGTCAAATAAATTTTTCATAGTGTTAGTCATTTTTTAATACATCAAGTTTACATGTTGCACAATAGTATTATAATGAACATACTTGAAAGTTTAAGAGCTTGTTACCACTAAGTAAAAGTTTTATTGCTGTTTGACATTTAACTAAGCACTTGAAATTATTTGGCATTATTACAGAAGAATCACTTTTTATATCAATATAAAAATACAGATAGATGTGAATTTGTCTTTGACAGAGAAAGTGATATGAATGTATCACATGAGACTTTCGTTTTTCCATTGTACACTTGTGATTAGTTCTCACAATCAATTTGATATGCTCTTCATTTTCTACGAATTTATAGTTTGTGTCTCAGCAAATTATTAGCTAAGTTCTTGAGATTGAATTTATTGTATATGACAGTGCTATGTTCTAGAAAGAGTTTATTGTATTTATTGTATGTTAGTGGATGGAATGTATACATGAATTTACTGTATCTTTGCTGTGAGTTGTCTGCATTTTCTAGTTATGGTATATTTAATTTTCTTTAGCATTTATATTTCTTAATTAGCCTGTAAACTATGTGATTGTGGAAACAGTTCTGAGATGCAACCAGCACATAAATGTGAGAGTGGTTTTGCAGGTGCTTTGAGTAATCATCAACCAAAACCATTAATTAAACCATAATATTTGGAAAGTAACATGTTATTTTATCTCTTTGAGTAAAAACCATGAAGTATATGTTTTAATTTTCAGGCTCGAGATGCAGATAAAACCTCAGTGATAAGCTACTCTATTGTTGAAGGAAATGTGAACAGCCTTTTCGCCATTGATGCAAACAGAGGAGAGATCACAGTTGTTAACCCACGAGGTTTAGATATGACTAACGTCTCAGAAGATACTATAAAATTGACAATTGAGGTATGATATTTTCAATTTATTGAACAGCTAACTCATTCCCATTGCTAAAACCTTTCAATAGTATTTAATTCCAATATAGTAATTCCTGTATTTTTAATGACTAGTTACATTTTTAATGGAGGCAGTTTAAACACAAACAACTCTTCCGTTTAGTTTATGTCACTTAGATGTGGTCATATCACCATGGATCTGTTAAGAGATACCTTATAGCTTGGTACTAGCAGACAATTAACCTTCTAGGTTAAATTCCTATGCTAGGCAACTTTACCTCCTCTTCTATTTGTGATGGACAGTTGGCTACTTCAACACATGCCCACAGAGACCTTAGTCCCAGGCAACTGTTCCTCTGCTTATATATGAGATGGGCATATGGCAGCTTCCACAGAGGCCTTGTGCTGGGCAGATGGCATTAGGGTGATTATTAGTCTACCTGTTTTCATTATCTATGAAAATGGGGCTGAGAATTGCTATTGGCATCTATTTTAAATTTTATGATGTGTTGTTTTTGAAATATGGTAGAACTTTGTATCATGGTATTAAATATTCAATCTGGTCAACTTGAGGATGACTGACAGGGACAAAAATTTAAGATTTGTTGACTAATGGTATTTGAACCCCGGATCTTCCAAAAGCAGCTAACAGGCTCTTGTAACATTCACTTATTGAATGAAAGTAAGTAATCTTTTAATTAAAATGTTTACTAAATTTGCATTTTGACACAGAAACTTAGAAACTGAATAGATTTACAACATAATACAGTACCGGATACAAAAAGGTGCACTTGGCTTCATAAGCATTATAAAAATAAAAGCAAACCAGATATTTTTATTTAAAATCACAAAAAAAATGCAATAAATCAAAATAAACCACCTTACTGAAACATGTAATAAGCATCTTATATTTCTGTACTACTTAACATACAGGTAGAGGAAAATTAACATTCTACCCTAATCTAGATGTAAAGATTGTACTGGATATACATGTTTTGTGACTACTTGAATTAAAAAAATAACAATTAAAAAAACAGAAAGTTTTTACCAGCATAACTCAAAACCAAAATATGTCAGATAACAAGTTTTTTAGCATTAACCATTTCCAATATGTTCTTTGTTATCGGTTTGAATTTTCAAATATTTATACTTTTTTTAAGTGATAAGTTTATATTCATTTTTTTCTGCATGTTCAAAGCGCATGGAATTTCAAAACCTACATACAGCTATTTAGAAAACTTTCTAATGCTGTAGCCTATTCATCTTTTTTATACCTATAATGAAACATATAATGAAGATGTATATGATTAACAAGGAAGTACATTGCAGAATAAATTATTATAGGTATAATTAATTGTACTTTATAGAAGAATAAGTAGAAAAAGTCTCATGAATGCAACACATTTGATTAGATATTTTCTTTGAGATTGTATCTAAAAAAATTGGAGCATTTGCAGTCCAACCTACAGAACTTAGAGCAATAGCAGTAGTCCATTCTGCTGTCTGGTGACAGTTCATTCTGGCTATTAATCTTGTTTCATTTATTTGTCATCTGCTTGTGATCAAGTGCCTATCTTTTTAGGGTTCTTAATTTCTACTTAGTTGTAATTGCATTTATTTTGTTGCTTTCAACTTTTTATAATGATAGGCTGCTGTGCTTAACATCACTTTTTATATCAGTAAAATCTAGTAAAAGTATGCTTTCAAACTTATTCTTAAACAGAATGGATGGCTGCCCCATCATTGTTTCTGTCATAGTTGGTCTAGTGAAACTTGTTCTAGGCCTATAATTGTTATTTAGATTCCAGAAATATTTGAACATGCAGAGGAATATCCTACAATGACCTTGGCCACATGCACTAAAGAGGTAGTTAATTTGCATTGAATTTCAGTACAGTACCTATACTATAATCAGATATTCTTGGAAAAGGAGTTTTTTTGTGACAATTCTCTTTAACTGCTTTGGTTCTCAACATCCCATTCTATTTATTACATAAAAAATGAAGCTAGTTACAGTGATACAACTATTTGCAACAAAGACTTCACTATCTTAAAAAAGGTCAGTTTTTCTTATTAATTGAAAATATAATAATAAGAAAAATTATATATTAATAAGAAAAACTGAACTCATTTTTTTTAAAAATAAGTGAAGTTTTTGTTGCCAATAGTTGTATTTGTGTAATCCCATTCTATATGGGACATGGAAAACCACTTAATTTTGCTGAGAGGCTTCTTGATCAGGCGAGGTTCTTTTACTTACCATAAATCTATGACACAGGACTACTGGACCACAGGGCCCTTCCTAAGAAAGCTATACTAAGGATTTTAATGCCCAAAAAATCCATTGCCTTCCCTTTAGTTTGAATCTGTGACCTTGGGAACCAGACCAGAAGGATGACATTCTTTGAAGCTTACAAAAATTTCTTGATCTAACTATGATCTGTGTTACTCATCTAAAAGAGTTACAGAGACTGCCATTTTATTGAAAAAATTGGAACATATACACAAGGAAGCTTTCATTTCTTCATATTTTATAGATCATGTTTTCCAGTTACATTTTTATTATAGAACATTAATCTGTGATGTCCCGAACATACCCTATGTTCTGGTTCACTATATCTTGTATTCAGCAAAAGAACCTGCTAAGATTATTTAACACTCAGTTATGCCATATTTAAGAAAAATAATTCTGATTTGATGCTTAAGGCTTACATCTCTTATTTCTATTAAATTATAAAATATTGAATTTTAAAATAAAAACCTTAAAATGGAACAGTGAAAACTATTTTCTGTCCTTACTCTAGGTGTTTATCTTTACAAATACAAATTAAGTACACTTTGATTCATAATGATAAGTATAATACAAATTGTATTTAATTTTTCTCAGGCAACTGATGGCAAATTCAGCAGCCAAGCTACTGTAACCATCTTGGTTCATGATGTAAATAATAACCACCCAGTCTTTGGCGAAGAAAATTATATGGCTTATGTGGAAGAAGATGCTCCAATTGGTAATTTTGTTTAGCTTGTTTTTGTATTTACATATTGTACATATATGAACATTCCTGAATTGCTGCACAAATTTATGTCACTAACATTTGCAGTGGGAAAAATAGGTCTGTAGTATCTGTAGGTAGTGTCTGTTTACTTTGGTTCGAGTAAATGACATGAGCAATAATACTAATTCTGAAGGATAACACTGAAATTCACAATGTGGAAATATGAACTGACCTTATTTTTGCATGAGACTTTGTCTTTAAGATTTCTCTTTTACTGGAGTTTTACATGAATTGTAGGCTCACATAAATAGATAATTATAACGTTTAACCAATTGGGATTGAGATTTCATTACGGAGGGGATTCGGTACGTAGGCCACCATGCTGGGCCCATGGCACCCCCAGGAGGAAGGATGAGGCGAAGGAGACAGAGGGCGGCCGACCCAAGGGGCCACGACAGTACAGAGGGCAGGGTCCATACAGTTTACTTGAATAGAGACCTCCCCCGACAGGCCAGGACAATGAACCCGCTCCCTTGCAGCGGGATGGCAATTAGCCCAGCAGCTGAGCCATAATGGTCCCAAACAGGCGATCCGAGCCCCAAAGGTCCCTGGCTGGTGGTCCCGAAATGGTTCCAGCTGAGGCCAGCAACTGACCTACCGGAGGAAGAAGTAGTTTTCCTCAGAGCATATCATCCTGCCATGCACTACCAGCTGAGGCCAGCAACTGACCTACCGGAGGAAGAAGTAGTTTTCCTCAGAGCATATCATCCTGCCATGCACTACCAAGAAACCCACCGACACTTCTACCCTAAAAGAAACCACCAGATGGGAGATGATGTGAAATGATAATGGAGATGAAATGGAGGGAGAGGAAATTCGGGGGATGTAATTAACCTACCCAGCATTTACCTAGCAACCCAGGAAAACCTCAGAAAAAACCCATGGTTCAGGTAGGTCAGCCTCAGGAATCGAACCCGGGCCTCCTGAATGCGAGCCACAGATGAAACCGCCTAAGCCATCCCGCTCGGTACTTTTAACCTATTTATAATAACTACTCTATATTTTAAGGTGCTAATTATTTCTACTACTTGTGTAAGGGTAAATAACAGTTTTTATTATTTGTTTTATATAGGTTAACAAGTAGAGAGCCTGTTGAATGTTTTCCTGTGGACAATGGAAACAATGTGGTTGTTTTGACTGTTCTGTGCATATATATTTATGGTACTGTAAAACATAACTTTAAAGGTTGTTGAGCTGGATTTATTCCAGATTCAGTCAATTCCTTTCTATGACTGTCCTTATTAATCTTTTATACATATATTTCAACACCAAACAAAACCAAGTGCTATTTTAATGCCATCAGCTTTACATAGAGAGAATTTAGAATTTCTGAATCATTGAATATAAGATTTTTACCTGTTTCTTGATACCAAAGCCAAAAATGTCCTGCAGAAAATTAAGTCTTGAGTAACATCACCAAATATTATTTCAAACATACCGCACTCAGCTGCTCTCATCACTGCTGAGTAAACCGTTATTTTTTAAAATTATTTATTGTATTTATTTCTGTTTAATATAGTTTAACACCTGTTTTTACTGCAGACAGCACCACATTTTGATAAATGAAATGAAATGAAAATTGGGAAAGACAACATGGTTGGTTACCAACATGTCCCATATGGCAACCTTGGCCTTTGGGGTAACCTCACCCCACCACGTGATGTCTGGACCCATTTCTCAGGTGGAGGCACCCAGAGGGTGGGTCCATTACCTTCAATGATTAGAGTGATAGTGAAGATGACGGTGAGGCGAGAGGAACCTACAGCTTATACCGTGGACTCCGAACTACGTTGGGCATAGGGAACACTTCACATGTGCTAGACAGAGGTGAAGGCGTGGATAGAGCCGACTTAAAATTGCCAACCCCAGAGCCGAGAATTGAACTCAGGACATTTTAGCACGGGAGCTGTAAATGAAACCACTGCACTACCCCAGCTCCCCTGGGAAAGAAAACATTCCAGACCTAAATTTAGGGTGCTTCCCTGGTATTTATCAATAATGAGGACTGAAAAAAGCCTGTCAGGGAGGAAGTTTTGATGTGATTTGAACTCCAACTTCTCATGTCAGTGTTGAGCGAACTATCCAGCCCTGTGATAACATCTCTTTGTTGCTTAAGACAAAAAGCTAAATGGCTCAATGGAGATAGGGAATAGCTGCCATACTTCTGGTATCAATGTAACAACTTTTACAAATTTGCTCAATGGCAAGGATTATGATTGCCACATCCTGTATATTATTGTATATGCTTGTTACAACATTATGAATTTATCAGTTGAATAAAAGTACATGTACATTTTCAACATTTATAATTATATTTTATATTTTTGAAGGCAAATTTACTTTTACAGATTTCTGTTATTTAAATTTCTCTGTTACTTATTGTTAAAAAAACAAATTGGAATTGTTGCAGGTACAAGTCTAGAGCAAGTTACTGCCACTGATGCAGATTCTGGCTTGAATGCTCAAGTCAGGTATCGTATACAGAAAGGTGCTTTTGAAGACTTCTATATAAATGAAAAAACTGGAGTAGTAGCAATAGCTAGCAAGTTGGATTATGATCGCAGAAGTACTTACAACATAGAAATTATAGCTATCGATGGAGGTAAGGCTTTGAGGTTTATTGTGGATTTAATCTTTTCAGAGATATTTGTTGGTATAAGTTTGAATTTTGTATTTCCTTTTCATATATCTTTGAGGTGCTAAGTCAATATTATTTTGTTTCTGGTGATACCATTGAAATAGTATGGTATTTCAAACCCAGTATACGACAACTACACTTTTAAACATTTGACTGTTGCTTCAGTCTCCTTATTCCCCTTGTACCTCATTGAAGTGGATGTAATGAAACCATTTCTGCAAGCATTTATCATGATTAATATGAATTCGGTAATACAATAAGTCTTAAAAGAATAGTTTTTGAAAGAGATATAAAAATATATTACAGTTGGTCTAAAAAGTTGTGATAACTCATCAGATTTTTTTATTTATGTAAATGTGCATGTTTCTGGAGATCTTGAGTGATCATCTAGAGATCTTTCAACAACTCAGAAAATCATTGCTCCTATAATGTAGACTGTATAGGCCAGAAAATTTTGTAATAATAGTATAAGGGAGTCAGTATATCTGCCTCATATTTCACTGGGCCCAAATTTTAATCATGGTTGTGGTAAGTTACTTGATTTGGTTTATGTAACATATTACATATAGTAGTTAAAGTAAGCTTTAGATTTCCCTGTCATTTTAAAGATGTTTGTATCTGCTAAGCACTGCTCACTGATACTGAATTGCTACTGTGGAAACCACTTAAGTTTTCCAAGTAACTGTTAAATGTTTGTGAAGAGCTTGTTGTCAAAGTGTATAAATCCAAAATTGTTCATTAGCCACATGTAGACTATCAGCTTAAATGTATACAGAAATTCCCTAATGTCACTCTGACTATATAGAAAGTTGATGCATTAGAAAAGTTTAGATTGTTTCCAAGACAAGACAAAAAGAAATAAAGACAGCCAATACTTATAACCAAGAGGAAAATTAGATGAGATGGTGCCTATCATTGAAAGAAATACAGATCAATTGCTGGAGCATATTACAGCTTGTTTTTAAATCCAAGTGATTATTACATTTTGAGAAATTTAAAGATAAAAACAACCAGTGCCAGGCTTGTACAGATGCAGAGAATTCATCATTTAGATAACCTTTATTAATGAAAATAAATGAACATATGCATATTATTGCTTCTTGTCTGAAGGAGAAGCTTGGTGCTATTGCATGAACAGAATTGAATAATTATAACAAAACCGGAGCTATATATCTGGTAGCTTAAATGGCTATGAATTATATTAATATAAATAAATTCATTTTTTTGTCTCAAAAACTTCTTAACAGTTCATGTAACTACTTATAATGATGGTATACCAGTATCAATTTCAATAATATAATTATAAATTATTATGACTCATAATTATGAATCTATTTGACATTTTTATCTTAAAAAATAATTTTCTGGAGATCCTTTTATCATTAATTTAACACACTTTGGAAATAATCTCTTAATATATAAATGGAATAAGTTTTATTGTGATTATTCTGCAGCTGTTACTGTTTTGTTTCAGGTACTCCCATTCTCACAGGAACAACTACTCTCTCAGTAACGGTTCTCAACAGTAATGACAAAGATCCGTACTTTGACCCTTCAACTCAAAGGGCTGAGGTATGATCTTCAGTCATTTTATTTTATTATCTTGTTTTTATTTAATTAATTAATTTATTTATTTATTTAGTGTTGAGTTATTACATGAGACATTTATTGGAATCGGCACAGGCCACTTATCGAATAGAAGTCCAATGCTACATACACTTTACACAATCACCTTTCTTTAAACACTCTATAATCAGAGACGTATTTAAGGGGTTGGGTGTCCAGGGGGTCCGGACCCCCCTGAAATGAACTGTCATTTTAATTTTCTAATAAATAAATAGTTGAAATAAAGCTTTAAAATAAATGGAAAAAGTTTATTCAAGCTCCTCATCTTAACGTCTCTATTCACTGTCAGGTAGACATGAAGTTATAAAGGGTGCATACGAAACAGCTGTAAATGTGAAGGTTTCCGCCCCTAATCGACAACCGTTTCTTTTCAACTTTCTGTCATTTCCTATACCCAAGGTCAAGTACGGTTATAGAAGTACGGTCCACTGAAAAATAAACAGCATGATTGTAGCACTATTATGGAATTTATAACTGAATACAGTAAGTGAATGAGTGATTTGGGGTTTAAGGACCATCGACAACGAGGACATTTGGATCCCATGAATACAGTATGCAACACTAAATACTGCACCTAATGAACATGCGATGTAGGTGAGATACGCCTTAATAAACATAACTAATTTCTGTAATACAACACTCTCCACTACTTACAAATGGTCTCGTTTATTAACGCTTGTGGATTAACAATCCTCATTAACATCGAGGATTGCGGAGTTTTAAAGAAAGTGTAGTTGGATTATTTATTTTTATGCTCAAGATTATGAAAAAAGTTAAGCTAGTAAAATGCAATCATGTATTCTTTGTCAGAACTACATTAAATTTATTAATTTTTAGATGAGTCGTATTTATTACACATCTGCTTCACTTTCGTACCTATTTTGAGGACATGTTTCGCAAATCATCGTTTGCATCTACGGCTCTTATGCGACTAAAGCTTGATCCAGTGGTGTGGGTAATTCTGCTGCCATCTGTTGATTTAGTGATGAACTTAAATGTGGGATTCTCTTCTGGCGGGATTTCAAAGTTCATTAGTTGGTTTTTATGTTTTTCTATGTATATCCTCTCCCATATGACAAGTTCACTATGTTTTTGTACGTATTTTAGTAATTCTGTGCTATCTTCAATTTCATGATTTTCAGACCAGAAAACCACTGGATCAAGCTTTAGTCGCATAAGAGCCGTAGATGCAAACGATGATTTGCGAAACATGTCCTCAAAAATAGGTACGAAAGTGAAGCAGATGTGTAATAAATACGACTCATCTAAAAATTAATAATTTTTTGCTTCACTGTGGTATTCCAATACAGTTAAATCTCGATACATTAAATTTGTTTCATGGGTAAGTGTAACATTTTAAGTGAAAGACGGTGTCAAATTCTGTAAGTTATACGAGCAACCTGCATAATTATATCAACTACTATTATACTAATTATTAGAAAATCAAGATCAATTACTGAATATACGACAAATAAATGTTTACATTTTACGGGTATTTAAAACGGCGGTGTTCTACATCTAAGGCCTGCAGCCGTCATTGATGTGCCGAAACTTAATGTTCATTGGAATAACGAATAACACTCGAATAACGGTTTTATAATGATGATGACGATGATGATGATGATGACGATGACAATAATGATGATAATTAATAATAAAATAATTCTTTAAATGTGATATACCTACAAGGTAATTAAGAATATTTTAGAAACTGTGAATGTAAACTCTCTTAATGGGGCGTACAGATTAGCGATCTCTCAGATAATTTTACAAATGACCAAATAATGCAGGAGAGGAGCCTAAGTTTTCCAAACATAAAGGTTCAAGTGGTGAGGAAACATTGGGAAGAGACTTCGCCCGGGAGATACATCAATCGGTAATCAAAACCCTGTCTCTGGGAGAAACACATACATCATACACCATACTATAGAGAATGTTAATATTCATTAACTATCATCCTCACTTGTAATGGAGAGAAAAAAGGGAATAGCTAGGTACAAAACAAAGCCTTCCAATGCGATGAAAACTCTTAATAAGTACTTTTATCCCAAAATAAATAATATCACAAGAAATAAACTTATCTGAGAAGAATGACTAAATAATCAAATGAATCTGAAACTGCGACTCTTTCTTTTGTTCCGACTGTGCACCCCTAACTTGTCCTCGGGACTATGAGGGGCACTATTTATATTTTGAGCCTAATAATTAAAACAAAGTAATTTCTGATTGAAGTCTGCTTTATGTTTTTCAGAATATTCTCCCTTTTGATCAATACACTATTGCATCCATTTCAACCATTTGTCAAAGCATTTATTCCAGTCTTCTTGAAACACCTCCAAACTATGGTTTTTGGAGGCATCAATGTCTTCTTCTGCCAATGAAAATCGTTGTCAATGCAATTTATTCTTCATATTTGGGAACAGAAGGAAGTCACTAGGTGTCAAATGAGGACTGTATGGTGGATGGCCTATCAGTTTGAATTTTTGAGCCTTCAAATACTCTGTTGTTAGATGAGATATGTGTGTGCTTGCATTGCCTTGATGAATGATCCTACAGTTCTTTTTGGTTTTCCTTACTAACCGAAGACTTTCGGCAAACAAATGATTGTGTACCCTTCGGCATTGACCATTTTACATTCCTCTAAAGGCACTTTTGCCACATAGCCAGTTTTGCTGAGAAGGCAGGCAACCATTTGCTTCAAAGTACTTTGAATATGAACAACTTTTGTTGGATTTGCTTCACCTTGAAACACCCATACAGTTGACTGTTGCTTATGTTCCAGCTCATATGCACAGATCCTTGATTTGTCACCTGTTACAATTTTATATAGATCTTTTGAGGCACCACCAATGCATATCTTGAGCACTTTGTACACCAGCATCTTTTTGAGATAGCGTCAAATTGTGTGGGATCCAATGAGAGCAAACCATTTTCACGGCTAAATAATCATGCAATATTTTATATATGCTGTGCCTAGGGTTGCCTCAATCTCATATGTTGCATCATGATCTTGCATTATTAGTTTTTGCACAGCATTAATGTTTTCTGACACAACAACTGATTTTGGACGACCTTCACAACTTCATCAAGTGAACGGCAGCCATGATTAAATTTGTTATACCAGTGTTTCACAGAGGCAAAGGATTGAGCTTCATCATCAAATGTGGAAGTTAGTTGATTGATGAACCCTTGTCTTGATAATCCACGTCAAAAGTCATAATAAATCATTGCACAAACATTTTCATGAGTTAATTCCATATTTTTGTTGACACACAATTTTCAAGTTAATGTAAACAAAACAATGACGCTCTATTGACAAAATGTCTAAAGCATATTATGGTCAACAATATCGAACTTAATAACACATCCTTAATAACACATATAAAACATACATAAAACCCAACTTACTATTTGGAGGAGAACTGCTGGTAACAGTAAGCAAGAAACTCAAAAGGAAAATAGAAACCTCACAAAACAATTCACTAAGAATAATAATAGGAACTGTGAAAACAACACCAATTGCCATACTACAGAGCTTCACAAAAAATATGGCCACAGACCTGGAACATGAACTAAAGGCAATTACCCTAGCACAAAAACTGCTAGTTAACAAAAATAGACACAAGTGGTATCACACAGCAGATAATATAAGCAATCTAAAAACTCAAACAAGCCTCAGAACATACATCAATAACTCAAAACACAAGAACATAATAACAACAAATATAACAACAATAGAGGAAACAAGCCCAACAGAATATATTGACATACATTATAAGAATGACCTGTTATATACAGTACATAAGCAAAACAATTTACCAGATGAAATGAGAGCAATAGCAATAGCCACAGAAAATGAAAGATATCCAGAAAAAGAATGGCTCCAAATATATACAGATGGATCCTTTATTAACAAACAAGATGCTGATGCAGGAGTATACTGCAAACATTTTGCACAGTAAATTATTGGAAATTAATTGTTCTTTCACACAATTTTGCACAGTATCTAACACTAGACGAAACTTCAAACCATTATGATGGAGAACTAACAGCCATAAAAGCAGCACTGCAGAATGACCTGTACAGACCGTACATAAAGCAAAACATAGTTATCTTAACAGATTCAAAATCAGCCATAGATGGGATTGTAAATTATAAAAACAAAACAACAAGAAACATCAAAGAAATAAGAAGTTTAATTAAAGCTGTCGAATCAAGAAACCATGTCACCCTGCAATGGATTCCAGCCCATGTTGGACTTTTAGGTAATGAACATGCTGACCAACTAGCAAAAAAAAGGTGCAATTCAAAATATAAAACCCGTAAGACAAACTGAAATTAATAAACAATTAAACAACATTAAGCTACATTTTAAAAGACAGCAGAGACTTGATGAAGAAGATAAACTAAAAGACAAGGATTATAAGAACATTGGAGACAAAACTGACATACAAAAACTACCAAGAAAAACTGCAGTGGCCCTATTTAGAATGGAAACTGGCCATGATTGTCTTGCAGAACACCTTTATAAAATACACTGCATACCTACACCCAAATGTACTATCTGTAAAGAGGATATCATCATGAACAAACACCATTTGGACAAATGTAATGGTCTCAAAAGTGGGAACCTACAGGCTTTATATTGAGAAACTAGGGGGAAAATGATGCAAATCAACTCATCCCCAGTGCCATTAGTCAACAACAACAATATTGAACTTCCCATTGGAAACGTCAGATGGCACCTACAACATTCAGGGTTGCCAAGGCTCAAAATATTCATAAATAGTGTTCCTTTTAACGAGTTTCTAGTTGACTCAAAGTGTATAAAATTTCAGATATCACATTACTTCATAATATTATTTCCAATTAGTTTTTCAAATTAATTTAAATATTGAGACAACTTATAACATTATTAATTATTAAATAAAGTTGCCTTTTAAACATAATATTTAAATCATTTGACTGTTTAATTTCATTATAAGCTATTTGTCCTCGTTGTTTGAGAGCTGAATTCTCTTTCAGAATTATTTAATAATGTAAAGCATATTTTATGTTTGTCTATCTGTTTTTTTTTTTTTTCTTCTTTATTTCCCTCTTTCAAAGTTATCTGCAACATAACATATAAGCAACATATTTTGATATACCATACATCACTGTAATAAATTCACTCACTGACTATGAATGGATAGGTACTCACCTGTTTTAAATTATAAAAAAAATAAAAGTTTGTTTGAAAACAAAGCAGCCCAACACCATTTTCTTATATATAGTATTCATCATATTGATAGATAGAGTCAACAGGAAAAATTCAGTGCCATGGTCAGGATTTGAACTACGGATCCGCGGTTCAAATCCCAGCCATGGCATTGATTTTTTCATGTTCACTCTGTCAAAGAACTTAGCCTATATATGGCTAGTGTGAAGAAATGATTAATTTCCATCAATGAACTAAAATTCAGCATATTATTTACGTAATTAGGAAGGTGAGCTTTAATCTCACTTAGCCACTCCCATGGTCAGTCTATATATGCTCTAAAATAAACAATTTAGAAAATAGTTAACTAGCTTATCAAATGCCTTGTAATACTAATGATAAAATACATTTGGTTGCATAGGTGAATGAAGATACACCTCCAGGCACTGTGTTCCACACATTGAAAGCACATGATCCAGACCTGAACAGCACTGAGGCTTTGCATTTTGCTGCTATAGAACCTATAACTGCAATAGATAAGAATGGCAAACAGATAACACATGATGATTCATATAAGGTAAGCAAATTGAAATAACATTTTACATCATGCACAAAATATTAAGAAAAGAATGAATAATTTATTTATTTATTTATTTCTACATGTTTCACTTTTCCTGGAGAACTTGTTATTGTTGTTAATACCCTGTTAATACCCTGGTTATTTTGTACAGTGAATCCTGCTTTGATTCAAATGCACCCTGGCCCAGCAATTAGACTGCTTGCCTCTCACCTAGGTGGCCTGGGTTTGGTCCCAGGCAACCACAAAGTGAGATTTCTGGTGACAACATGATACTGGGGTGGGATTTTTCCGGGTCCTCCAGTTACACCCACCAGCATTCCACCAATTGCTCCATCATCATCTTTCCTAGATTTCATCTCGCCCTCATTCTGTCATCCATTTCTCTCACTCTCATACCAGGAATTGGGCTGATCACCCATCCTGGATTCTCTCTCTGATCCAGAGATTCCGTTCCTCAACCCATTGCCTAGGACATAATAGGGTTAAGAAGAACAAGAATATGCTGACACCAGTAGTGGTATAAGAGGTCAGTTAAAGAATGAAAGAAGAATCCTGCTTCACTTGAACTACATATTTGATTTAAAGTGGTCATTGATACTTGGATTTGGTTATAAAAGATCAGATTTCAATCCCTATTTCTTTGCTTTCTTTATTATCTCTAAATTAAATTTTTTCTTTGCCTTAATCACTTTTCTCCACCAATTTTCTCTTATCTTCCCTAAATGGTTGCCAACTTTTTTTTTCCCATCAAAAACTGAAGTTATTGAGAGTAAAGCAATACAAATATTACAATAAAATGTAATAATTGTGACAAACTTCATTTACATTTCCTTTCTTGGAAGTGTTGAAAACAGTGTTGTTATGATAAATTAAATTTAAAGGGAGTTGATTAATGACACTAAACAACACTTACTTTTAAATTTTTCCGGAACATGAGGATAGAGGCAAAGTCTCTGAAACATGTTCCAGAAAAATTTAAAAGTAAGTGTTGTTTAGTGTCATTAATCGACTCCCTTTAAATTTAATTCACTTACATGTTTAAAAAATTATAAATTCTCCAGGATTAGTTTTGCAATACATCTGTTCCATATTCAGCTTGTTTACTGTTTATTTCCCTGTGGTTACTGTCACTAGATGATGGATTGTTTGCTATTGCACTTCCACCTACTGGAAGCAAAACAAATTATCTATAGTATCAATTGGAAACATTTCAAAATTCATCACATGATTTCTATTTCTCAAGATAAATATTTTCTCCCAAATCATTAAATCTATTGGTCTATTTAATTTCTTTAATAATTTTTTATTAATTAGTGCCAACTTGTTTAAAAACTTCCGTTCCACTAATTCAAAAAATGTTGAATTCCATTATTTGTGTCTCCAGATTGTGCCACTTTCTCTCTTCAAATTTTAGTTTCTGGACATTCTACTGTACAGTGAAGATCTTCAATATATATTGTTTTTTACATGACAGACATACTTCTTTTGTAACTCTTAACCCAGTTAATCACATTATACTGCTATGTCCCATGCAAATCCTTTCATATTGGAAATATCCTTTATTGGAGAGATCCATTTATTTTTCTTGTTTCCATCCTTTCTTAAATGTACTATAATATTTCAAAGTATTTGTTTCTCCTGTACTAGTTCATATTTCTTGTTTTTCTGTATACTTAATGCTTGATTTCAATTTATTCCATAAATATTGCATATTAATTATCTGCTGATTTATTATATCTTGCCCATTTCATTTTCCTGGAGCATTTACGTCTTCCAATGTTAAGCCTCATCAGACATTAAATGAAATGGGTGAAATGATGCTCAAATGAGCCCAGGTTCCATAGAGAGTAGAGTTACCTGATATTGTCTTTCAGGACAAGGGAAAACCATGGAAGAAACCTTATCCAGATAACTCACCCTGACTGACATTCGAACTCAGGACCTCTTTAACATGAGGCAAACATTCTAACATTTATGCTTCCAAGGCGGGCTTCTTTTTATCAAACTTCTTTCCCATTTTACTTTTTCTTGTATCATAAATGATCTTTCTTCCCTTGATTCATTTTTTGTAAGAGTGCTTGCATGCATGTTTGTTTCATTTATATCTCACCTTTAACTGATATGATCATTTGTAACATTTAAAAAAAGTTTAATGAGGAATATCCTTTTTATGCTCTTTAGTATTGCATTGCATTCTATTGAGTAATTTGATATTGATATTTCGCCATAAAATTATATTTTGAGCACACGAAAAATATTTTTTAGAAAATAGTCTGTATACTTGTTAATAGCATAAGTAATTGAAAATCAGAAAAATAAAAAATTCATATTTAAGTCAGACGTTGTGTAATCATCACAGGTAAAGATTTGTAAGAACATCTCCCCCACCAGTCATTTGCTTGAACAATTTTGTTTAAAATGAGATAGATTTCAGATATGTGTACAACTAATGAACTTATATAAAAAACCATCAAATATTACCCCTAGCATGTATGTTTATTTTGGAATTAGTGATCCATGTAAAACAAAATAAATTACAAATACAAAATTACAAAAATGCCGATATTCACAAATACAATACACGTCAGAAAGATGACTTTCACATTCAAAGTTGTAGAACGGAAATCTTCAGGTCTAGTGCTATCAATAAATGTATAAGATTATACAACAGACTACCAGAAAATATTAAACAAATGAACAGCCTTATACATTTTAAGAAGGGAGTAAAACACATTTTACTGCAACATTCATTTTATTCTGTAAATTATTTTTTAAATGTTAATTAGTTTTAAGAAATTGTAAATAATGACAATAGCCATTAATGTAATTTTTATACTATGGCATGTCTGATATCAATCGAAAGGACAAAATAAATTAAATTGAATTAAACCATGAAGTACAGTAAACTCCACATTTGTGAACAATTACTTTTATATAGCATTTCTCTATTGTCTTTATATATATGCTTTTACTACTTTAGACTTTTGTTGGAACCTGTATCTGTTACAGTATGTAACTTTTTATATTTATCTTTGTATCTTGAACTGACGTGTCCTATAACATATGTATTATGTTCCAAAGGATGAAATAAATACATTTACATTACATTATATTGAATTTTCTGTGAATAGCCTTTAATATTCTCTTGGTTCTGAGTGAATTTTGTATCCCTGGTAAACCATAAGAGGCAAAAAAAAAACTTAGTGATAAAAAATTTAGAACTGATAAAAGGATATATTGTGTGTAAATTATCATCATCCTCATCATTATTATTATTATTATTATTATTATTATTATTATTATTATTATTATTATTATTATTATTATTATTATTATTATTATTATTATTATTATTATTATTATTATTATTATTATTATTATTATTATTATTATTATTATTATTATTATTATTATTATTATTATTATTATTACTCATTGCAGTTGCAATACTACATGCGTTGTTGTTGATAGCTGCTAACAGTTTGTTGTAATATCATGTACACACTTATTTATTACTGAGTTTTCCTTCCTCTCTTGTTCATAGTTTCCTATTTGTTAATTTCGTTTCGTATCACATCACTGTATCACTTCACTATCTTCCTTTTGTCACTTTAACATTTCATTTTAATTCACCATAATTAGCGTTTTCAAATAATGTCTTGAAAGCTCTAATGTTGTTTATGATTAACTAGTCTTTAATCACTGGCCATTTGTAGCTATTGGATTTGATGATTCTCCCCATTATGTCCCTTTGTTGTTTACATTTGCAGCATCGGTATATTAGATGTTCTACTATTTGATGTTCCTGTAGACAGATGCAGGTCCTGTATTATTCCAAGTCTGTGCAGGTAATATTTTGTTAATCCATGACCAGTAGTCATTGCTGTCAGAGCAAAATTTAAATTAATTTGACTGATGGAATGAACTCCTTGCAGATTTATATAGAATAAGCAAAAGTATTTCAGAAAGTGGAGTGCCATTGTTACTAAAATTAGGCAAATGAGTCAACCTTGTATATAAGTGGAGAAAAGTGTATATAAGGTTGATTCATTTGCCTAATTTTAGCAATCCATGCTGATTGCTCCCTTCGTTGTATTAGTCCACTCCTATTGCCACTTTTGGGTCCCTTGTTCTTAAATTTCACTGAGAATTGTTTTTGGTTTTTTTCTGTATGCATAGTCAGTCCCATTATCAGGTCTAGCCTCCTTAGCAAGTTTATCAGCTAATTCATTACCAACATATTCGACATGTGCTTAGATCCAGGCAAAATGCATTGTCCACTTCTGTTCTCTGAGGCTTCTGAGTTTATTTTGAATTTCTTCTATTAAATAATTATGTTTTGGATTGTTTCAGATTAATTCTAGGTTGATTCTGTTATCTGAATATGTTACAGTTATCCTTCCTTGTAGTTGTATGTTCGTGTCCTCATGTGTTTTTAATACTTTAAGGATTGCCACTTGTTCAGCTTGGTTATTAGAGCATATTTCATGTGATTTAGCTTTGATTGTGTATAAAATCTCTGCTTGCTATTATTGCTGCTGCTCCAACATTGCTTTGGATTTTGCTATCATCTGTGAAGATTTCTATTTCATATTTGTTTTCGCTAAGTTCTTCCATAAGTATACTATTTACTGGATGGGGCCAATTTTCTATTCATAAAGATGCATCATAATCTGCACATTCTATGTTTTATCTAAGTTTTGGCTGTTTCTTCTATTGTAATATACACAAGTTTCACTCCAGCAACAACACATGAAGCTTCAAAGGATGCGGTTCTGTGTGCTTTAACAATTTTGATGTCTGTTATTCTCTGGGTTCTTTGAAGTATCTTTATATTCTTTTTCCTCTCTAGTGCCTGCTCCCACACTGGTGAATCATACGTTAGTATGGGTGCTATTGCACCTCTGTAGATTGTTCTTAGAGATTTGTGGCCAAGACGCTACTGTAGTTTTGCTACTTTGCTTAACATATTTATCAGTTGGAGTGCCTTCTCTGTTGTGTTCTTAATGTGTCTATTAAAGGTGAGTTTTTCGTCTAGAGTTATCCCCTAAATAGCTAAGTTTTCTGACCTGTTCAAGTAGTTTGTTATATCCTGATTGGTTCATTACCAGCTTTTATTCTCCTTGATGTTAATAAAACATTTGATTTTTAGTCATTAAATGTGAATTTGTTCTGCTTAGTCTAGATCTCTATTCTTTTTAAGTCTGAATTTGCATAGTTTTCTGTTCTTTGTTGCTATTAGCTTTTGTAATAGTAGATCATCTGCAAATGCCACTATCTTTGACTGGTTTGTAAGTTCCATGTTGAGAAGTGAGCTATACATTATCTTCCATAGACTAGGGCTACAGCTTGATGCTTGTGGATATCCCTTGGTTACCTACTTTGTGATCTTGCATTCATTTGTAAGGAAGCTATTCTGTTGCTGAAGTAGGTGCTTGTCAGCAGGTACAGGTTTTTATGGCACTGAAGTTCTTTAAGGTTAAGCAAGATGGCCACCAGGCTGAATCAAATGCACCATGGACATCTAAGCTAACAACTATGCCACATTTTTTTGTTTGAAGGCTTTCTTCTGCAAAGTATTTTACAGTCATGGCTGCATCCACTGTTCCTTTCTTATGTGTGAAGCCAAACTGATTTGCATTCATCTAGTTGTTGAATCGGCTGTTGAATTACAGGCAATGAAATAGCAGATTCCTTGGCAAAAAAAGGAACACAAATAAAACAAAGCTGCCAACAAAAAACCTCATTTCACACATCAAAACTGTGTATAAACAATAGAATCAACTTATTCTGTAAAGAAGAATGCAAAGAAAAAAAGTACCAACAAGCAATGGAAAATTCTACAAGGAAGTAAAAATCCCATCCCAGACTACCCAAGTAACAGTACTGTTGCCATCTTCCGACTGATTACTGGCCACAACTGTTTGGCTGCTCATCTACACAGGATTAATATCTTTGAATCCCCGACCTGCACACTGTGTAGGGACCCAAACTCATTAATGGACGGAGATCATCTGCTCCAGTGTAGTGCCCTGACAAAAACAGGTGGAGAACTGACAGCACAACTAGTCACATGTTATTGGGAGGCCAGAAGGAAAATGGAAATTCTCCAACTCCATGAGCATTAGTAACCAACCAGCCAACCAGTTGTTGATGTTGATGTGATATAATATTCTATTAATCAGAAGTTTATCCTATTCCTTTCCTCCCACATTTAGAAGACTGATCAGATGATATTTTGTCACTTCTTTACTGTGTTGTTTTCCCAGTTTTACTATAAGTAAACTATTGGACTTCTTCCATTGTTTTGGGAAACAGCCTTCTTCAAGGCTATTGTTGTATGCTGCAGTGAGAAAAGATGAACTATTGAACACTTGCAGAAGGATTTCACTTGTTACCCCATCTTCTCCTGGAGCTTTGTTGGGACTGAAACTCTTTATTGCTACTCGTATTTCCTCTTTGGTAAATTTTTTGTCATCATCAGTGGTAGGAGGTTCCTTAGCCATTATTCGTATATTATGTTGATGCTCCATGTCCTTGTCTTCTTTATTGTCATAAGTAAAATGTTCTATCATGAATCCTAAAGTACTGCAAAGATCTTCAGTATATGTTCCATCCGGTTTTTGTGTTGTTGTCAAGATGGTCCTATCTCTGAGTTTCCCTGCAGCAATCTGTATACTTTATTCCATGGGTTTGAACTCTTGGTGGCAGTGGAGAACAGTTTCCAAGAATTTATTTTTTCTGTCTGGAATTTTTTTTTACCACTTTTCCACAAGATACTCAGTTTTCCTTTGTTCTCTCAGGGCTTTGATATCTTCACTTTATAGCATTGACCTTGTTCCATTGTTCAAAAAAGAAAGTGCTGAAGAAATTACAAAACTTGTTTGTGGGTCTGCAGAAACCTTACACATATACATGCACAACCACAAACTTTCTTATCATTGCTTTAGAATAACACAAAATAACAATAGGTTACACACTTTGTAATCATCATGTTTATTGTTATTTATTCATCATCATTAATTGTCATCATTTTCTTTTTACAGGTGTTAAAATATAAGTATATCATTTGACAGATATTGTTTGAAGGTTTTCAATTTCATCTGTAAGATAAGATGTTAAGAGATTGTTGTTACAACTTCTTTGATTTATTTCTCTTTGCTCCTAATAAAGATTTGAATGCTGTGCACAACTAAGTACTTATTGCTTAATTTGAAATAATTACATAAATGATGTAACATGGATACAATAATTACTTCTTACTGAATGCTCTGCTATAATATATGACGATGTGCATGAATTTGTGATGGATGTGCTTTGCATATCAAATTTTCCTATAATATTTTAATGAAAACATATGTATATTTTTCATAGGAGTTCTTTGCAGTTGATCAGTCCAGTGGGGAGGTACTAGTCCAGAAGACCCTGAACAGGGAGGTTGCTGCTGTAGTGCGTATGACTGTACTTGTCACTGATACTACTGCATCTAATGTTCAGCAAGGGAAAGGTATTAGAAAATTATTTTTTTATTTCTGTTACTCTGATATCTCTTCAAATACTGAAAATTGCTTACTTGCTATTTTTTAACCTCAGTGGAATTAGCAATTAAAAACAGTAAAATCATGGCTAAAAGAAATAAATTGAACAATAAAATAGACAATCCAAAAACACCATACATATATGGTTTACCCAAAATACATAAACCTGAAATTACCCTCAGATCAATAATTAATAACATTGATGCACCCACTTACCAGCTATCAAAATGGCTGGTTCAAATCTTCAGATCCTTCACAAAATTTGAAAATTTAAGTATCAAAAACTCGTTTGAATTGTTAAATCTCCTGAAGGACACAAAGATCAACTCTACAGATGCTTTAGTTTCGTTTGACGTCATTTCTTTATATCCAAGTATACCTAATAATGAGCTTATTCCACTTCTCAAAAAATAGCTGGAATCAATACAAATAACATCTGAAGAAATAGAAGAACTTTCACAACTTACAGAAATTTGTATCAATCAAAATTTTTTCAGCTTTAACCCATTGTCTCCCTTCTTGGCAGATTTATTTATGAGTGCTTTTGAAACACATCACAAAAATTTTTCCAAATTATTTCAAAGTGTGGTATCGCTATGTTGACGACATTTTTGCAATAGTACCTAAAAAACTCATACAAGATGGTCTTAGACTTTTGAATATACAAAATCCAGCTATAAAATTTACATTGGAAACAGAAGAGGATGGTGTGCTCCCCTTTTTGGACATCAAGATAAAAAAAATGAACAAAAAACTCACCTTTGGTATTTACAGGAAACCGACACACACATATAATTACATTAAGAACAACAGTTTCAACCCAAAACAACACCAACATGCCATTTTCAACAGTTTAATCTTTCGGATGATCAACTTTCCACTAAACAGAGAAGATTATCAAGAAGAATACCTACACATAAAAAAAGTAGCTATATCTAACGGTTTCAACCCAAACTTAGCAGACAAAACAGTTAACAGACTCAACAAAACTAAGAAAATAAAAGAGACCACCACCCTAGAACCTCCAGGAGAAAAAGAGAAACAACTTTTTAAAAAAATTCACCTTCCACCCATCAGCCTATAACAAATTCCAAAAAATCTTCTCAAAACACAACATAACTCTTGCACCTCAAAATAGGTTTAATATCAGAAATTTGTTAAAAGGCCCTCCCAAAAATTCAATCACTACCAAAGAAAAACCAGGAATCTATGAGATCAAATGTGAAACTTGCCTTAAAATGTATATAGGAAAAACAAAAAGAAATATTAACATCAGAACTAAAGAACATCTAAGAAACATTAAACATGGTGAAAAAGAAAAATCAGCAGTGGCTTTTCATTTTTTGAATACTAGACATGACATAAACTTGGAAACATCTCTAATAAAATATGTTAATCACCCCATAGACCTTACCGTATGGGAAAAAATCTTCATAAACAAAAATCGTCATAGAGTCATGAATTTTGAAACTCCACCACCGGACATCTTTGACAAGTACATCACGCCATCTATTGACTATACGGAGAAAGAGGAAACCACTACAACTTACACTAATCGAGTATCAGCTGATGATAGGAGCAAGAGCTCTGGAAACATGTCCTGTGAATAAACAGTGTGAGTGAAGCAATGTGTCTATATCTTCTCGATTCACTTTTGTACTAAGCTCAGTCAACTTTACTGATGGTAAATGCTTTACATAAAATGGGTGATAAAAAAATAACAGGAAGTTTTTAATTTATGGGCATAGTAGATCCGATTATCAAAACCATTTTTTTTTTTTTTTTTTTTTTTGTCTTGGTACACATGTTCCTGACATATGTTTGCATTTTCAACTGTTTTGAACATTTAGTTTATGAGTGCTAAACTCATGTTTTGGAGTGCTCAGCAAATTTTTACCTAATTTGCATCCAATTTTGCTTGAAAAATGGAATAAAGTGTAGCACCATGTTTGAATTGTTGATTGTGCATGTTGGCAAATCTACTGTAAGACAATGGTATAAATGCTTCAAAGTGGGTTGAGAAGACAGAGATGATGACTGCTCTAGCTGCCCGCACACATCAGTTACAAACAACAATGTGCAAGAATACAGTTTCATAGCTGGGATTTGAACCACAGATTTCCTGGTCTCTGTCAGTTACTCTTAACCATTGAGCTCCCATGGCCAACGTGCCAGCATGACATTAAATTCTCCAACTGACTCATGTTTCCCAGTAAATCACTAAGGTAACTGCAAAATAGGAATGAACATAAGGCAGGGCTAAGCATGGCTGGTCTATCGCTCAGTAACCAGTGAGAAAAGTGTGATGTTTTACAGTTCAACTCGTAGATTCGGTGAGACAAAGACAGATATATCTTCCATCTCTGTCGCCCACTTGCTGTGGAACTGGCAATGCCAAGAGAAGTACGATCACCATATTGGCTGAAACATGTTCATTCTTATTAAATTTTAGATGAGTCGCATTTTTTACACATCTGCTTCACTTTCGTACGAAAGTGAAGCAGATGTGTAAAAAATGCGACTCATCTAAAATTTAATAATTTTTCGCTTCACTGTGGTGTTCCAATACAGTTGAATCTCGATATGTTCATTCTTATTTTGTAGCTACTCTAGAGGTTCTCATATACAATGAGAGGTTCTCATATACACTTTTCGTGGCGACTTACTATGCTGTTAGTACTTATGTCCCAAGCTTCATAGTTAACACTATTAGGTTAATTGATGGACATCAATCTTTCTTCCATAATAGCTATGTGTATCCAAACCTTAGCCTATCATATCCTATTTACTTTTAAACACATACATTTTTAATATATACCTATTACAATCTACTTACTGCTCTGGGTAACTATTTAGGTTACTTAAAATTGTTTTAATTAAAAGTGTTGTTAAAAGTGAAGCTAATTTCATAATAAAAGAATATATGATTCAATGAGTCTTTTACTATAACTGTTTCTCCCTTTTCGGTGTCCAATTCTACTTGTGTTTTACTTTATCTACAAACTGACTTAACTTCCTACTCTCTTTACAGAACAAACAACTTGCAGCACATTTTCTGCTGATTTTAAACTATTTTTCAGATATAAATGTTATTCTACAATGTCTGTCCCTTTTACATTCAAATACAATATGCTCAGTTTCCTCTCTATTACCATATAAGGGATATTGATCCTGGGATATACCATTTCTGAAACTTTTTAGCCTACAAATGCCAGTTATGCCCTTTCATTTCTCTTTATTGACCCTATCTCTGTATATGTTTCCCTTTCCCAGATCCTTATATCTCAGCATAGAAAATCAGAGAGCTCTTATCCTCTATTGCATTAATGAGTTTTTGTATTTCTCGTCTTCAAATCCTTTTCTTGCAGCTTTCCAAAACTATGTTGTGTTATTTTCCCTTCTCCTCCATACATTTCCTAGCCCATTATTTTGCATGTTCTTTTGAAGACTGATTACTGATGCACTGGTCCTTAAGCTTTTCTATTGATACTGTAAATATTGCCTTAAAATATTACTTTAACTTGATTCAAGATTCTGTACCAACATTTTACTGCGCTTTCCAATGTTCATAAGGACACTAAGGAAAAGTAGAGATTAAAAAAGCAATCAAGAAACAGAGTAATTTCTATGGAAATAGATTAATGGGTGAATATTCTTGAAAGAATGGCCCAGTTAACTAAATAACCTCTGTGTTAAGACTTACCAGAACCAATAAAGTCAGTCAACCAAGAGTGGAATACAGTACATTCAGTTAATAGGAGCTGCCTTATTTAATAATGATGATGATGATGATAATAATAAAATGATTAATTAATAGCAATTGATGGAAATTTAAGCGTTCTTCCACACTAGCCATGTGTAGGATAAGATTTGAAAAGATAGAGTCAGACTGAAAAATTCAGTATCAAGGCCGTGGAGATCCGTGGTTCAAATCCTGACCATGGCATTACATTTTTCAGTCTGACTCTATCCATCCTAATATATGGCTAGTTTATCCAAGTGAATATTAATATTACACGTGTTGAAATAAATATGTAACAATTATAAGTGCAATAGAAGAAAAGAGATGATTGAATGGGAAAAATACACAGATGAAATGAGTATGTAAGGCTTAACCTGAATGAGTTAGGCACATGGAGACAGAAAAAAACAAAACAAAAATATTATGAGGTGGAAGAGAAGAACTAAAACACACAGTCTGATATGATCATATATTACAAATAATGGTTTAAACTGGAAAGACAAATTGTAATAAAAGCAATGGCTGTAAAACTAGGACAGCTGTTATACAAGATGAAAAATAATTATAAACAAACAGTGAATAGAAATATACATTCAGAAGCCATTTCTCAACGAATAAAATGAAACCAATTATGTGTGTAGTAAATAATATTCATTACTCTGTCCTGGAACACTTTCCCAGTTTTGATGAAAATAAGCTACCTATATGGAAGCAAATGCACTGATTTAAAAAATAACAGTTTTCATGTAACATGTACAATTTTTATGAAACTCGATACTTTTTATATATTGCACACTAAATATAATTGCAGTATTTTCACAATTTATTTTGTGATTTGTGAGAAAACCTTACATGGTAGAAAAAAATGGAAATCATCATTCAATTTAGCATATTGAAGTTAGTTAATAAGACCTCTCTGATTGCAAATTTTGCATTCTGTAAGTGTTTTTACACCAAAAACAGTATTTTCAAAACTTATTTTGTGATTTGTGAGAAAACCTTAGATAATAGAAGAAAATGGAAAGCACAATTCAGTTTAACACATCAAAACTAGTCAATATCACCTTTCAGATTGCAAACTGTGAACAAAAATTTTATTTTGCAGGACAGTGTTAATGATACACATATGCCCATAGATTTTGTGTCATATGTTTGTTTTAAGGGCACCAGTAACTTACCCTTTAATTTATTTCAGGTATTTTGGTGGTTACAATAATTGATGTTAATGATTACCCACCAACCTTTGCACCACCATGGACAACGCAGAACCCGCGTTACTCCATAGAAGTTTTAGAAGAACAGCCAGTTGGTTCAATTGTACATACTTTTGTTGCCAATGACATTGACTCCAACATTATTGCTTTCACAATTGAGCCAACAAATAAATATTTTGATATACACAACATCACTGGTAAGTACTTGCAACATCAGTAGCTTGTGCTATGAATGTTCAATGACAAAAATATGATTCATTTACTTTAGTGATTAAATGTAAAATAGGATTAAGGATCTTAGCTTTCCCAATGACATACTTTTAAAGCTTTTTTCAAATTCATAAATTTTTATATTTCTGAAATGAAATATATCACCTGTCCCTAGGTTTGTAGGAATGAGAATGTATTGTTTTAGTAATTTTTATTCATAATTTTACTTTTCAAAAAATGTAAGTTTTGCTTGTAAGTTACTTATTGGTATAAGATTCTAATTGTTACAGTTTAGTAATATAAATTGCAATTTGAGTTTGATGTTGAATACCAGTACTTGCAAGGTACATGTTAAGGATACAACCATTAGCACAATAATATAATTGATACATATACTGTAATACAATGATAATAATTTTATAATATACCAAAATGCCACAGTTTATTCATATATATATATATATATATATATAATTTCTAGGGCATCTACCCCATACAGAAGGTACCCTTTTTGCCAGCCACTGCATCCTCCAACTGCAGCCAATGCCATGGGATGCAGGGGTCAGTGTGACGACTCCCATGGCCATAAGGCAATTATTTGACCTTTTAGGGTGCTATGTTTACAGAATAGGATAGCTACTCTGTTGGCATGAGTGTGTGCAAAACCAGACCTTCCAGCAGGCAGAAATTCCCATTACAGTACCAGGGATCAAACACAGGTCCCCTGCGCCAGAGGCATTTGCCCTACCACTATACTATTGCAATAGACTATATGTGATAATATGCCACTTCTTCTAAATATAATCCTTGAATGCCATGCATTTTCATATGGTCACAGTTTAGCACTTCTCATTTAACTGCCTGTATTTAACTTTGTGTTTTTCTGAAAAGTATCAGTGACACTTAGAGCAGCTAAAGAATGATTTAGTAACCTTGTCCACTCATATTGTTGATGTTGTTAAACAGGTATTACCATTGCAGAGCTTTTAATTTCACTAGTGTTGTAACAACTGCAAGATGCCAGTGTACTTCAAGTTAGTTTCTTATTTCATTTATAATTATGTTTTCACTATGTGATATACCTATTTAAAGATCTTTGTCATGATTAGAATTCCTGTTATTATGAAGCAAAATAAGTACTCTTCTAAACTTATGATCTTATGAACAACCTAAGCATATGTATGGTGTAGGCATTATATACTTTAGTGTAATTAAGTAGCATTTGTTTCCAAATATCAATTTTGAAGCACATTGTAAATTTGAATACATTAAGAATAGCCTATTTTGCAAATTTTCAATCATTAATTTCTTATGGTATAGCAGTATGGGGAAATAGTAGTAGCATTATCAAAGTATTTAGAATCCAAAAAAGGGTAATTAGAATTATGATGAATCTAAAGAGAACAGATAGTTGTAAACAATGGTTCAAAAAATTAGGCATATTGTCATTACCAAGCATTTACCTTTTAGAAGTAATAGTACAGGTTAAAACGAACTTAGATAAATTTCAAAAAAAGCAATGATATTCATGACCATAACACAAGAAATAGTTGAAACTTACATGTCACCTATAATAAAATGAAAATGTATGAGCACAGTTTTAAATTCAACGGAATTCATATCTACAATAAACTGCCAACTGAAATAAAAAACATTGAGTCCTTCACAAAGTTTAAAACCACATCAAAGAAGTATTTGTTACAAAAGTGTTACTACTCAGTAGAAGAGTATTTAAATGAAAAAAGGTAGGAATAAAAGGAATGTAAATTTTAATTATTAATTTAATTATTATGCTTAACAGCTTATTGTAATTCTTGTTTCTTGTTACTATTTTGTGTGTAGTTAGTAATTTGACAATTCCACATCACCTTCACAAAGTTTAAAAACACATCAAAGAAGTATTTGTTACAAAAGTGTTACTACTCAGTAGAAGATTATTTAAATGACAAAGGGTAGGAATAATAGGAATGTAAATTTTAACTATTTATTTGGTTATTATGCTTAACAACTTATTGTAATTCTTGTTTTTTGTTACTATTTTTTGTGTAGTTAGTAATTTGACAATTCCACATCATGAATGTATGATTTACGGATGCAATAAATGAATATGAATACTATTATAATTGTGTTATCTTAGAGCAGCCATGCCAATTTATCCCCTGCAGTGGCACTCGCCTACTTTTCCCCTCTATAATCATGTGCTGTGAGTGGCTGAACTTTACAGTTACACAGTGCTAAAAGAATCTTTGGAAGAAAAACTTTCATTAAGTCATGCAAAAAGTTGTGGCCTGGTAAGTGTGACTTACCAAGAAAACAAGATTGAAGAAGATTTTATAGACATTTTTAAAAATATCAATGGTTGTTCTGATGTTTATGAAGAAGACAATGACAATTGGCTGCAAATCGACAATGATGAAGGTTATAAACCGATTACAGAGGAAGGCATTAGTGCATCATGCAGCACTACTGAAAATGAAAATGAAGAGTACTCAGATTTAGACAGTGTTGATGAACTAGCTGTGATTATAACTCACACATTGGCAGTAACAAACAGAGAAGTTGATATTTGAGTTTGATTTATGAGTAACTATGTTTACACTCAAACTTCACTTACTTGTTGTTGTATAATTGAAACGTTTTCAAGATCATTCGATCTCATCCTCAGCTGTTTGGTGACTAAATGAACCTTCCTCTTCTTCCACTACTACGGAGCTCCGATCACTCTGCCATCTGGTGTTTGGGGCACTAAGTTTTAATACTTCATTTAATGCCGGGATTTCAAAATTTATAAATTTTGATGGAAGAAGAGAAAGGTTCATTTAGTCACCAAACAGCTGAGGATGAGATCGAATGTTCTTGAAAACGTTTCAATTATACAACAACAAGTAAGTGAAGTTTGAGTGTAAACATAGTAACTCATAAATCAAACTCAAATATGAAGAATACTTCACTGTTAATAATGCTTCTGCTTTTAATATTTAGAGAAGTTGATGCTTTATTTTGAGAGTCAAGCCAAAACATTGCCAAATGAACTTGTAATGTAAAAGCGGATGTGAGATTGTGCTGTTTGTAAGTGATACACTAAACTGAGGGAGCAAAAGCTTTTACTACTGACTAGTTTGTAGCTATATGGTGTACAGTGCAAATACACACAATATTACAATATATACAACATATGTGCTTTTAGGTGAAAGTGTGCTGGTAATAATTTATGAACTCCATTAAAAATATTTTGGTGATGATGTACATGTATTTTTATCATTTTTCCATCATTCTCTGGATAAGTCGGATTGACCCTGGTCCCAGTTGATCTGGGTAAAAAAGGTTCTACTGTACTTTGCACTCACTTATATGTACTTAAATTAGAAACAAAGTCCAATATAGACCCAAGAAATAAAACATTCACAAACTTGCATAAGCATTCAACAATATAGGTAGTTGCAAATTAAAGCAAAATGAGTGTTTTAAAATATAGGTTACAATAAACCATAATTAATTATGTTTAACTTAAACATTAATAGAATACACTAAAAACAACTTTTTTTATATTGAATTAAAGAAAACTAACATAAATGTGTAGTATTAGTGGTGCTTTCCACAGAAAGTGGCACAGTAAGTGTCTGGACTGAGTGCTAGGTCATGGCATGTAGTTAGAATATATTAACTCTCCCAAAAATGATGTATACATAATAAAACCAAAATAAGGTACTAAAAAAGTGAAGATAGTAAAATATAGAGATCACTGTTGTTTTGTCATACACTTAAATAAGAATTTCTTTAACTGGTCTATATATGAATTAGAATGCCATAAAAAATGTGCAAAACTTCTTTTTTTTTTTTTTTTTTTTTTTTTGCTGAGATAAAAAGCTTAAAGACTAAAATGGAGATATAATTTTTCATTCATCTCTTCATATTTGCAAGGAGTAAACTCCTTATGTAAGGAGTAAACAATTCTTGAATGTAAAATGTTGCAGGTAAATATGTTTAATAACCTTGTTGGTGGTTCTTTATTGTAAAAAATGTAAATGTGTTTACAGGTGTGGTCAGGAGCAAAACAAGGATTGATTATGAAACAGTAAAATCTCTGAATTTCACTGTTGTAGCATATGATTCTGGAATTCCTCAGAAAACAGCTACTGCTGATGTTACTGTGAATGTTATCAATATTAATGATATGAATCCGGTATTCTCACAGGTACTGATGCTTGTTTGTTATTTATTTGATAAGTAGTAGATGTAATAATTTTCATGGGAGAGCTGATAAATTTCTTTGCATAAAGTTTGAGACATTTTTAAATCATTGGAATGATTTAAACTTAATAAATAGTTGATAATTAAATTATGCTTGATTAAGGAACATCTCAACATAAAAATAAAAAGTCATAGACAACTTCTGTAATTTTCCATTGAGCTTCAAGATATCAGCTTTTAATTTTAAGGAGCTAAAGAATTAAATGATTCATTTTTAAATAAGGTAATATCAGAACAATTTTCTATCCTTAAATACTGGAAGTTGATAACGTTGTTGAAATCAAGAGTAAAATCTCAGTATGTTAATTTTTGATAGCATCTTCCAGGATATTAAAAGAATATGTTTTTTTGTCATTAATCAAATCAGTGTTTACTCTTAAATGTTTTTTAATACTTTAGTATAGGGTCATCATATTACATGGTAATCCTTTTGTAGGCTCTCTTCACTGCATGATAGAAATGAGAGTCACTAGAGAAATGGTGCCAGCAGAAGTGCATTAAAAGTCTTTTGTTTCAGTAGATACTACTTCTGTTCAAGCAGTCAAGCTTATCTAGTAAAAAATGTTGTTGCTCACTCACCTAAGCTCTCCAGCACCTTGTGATTTCTTGCATGAGGTTATCTCTTAAGTTCCTGTAGTATATGAGCATTACAATGATATACTCTGTCTTTCTAAATACCCTATAAATAATAATTGCAACTTGTTAGTTCTGGAGAACAAGGAGGTCGCAAATCAACACTTCTAATTCTGTCATTAAGCACCTCTCTTCTTTCGTTTAATGATTCCATAGCCATGTATGCAGTTACAAAATCTTATTGAAACTAATCATATGATATTTCCTCTTTTGACAAGCAATTGAAACATGGTATTGATATTGCTCTGCATTGTTAAAGTTTCTCAGGAACAACACATTATTCCATAATAACAGCATTGATTTTATTTACGACTGAACAAGAACACATATTACACAACTGGCGCTTAGCCAAAGGATTGCCAACACTTACATAACTGTATTGCCAACATTTACATACAAGTTATTAAATGCAACTGTACTCAAAACACGAAACTTTAACACTCCCCCTTATTTAATAACTTGCATAGTCCCATATCACTGCACAACTGTCATAATCTGACAGCAACCAATGGCTTTGTCAACAGATCTGCAAGCTGATCTGCTGTATTTGCCCTTGAAATGACAATTTCACCAGCTGTAACTAGCTCTCTAACAAAGAAGTGTCTGATACTGATTTGTTTTGCCCGTCGATGAAATTCAGGATTGAATGCCAAACAGCTGCCTCATTAAATTTCATAATCAGACATAAATCAGTCGATGTCTGGTTGAGGATGGAGGTAAAGTCTCTGAAACATGTTATGGAAAAATTTAAAAGTAAGTGTTGTTTAGTGTCATTAATCAACTCCCTTTAAATTTAATTTATTACAACAACACTGTTTCCAACACTTCCAAGAAAGGAGCTGCCTCTTTGTCCACTCGTAGGTAGGATTTTGACTCCCACCTAAGGCCAAGTTCAGTTAAAAGTCTCTTGATCCAGACAATTTCTCTTGCTGCTTCACTTGCTGCTTCAAAGCTTCTGTAGTAGAAATTGCAAATGAAATCTGTCGCTGACTCAGCCAACTGATAGGTGCACCACTGTACAAACAAAGAACACTTGATGTAGATCGCCCAGTCTTTAAATCACCTCCATGAATGGCATCACTGAAACATTCAAGAATGCCTTTGTCTTCACCACTTTTGTAAATAAGTCCATAGTCATATGTGCCTCTCAAATAGTGAAATATTCTTTTTCTCTTATTACATCACACTCTGTCAGACTTTCAAGACTTCTAGATGCTACTCCAACAGCATATGCTATCACACACAGTTATAAAAACTGAAGAGGTGATGGTGTCCTTTGATATCAGGTCTCTATTCACGAGCATACCAGTAGAAAAAATTCCAAAATTGATGAAAGGCTGGTTATCCAAAAGCAACGTTGCGGATGATAAAATAGAGGAATACATCAAATTAACCATCTTATGTATTGAACAAAACAGCTTCACGTTCTCCAGCAAAATCTTCCAACAAACAGCAGGCTTGGCCATTGGTAACCCTCTTTCACCATTACTAGCTAATCTGTTCATGAGCAATTTGGAAACACACATTACTAAAGCCTTTCCACATAGTATCAAATGTTGGCATAGATATGTCGATGATGTGTTTGCTATAGTTCCTAGAAGACTAACCGAGGATGCTATAAAGTTGCTAAACCTACAAGATAAATCCATAGTTTTTACCATTGAAGTAGAGCAGGATGAATGGCTACCTTTTCTAGATTTGAAAATCATTAGAGCACCAACAGGATTACAATTTGGAATATACAGAAAAGCAACACATGTTGACAATTACATTAAATGTAACCCAATCAACCCAGTACAGCATCAATATGCAGTATTCCATAGTTTGGTTCACAGATTAATCAACATTCCGCTAACAAAAACAGAATATGAACAGGAGTACAGTCACATACACCAGGTTGCCGAATTGAACAAGTATAACACAAATTTCATCAAAAAATTGATCTACAGACACAAAAGAAACAAAAACTTAAAGGAAATTACTACGTTAAAAAAACTAGAAAACCCAAACACCAGATATGGCAAATTTACATTTCATCCAAAATACTTCCAAAAATTTGAAAAAATATTTAAGATCTTCAACATAAAATTAGCCCCTCAGAACAAACACAACATCCGCAACTTACTAAACCACCCTCTAAAAAATAGCACACCGAAAACTCAATTATCAGGCATTTACCAAATGAGCTGCCAGGATTGTGACAAGATATACATTGGTAAGACCAAAAGGAATCTAGGAACAAGAATGAAAGAACACTTCAGAAATATTAAATTCAAACACATGGACAAGTTGGCTGTAGCACATCACTTTTGGTCTGAGAATCACAACATAAAAGAAGAAATAGAACTGATCAATCTATTTTGTATTCTTCTGCTGTGAGAATACAACAAAATTATTGAAATAGCACAGAAAAATGACTTTCCCAAATCACTAGTAGACAAAAAAGTGAACTTAGCAAAAAAGAAGAAACTACTAAAGGAAACCACAACCCTCTCAACTACAGAAACTAAAATGATCTTCAAAAAATTCACTTACCATCCATGGGCCTTTGATAAATTCAAAAAAGTCTTCAAAAAACAAAACATTCAACTAGCACCAGACAACCATTACTCCTTAAAAAACCTAATTTGCTCAAACATCAAAGATGCCATTCCATCTAACAAAAAATCTGGTATGTATTGTGACTTTGTGGGTTCGTGAAATTAAAAGTCCAATTGCACCACTCAAAAATGTTCTTTATTTCCACCTACTTACAGTTAAACACTTGCCAATTACACAGAATTACGTAATGCACACAATTACGATTTACCAATTCGTCCGTTACAATTCCACTTTGCTCTCGCAATTACGTACAATCCTCCGATGCACTCACACAGTCTTCTCGTCGTACACTAGCACTGCACTCTTATGCCAAGAACTGACTGACTGACTTCACTCACTGCAGCCCTTTTTATAGGAATATCGCCGTCTTCTCGAAGTCTCTAGTTTCCGTGAATCCACGCGAAGGTTCCAGATGGCAGTGGGAGGGGGGAAAGAGGCGGCCAGCGACAAGTGATATTTCCCTAATCATCCCCCTCAGTTAGTGACAGAGACTAATGGGAGGGTGTGGTTGGCTGCCTTTGGCCCCCTTACTCAGCTGTCGTTGGTTGCGCTTTCCGCTAATTGGGTGTCAATATCAAATTGAATGCTGTGACTGTAGTCAAATTTATATTGGCAAAACATAAAGAAATTTAGAAACAAGAGCAAAGGAACACTTTAGGAACATAAAATACAAACAATTAGAAAAATCAGCAGTTGCCACGCATTTTTGGGAAAAAAACCACAACATAAATCCAGAACCAAAATTACTAAAACATACAACAGGAAAACAAGTACTGTCCACATGGGAACAAATCTTCATTTCAAAAAGTAGGAACAAAGTATTCAATTTTGACATCCCCCAGAAAGATTTGTTCAGCAAGTTCCTCGAACTGCCACCAGAGGAGACTGATGACAAAATATTGCCAGCTACACCAATGAGAAGCAGTCGATGTCTGGCTGAGGATAGAGGGAAGGCCTCTGAAACTAGTTCCGGGAAAATTTAAAAGTTAATGTTGTTTAGTGTCATTAATCGACTCCCAATAAATTTAAAGTATTTTAAAATGTTTACATAATCTTTATTATTTATATTAAAGATTTTCTCTCAGATCTGTAATTCCATTTAATGCTTTAATGATTGAGATTCATAGTTTGTTTCATGATAAGATGACCAAAAATACAGTTAATCACCTACAGCTTGTATTTATTATTTCCAAAATGCATTTTAATTTTAATTTGCAAATTATACTTAGTTTGAATGAATGAATGAATAGTCTAAAGGGTCCCATGAAGCCCTAAGGCATCCTAAAAAGGGGTAGCTCTTTTGAATTCATGCAGTGAGCTAGTCTGCATGAAAAATGTTTAGTTCACCTGAAGTAAATTTGAACACAGTTCACATAACTTTTTTCATTAACCAACATCAGATTTTCTATTTGCTGGAATTTTGTCTTTGTTAGAAATTCATAATAGAGTTTCATTCTTCATTTATTTTAAAAAACATGTATTTGTCCAAGAGTTACATGTACGTTTATTTAAAGTTTATATTTACCTTTCTCCGTTTTAATGGAAAAAGTATATATAACAGCCTTTTTATATTCAAAATTCTTGTAAGCTGACATCTGTTTACAATGGTTATGCACATTTTATAGCTCTTATAATGAAATCATTTTAATACACTCTATCTGACAATACTACTCAATTCATTGTACTAACAATATACAGTTGACTGCCTTGAGTGGTCAATATTGTTCCTTCTCACCTAGAGCTCTGGCTCTGATTCCCTGCTGGGCAGAAGAATTTCTCTTTGATTAAAATCATTCTCTTACTCTCCACAGAGTCTGGAAGTATGAATGTATAAGAGAAAATGATTATTTCTCCTAATGAAAATCAGGAAAAATCTACAGTTAATTGTTTCTAAAGTCAAAGCCCCCAGTATGAGGTTACAGTTACTTACGTAATTATGCATAACGTTGCCTTTGTATGAAGCTTTAGATCTCATTTGTAATAACTTTTTGCTTTGGGAAACAAAAGAGTCATATTAACCATATAAAGTGTTAAAATTATTTTGAATTTAGTACCTACATTATTTGGTATAATAATTAATTATAATTTTGTGATTCTTATATTTTCATTTTTACCATTTTTTCCCCCATTATGTTATGCAAAGAGCATGCAATTTCAAAACCAGCACATAGTTGCCCACTTTTTAAAGGCATGACTATCATTTCAGCCTCCTATATCCTCCCTCTACTTTGTTGTTTTGATGCATACTGTCTCATTTGTACTCATTTATCTCACATTTATGGAATTTCTAGAAGTTACAAATGAAGAAGAGAAAAATATAAATGTGGTTGATTGTAACTATTTACTTCAATGCCTTTTATGTCACTTTAAACTAGACAAGAGCTTTGTATTTGGCCTCTAGGATAGAAAGATTCAGAATATTTTTCATGTAATTAGGATGTTAACTGTTATGTTATATTTCAGTCTTCATATGAAGCGACAGTGATAGAGAATGCACCTGAAGGAACCCCAGTAATAACTGTGAAAGCAGTAGATGGTGATGAAGGGGTGATTGGATCTGTATCATATAGTTTGGTAGGAGAACACAGTTCGGACTTCAGTGTAAACCCTAATACTGGCGAGGTAACAGTTGCTAACCCAAAACTGTTAGACAGAGAACAAACACCTGATATCATCATTCAAGTCATGGCAAGTGATGGTGCTCCTCCAGAAACAAGAAGAACAGTGGCTGTACCAGTGAGTACATGAACAAATCAGACTTTTTTTTTTTTTTTGCATCAGCATAAATTTTTATACAGTGAAAGGAACGTAAAAACAATTAAATATATAGCATAGGAAAAGGAAATGTATTTTCTTCTCCTGCACATCTATAATAGGAGAATTAAGAAACTCTAATGAACAATTTATAAAACATAACATAATATTATATGTGAGACCTTTTTTTAGACATTTTATAAGAAGTAATTCCCTATAAAAGCCCAAAAGCATGCATCACTCTACCTCAGAAAGATCTTGGCATTAAATTAACATTAATATTATGATATTTTAAGAGTTTTATTTTAAAATATGAGAAAACATAGTGATTTCAGATTATGGATAAAAGTAATACTTTTATATAACATGTAGTTCAGCACAGCAGATGCAGCACCAGGACTGGCTCCTCAACAGTTGCGTTTTCAAGAGAGCTCCAGTAGATCTGTTAGTCCTGAAAGAGGAGTTGTTTTAACTTTTAAGTGACCATTAACATGGGGAAGGGAGTACTTGGGAAGTTCAGTGTCTTTGTTATCAGGAATACCCACAATGCATACAGGAAACCTGGTAACACCTGTATTGGTACATTTTGGGTAAGTCGTCCTCCCAGAGATCTGACAAAAGCACTTTCATGGCTTTTGATCTGGCACAGAAATATTGACCCCAGTGCCTAATCATACCTTCCACATAGGGAAGGACCAAGGTTTCACATAGTAGTTTTACCAGAGAATGGTGGCATATGATAAACTGGAGTTACCTCTTCTGTATCCACTGTAACCACAGAAGTTAGGAATTCCAAGTTTCCACTGCACTGCTGTCCATGCCAATCTCGGAAATACCTAGCAGATCCTGAGGAGTTCTGTAATATATGCAGTGATAAATAACAGATGTTGAAGAAGTAAATTGGAATTAAAATTGCAAAGTAATGTAATAAATAAAATTATACTATGAGTCGACTGAGACACTTTATACTTAAAATATCACAAATTTTCTTTCAATGCATTTTGCCTCCACTTGAAGGTATTATCAAGAAATCGTTGACTGGCTAGAACCTTGGCGTTCCAGCTGATCATGGTCCTCCAGAGTCAAGAAATCTGGCGGCGATCCAATCAGTTAAGTAAAATATTTGCTTCCAATGGAATGTCAAAATTCATTAAATATGTTTTGAATTTCTTTATATGAATGTTTTCCCAGATGTTTAATTCTTGATTAATGTAAACTGGTTTTAGTAGCTGGGTATTTTGTTTTATGAGGTGAATCCAGAAAGTAAGTTTCCCTGCCTTTTAAAACAAAGACAACATAGCTACATGAACAATTTTATTGGCAACAGGTACAGCAACGTTTGAGATATTTTTTGACATGGTCACTAAAAGAATTTTCATATGTGTCATATCATGGGATCAGCTTTTGTATTCCTATATTGTGAAAGTCTACCACTAGTGAGTGGAACCACTGTGTGACAGTCGTCTTCAGCTCTTCGTCATTGTTGAAACTTTGTACAGAGGACAGGAGTTTCTTGAGGTACAAGAAAATATGGAAATCGCTGGGAGCAAGATCAGGAGGTCGATTAAACAGCTCCCAGTTGAGCTTCTGCAAATTCATTGATTACTGCTTGGTTTGCACGGTAAAGTGCAAAATCCATATCTCATCACCTGTGATGACCCTGTCAAGGAACTCGTTTCCATCATCATGATACCGCTGTAGAAATGTTAGTGCTACTCCTAAGCATTCCGTTTTGTACTTGGGTGTCAGGTTTTTCAGCACCCACCTGGCATACAATTTTTTGAACAGCTGGTGCTCAGCGTCAAGGATGCTACAAGGATCTGGATATCTGTGGAATAATGGCTGCTGAGCTCCATCGATTCTCCATGATGCGCTGCTGCACCAGATCATCCATGTTCATTGATGAGGGACAGCACCCACTGTGCTCTTCATCATGGACACTTCAGTTACCTTTGGACCAACGTTGCACCATCTGAAAGTAATGAGTCGGTAATTCAAAAACAAACATAACTTAAATTATCCTTACTTGGACATGTTTTGGAGAACGTTTTGTCCCCATCATCAGCAGTTATCTGACTGGTTGGATCCGTGGTTTGTTGAAGTGAGCTGGTTGTCTGTGGCGGCATCTGTTGTCTGTGAGATGAACTTCCAAAGAGAGTTTTCAGGCGGCAATTCTAAATTTAAGGTATACTGTTTGTTTTTTATAATTAGCAACTTTTCCCAAACATCGAGTTCGACTGCATTACTGGCTGATTTTAATAGTTTTATATTTGGTAAAATTTCTTGATTGGTAGATCAGAAATGGTGAGCTATTGCTTATTTTTATATTTGTTTGTATTTCATGTATCTCATATGTTCCTGTAACCTAATATGTAAACTTCTTTTGGTTTTTCCTATGTGGAACTTATTGCAGTCTGAGCAGTTGATTTTGTATATACCTGATTTCTTGTTTTCAGGTACTGGGTCTTTCAGGTTGTTGCATAATAAGTTTTTTAAACTGAATTTATTTATTGGGGCTAGGGTGATGTTGTACTTCTTGAATATCTTGTTGGATTTATGATGCATTCTGGGATAATATGTGAATTTCCTGAACTGTGTCTCGGTTTTTGATTCTGTTAATTTTGTGGTATCCAATATGTGTTTCTGTTTCTAATCTGCATACAATGCAGTGTTGATGCCTGTTTGTTGAAGTTCTTTGGGCAGATCATTTATATAGATATTGAATAGAATAGTGCTAAGTACTGCTCCTTGAGGTAAACCTAGATGGATTTTTTTGAATTTTGATAATGATGAACCATAAGAAGTTGCGCAATATCTATCTGAGACAAATTCTGATATCCAGTGAAGCATATTATCTTTAATTCCCATCTGTTGTAGTTTCTTGATAAGATTACATCTCCATACAGTATCATATGCAGATTTCAGATCAACAAATACCGCTAAGGTGTCTTCTTTTCTATTAAATCCCTCTTTAATTTCTTGACTGAGTTTAATTACTTGTTCACTGGTTGTATGGTTTTTCCGGAATCCGGCTTGGCAGGGTGATAGAAGATTATGTTGTTCAAGATACCAATTTAATCTAGCTGAAATCATTCTTTCCATAATTTTTGCTAAAACACTGATTAATGATATAGGTCTATAGTTGTTTATATCAGCTGCTGATTTGCCGGGTTTGAGTATTGGAATAATAATAGCTTTTTTCCAATTGGATGGAACAGAAGATTTCCAGACATGATTATAGAAGTTGAGTAATATAGTTTTTGCTTTTTTACCTAAATTTTTAATGAATACTGGATGAATTTTGTCTGGTCCTGGGGCTTTTCTATTAGGTGTTTTAGAAATAGCTATATCAAGTTCAGAAGCTGTAAATTCATGATAAAATATTTCATCTGTTGAAATTAAATAAGGTTTATTTTTTTTTTTTATTTTTCTTTATTTCATTTATTTCCTTCTTTATGTTCTTCTCTAGCTTTTTATATATTCTTGGAATTTTGGATGATGTAAAATTTGAATTAAATGCACTGGCAAGTTTTTGGTTATCAGTTAGTTCTTTATCTTTATATATAATAGGATGTTTAGAAACATTATTATCTTTATAATGTGATGAAATGAACTTATGTATGGCTTTATTATCTTTCCTATAATCTCCTCTTCTCTCTAAGAAAGAAACAACCCAGTATTACCTTAAGTTATGATAATATCAAATTAACCAGAACAGAAAATGCTCAATATCTTGGAATATTGTTTGACAAAAAATTAACTTGGAAAAAACATATTGAAAAAATTAGAGATAAACCAATTAACCGTTTTAAGATATTAAAAAGACTTGCAGGAACTAAATGGGGTTGTTCAAGATCTACATTAAATACTACATATAATACATATATAAGGCCAGTTCTTAATTACTGTGGAGAAGTACTGATAACATCATCACCTTCAACTTCCATGATACTGGAGCGCACACAAAATCAAGCTCTTAGGTTAATTACTGGAGCTATAAAAACTACTCCTATAATAACCTTACAAGCATTTACATGTAACAGACCCATAATGACAGATTTAGAAATGCAAGCCCTTTTAACATATGAAAAGCTCTTAAGAATTCCAGAGAATAATAAATGGGTAAAACAACACACATCCACCTTCAGTTTGAAAACTCAATTAGGCTTCATACAGAAAGTTCAATAACTAAGAAATAAACTAAATTACCCATCCAAAATAGAACCTTTCATATCTCTTAATAACCCACTGAACATCATTGAATTAGAATACTACCTAGATTTACTTGCAGATTTTAAAAAGAAGGAATACTCATCTACAGAAGCTAAAGCATATGCCCTTGAAACCATAAATGTAAGATATCCAGTCGACAAATGGACACACATCTATACAGCTGGCTCTCTTTACAATCAAGAAGATGGAGCAGGAGCTACCTGTAAATTCTTTTCTTTCTATAAGCATGTTGGAATTTACTTAACAAGTTTTGATGGAGAAATTGATGAAATTTATACTTCCTTACAAAATCTATTTGCCTGGACAAATAAGCTTTCCAGCATAGTTTTCTTAACAGATTCTATAGCAGCTATTCAGGCTATTATTTCAAATGACAGCCCAAAAACCGAAAAGATAAATGAAATTCATAATATGATTAAACATCTTCAAAATTTAAATATACGTATAGTTTTCCAATGGATACCATCTCACTGTGGAATTTCTGGCAATGAGCAAGCAGATATGTTGGCCAAGAAGGGTTCCAAAATATCTCAAACAACGAAACAAAATATCCCCTATGAAACAGTTAAAAGATTAATCAAAAACATCTTCACAAAACTATATAACAACTATCTAGTTTCCTCTGAAAAACTTAATTGGAAAGATCTCCAAAACAAACTAAAGACAATTCCAGAACTACCTCGAAAATCTTCAGTAGCAATGTTCAGATTAATTACAGGCCACGATTGTTTGAATGGACATTTATTCAAGGTTGGATTAACAACTTCTCCACAGTGCTGTTTATGTGGTAAAGACGATTTAATGAACATCGATCATCTAACTGTATGTGAAACTCTCCAAAATCAAGATCTAGTCTCCAAATATTGGGAAGCAAGAAGAAAAATGATTTTATTATAAAATTCTGAGCATTAAATACACACACACATATCTATACCAGTATTTGAAGTTCTACATAGGAAAAACCAAAAGAAGTTTACATACTAGGTTACAGGAACATATGAGATACATGAAATACAAACAAATATAAAAATTAGCAATAGCTCACCATTTCTGGTCTACCAATCAAGAAATTTTACCAAATATAAAACTATTAAAATCAGCCAGTAATGCAGTCGAACTCGATGTTTGGGAAAAGTTGCTAATTATAAAAAACAAACAGTATACCTTAAATTTAGAATTGCCGCCTGAAAACTCTCTTTGGAAGTTCATCTCACAGACAACAGATGCCGCCACAGACAACCAGCTCACTTCAAGAAACCACGAATCCAACCAGTTAGATAACTGCTGAAGATGGGGACAAAACGTTCTCCGAAACATGTCCAAGTAAGGATAATTTAAATGATGTTTGTTTTTGAATTACCGACTCATTACTTTCAAATGTTAAATATATCACTGTTTCTAACCTTTTGCTTCAAATAATGTTGCACCATCTGTTTGCTCATGATGTTCTACCCCTAAACCTGACAGCACTGACATGAATTTTGATGGGCGATATGTTTAATGCATTAAGAAACTTTATCACTGACTGCACCTTGCAGGTGGTGGGAGAACAAATATGAGACACCATTTTGGGGAACTCTGCCGCACTACTGGCTCTAGGCGAGACCTGTCCAGGCAGCGTATGCTTGTTACATAATAGATCTGTTATGCTTCCATAGTGTTTCCTGCTAAATATGTTTACTTTAAAGGAAACAGAATTAAGAAACTTACTTTCTGGATGTGTCTTGTATGTTGTTATGATCCCAGAAATGAGTTGCTACTGTGAAACATAAAGCAAAAATAACAGATAAATCTGCAGTATCAGCTCATTTCTGAGATCATAACTACAACATAGAGTAAAAAAACCAGATACTAAAATCAATTCACATGACTCAAGAATTAAACGTCTGGGAAAACATTTATATAAAGAAATTCGAAACACATTTAATGAAGGATAGAGTCAACATGAAAAATTCAATGCCATGGCTGGGATTTTAACCAAGGATGTGGTCTACCCGGTGCTGTCTACCGGGGAAATATACGAGTCAAATGGAGAATTTAAAAGTCAGGACGGCACATTGACCATGGTAGCTCAATGGGTTAGAGCGACTGGATGGAAACCAGGGGATCCGTGGTTCAAATCCTGGCCAAGGCATTGAATTTTTCATGTTGACTCTATCCATCAAAAACCTTACCCTATATACGGCTAGTGTGAAGAAATGATTAATTTCCATCAATTAACTAAACATTTAATGAATTTTGACATTCCATCGGAAGAAAATGATTTACTTAGCCTCATTGGATGGCCACCAGATATCTTGCCTCCAGTGAACCATGATCAGCTGAAACACCAGAGTTCTAGCCAGTTGACAGTTTCTTGATAATGCCTTCAAGTAGAGGTGAAAGGTGTTGAAAGATAATTTATGATGTGTGAAGTACAGTGTCCCAGTCAACTTATAGTATAATTTTAATTAATAGACTTACTAAATACGTAAAATATGAAGCTATTAATAATAAAGCAAACAAATATATACAAATATAATAATTTGTAACATAAAAAACTTCTTACTAAAATTAGGCAAGTGAGTCAACCTTGTCAACCACTTACAAGTTTTTTATGAAGACTAGTTTCTAGGGACTTCTCCCCTATCGTCAGTTCTGTGGTTGACTGATAATGCATCCAGTGTCTGCATCTGGCTTGGTATCGTGCTGCCATCTAATGTCCTGGTAAGTTTGATGAGTCATCTACCGCGGGAATTTCAAAATTCATCAAGAGGTCCTGTTTCTTCATAATAAATATGTTTTCCCAAATCTGTAGTTCCAGAGGTTTCTTTGCCTGTTTGATCAGTTCTATTTCTTGTTTTATGTTGTGATTCTCAGACCAAAAGTGATGTGCTACGGCCGACTTGTCCATTTGTTTGAATTTAATATATTTAATATGAATTGTTTGAATTTAATGGACAAGTCGGCCGTAGCACATCACTTTTGGTCTGAGAATCACAACATAAAACAAGAAATAGAACTGATCAAACAGGCAAAGAAACCTCTGGAACTGCAGATTTGGGAAAACATATTTATTATGAAGAAACAGGACCTCTTGATGAATTTTGAAATTCCCGCGGTAGATGAGGTCCTCAAACTTACCAGGACATTAGATGGCAGCACGACACCAAGCCAGATGCAGACACCAGATACATCATCAGTCAACCACAGAACTGACGATAGGGGAGAAGTCCCCAGAAGCTAGTCTTCATAAAAAACTTGTAAGTGGAGAAAAGTATATACAAGTTTGACTCACTTGCCTAATTTTAGTAACAATGGCACTCCATTTTCTGAAATACTTCTTTTTATTCTATATAAAAACTTCACTTAACTTATAAGAAATGATGAATGTTTTCTTATAAATTGATTAGGATCGCGATTTTGTGAATATTTATTTGTCAACGTTACAGTCACTACATGTAACTATGTTTTTGTCAGTACTACCAAAATTTGAAAATGAAATCTAGCGACTGTAACGTTGACAACAAGATTGTTGAAGGCTCTAGCTGCTGATGTGAATAAAATATTCACGAAATCGCAATATTAATCAATTTATAAGAAAACATTCATCATTTATTATAAGATAAGTGAAGTGTGTGTTTGGAGGAATTTAGTAACAGTGACGTCAAAATTAATATAAAAATTATTTGTGGTTGGTTTATTGACACTCGTCATTTACTTTTTCATATATTTATGAGAGACTAGTTTCAAAGGCCCTGGCCTCCATTTTCAATCTCTTTCCAACTGGCATCTGTTGTTGTCTGCTCTCCCTGGTGGTGGAACTATGAACTTTTTTGTCAAATTATCTAAAAAAAAAAAAAAAAAAAAAAAGGAATTTTAGTAACCAAATCATAAAAGCTCTTAAAAAGAAACCGGTTATTTATACTAAAGCAGACAAGGGAAATAAACTAGTAATTATGGAAAAAGAAGAATACACAAAGAGGATGGAAGATTTGTTAGAAGACAGTAATTACCAAAAAGTAGAAACTAATCCATTAAAGTACTGCATTGAAACCACAAATAAAACGCTAAAAGAGAGCAAAATAATCAACAAAAAAGAATTGCACAAAATTAAAGTAGATAATCCAACATTACCAAGAGTATATGGGCTGCCAAAAATTCATAAAGCAGGGAAAGGCATGAGACCTATTACTAGTAGCATAAATGCCCCCACATATAATTTGGCCAAATGGTTACTAAGTAAATTTAATAGTTTTCCAAAATTTGAAAGTGCAAATTTAAGAAACTCTTTAGATTTAGTAGAAAAAATCAAAGATATAAATTTGGACAAAAATGACAGACTGGTTTCATTTGATGTCACATCTTTATTTCCAAGCATACCAACAGAAAAATTGCAGACTGTGTTAAAAAAATGGCTAGCTACAATTGATATGGAAGCAATAGAAGCAGAAGAATATATTTCTCTAACAAAAATATGCATTGAACAAAACTTCTTCAGCTTTAATGGAAAACACTACAAGCAGAAATCAGGATTATCAATGGGCAATCCACTTTCACCTTTTTTGGCTAACTTATTTATGAGTGCATTTGAAACACAAATTAAAAAGTCCTTCCCATTGATCTTCAAGGTTTGGTATAGATATGTTGACGACATCTTTGCAATTGTACCAAGTAAACATTTAGATGATGCATTAAAATTACTCAATCTGCAAGAAAGGACTATCAAATTCACAATAGAAAAGGAAATCAATGGACAACTACCTTTCTTGGATCTAAATATAATCAGGAATGATACAAAAATAAAATTTGGAATTTACAGGAAGCCAACACATTCAGAAAATTATATAAAAAATAATAGCCACAACCCAATTACACATAAACATGCAATAATAAACAGCCTTACACACAGACTAGTCAACATACCCATGGAAAAAGAAGAATATTTCAAGGAACAAAAAGCAATAATACACATAGCAGAAGAAAACGGATACAACAAAAGTTTGGTGTTGAAGAAAATTAGAAAATCTAAACTAAAGAAAACCATTAAGGAAGCAACCACATTTATTAAAGAAAAAGGAAGCAACAGCATATTCAGTTCATTCACATATCATCCAAAAACATTTAATAAATTTAAAAAGATATTCAAGGAACAAAATATCATCTTGGCACCTACTAATAGATACTCAATTTTAAAATTACTAAATTCAAAAACAAAAGATGAAATTCCTTCAGGTAACAAATCTTGAATATACCAAATAAATTGTAAGAATTGTGAAAAATGCTACATAGGTCAAACAAAAAGAAATTTAAAAACCAGAGTCAAAGAACACTTTAGAAACATCAGATTGAAACAAGAAGACAAGTCAGCAGTAGCATTTCATTTTTGGAATGAAAACCATGACATTGATCCAAATCCAAAATTATTAAAAGGAGTGATAAACCAAAATAGATTGACAACATGGAAGAACATATTCATCTGGAAAAATAAGGATCGCGTAATGAACTTTGAAATCCCGCCAGTAGATAATTTGACAAAAAAGTTCATGGTTCCACCACCAGGGAGAGCAGACAACAACAGATGCCAGTTGGAAAGAGATTGAAAATGGAGGCCACGGCCTTTGAAACTAGTCTCTCATAAATATATGAAAAAGTAAGTGACGAGTGTCAATAAACCAACCACAAATAATTTTTATATTAAGATAAGTGAAGCTTTTATGTTACAACTTATTATATTTGTATAAATAGACTTACTGTTTGTCAATAAGGAAATTACCAGTGAAATGCAGTATGTTGATGGGAGAGGCATGGAAAGATTCATTAAATGACAAAATAGAAGAGTTGATGTACATAAATAAATATGCCAGTGTTGTAACTTACAAAACAACTTAGCAATTGTAAAATATTCACATGCATATACAGTGATGTTTGTATGCTTGTGTGAGAAACCATTACACTGATGAAGTGGTAGCTTACTGTGTTATATAACTTTCGGATCTTGGTGAGTCTGATGATAATATATAGTGCTTTTATATGTTGGATTCATTTTGGGTGTTTACTGCACTAATTTCTGATGTCAATATTACATAATTGGAAAAACATTCTTTTCCGTTCTTTACATGGTTGATAGGCATAAAATGTGAAAAAAAAATATGGCTAACAAAATTTATAGTTGTAATAACTGATTTACAATTCTTTAGAAAAATGTTTTGGTACTTCCCAAATATGTTGGCCAGGAGCTGCTACTGCATTTTATAAAATTACATGTCATGCAGATGTCGGAATTATGAACATAATGCCAATTCATTCACTGTTGCTGTTCAATTTCTACTTGTGCTTAATGACAACTACATTAATTTAAATAACTCCTACTGAATCACTCTTCCATAAGGTTCAAAATATTAAAAGAGTGTTTTGCTCACTGGTCATGGCCAATCCAAAATGCATTTGCAACTTTAAAAAAATCCCAAGATGCAGATCATTAAGAATCAAGAAACAGGTAAACATTTCTTCTAGGGCGGAAGCTGTATAATGCAAAAAATGGTTGCTATTTCAGGGAGTAATTCATGGTTCATTGGAGCTTCTTTAGGATTAAGGTTCTTAAATCATAAGAGGCGACATTGCTAACATAGAGCATGTAGAAGGGATCATGAGCTAACAGGCCACCAGACCTCAATCCCATTTTCTAATTTGGGGAGAATTTGAGTCAATCTATGAATTGGTGGAATTTAATTGTTCTTCCACAAGATGTACGTAGAGCAAGGTTTGGATAGGTAGATTCAGATGGAAAAATTCAATGTCATAGTCCAGATTTGAATCACGGAACTCCTGGTCTCTGTCCAGTTACTCTTAACACTCGAGCTACCATGGCAACATGCCAGCATGGCATTAAATTCTCCAACTGATTCGTATTTTTCCAGTAAACCACTAGGGGATCTCATATACAATGATATATGCACCATTTGTGGTAACTTACTATGCTATAAGTACTTAAGTCACAGTTTGTTAAACAGTGGTTTAACAAACCACTATTAGCTTAATTAAAGGAATTTGTTCTTCTGCACTAGCTGTGTGTAGAGCAAGGTTTGGATAGGTAATTAATGAACTGTTTACTTAATTTACATTTATAATTAGGAACATGTTTACAAAATAAGTCATCTCTATTTTCAACATTTTTACTAGTGTGATTCAAACTTTTCCTAAATTATTACCTAAAGTACCCTTAATTTCCTAAAAAGAAGTCTTAACCCTATTATTTATTTCTACTGACTCATAAACCATAGCTCTCTCTAACATAAAGAGTTGAATTAAAATTAATATTGTACAGCAACTCTTAAATTACAACTGAATACTCATAAAGTGTGACTAATTCATTCTTGTTTCTATACAGATACACATTCGTATTCAAGATGCCAATGACAATGCTCCTGTGTTTGCCCTTAAAAATCATCAAGTATCAGTAATGGAAAACCTTCAGCTGCATCCGCCAGCACCTATCATACAGGTTCATGCAGATGATGCTGATGAAGGGAAGAATGGAGCCATAAGATATAAAATAGTGTCAGGAAATGATGGAGGTAGATAGTCTAATCTGATATTTTAGTTTTCTAAATTAAGTACCATTTTGAAATTCCACCTTTGCAGCACTCCAGTTTGTGTCTCATGCATGTGCAATGTGTACCTGCAAGCCACAGATGCCATTGTGACAACAATTGATTATTATATATACAAGGTTGACTCACTTGCCTAATTTTAGTAACAATTGATCATGTTTACATTTGCTTTTGCATGTTTAAAATACCTCCAGCAATTGAGAATTCCACTGACTGTAAAGTTTACTGTGTTATTCATTTTCTTAGTGCTAAAGACGTAAAAGCAGTTGACATTCACCATCAGCTTTGTGAAGTGTACTGGCAAAACATTATGAGTAATGGAATGGTATGCAAATGGGTATAAGCTTTCAAAGTAGATAAAAAATGTTCATGATGAGGCATGGATTAGATGCCCCTCAGTGATTAGTGATGATTTGGTGCTGATGAAATACAAAAGCTTGTTGTTTAATATAAGTGCCTTAACAATGGTGACAGTTGTGTGGAAACTAGATAAAAGTGTGGTATTTCATGGGAAAATAAAATTATTACATTAATAATAAAATTAGGCAAATGAGTCAACCTTGTATATACTTTTCTCCACTTACAAGTTTTTTGATGAAGACTAGTTTCTGGGGACCTCTTCCCTATCGTCAGTTCTGTGGTTGACTGATGATGCATCTGGTGTGTGCATCTGGCTTGGTGTCGTGCTGCCATTTAATGTCCTGGTAAGTTTGATGACGTCATCTACCGCGGGAATTTCAAAATTCATCAAGAGGTTTTCCCAAATCTGTAGTTCCAGAGGTTTCTTTGCCTGTTTGATCAGTTCTATTTCTTGTTTTATGTTGTGATTCTCAGACCAAAAGTGATGTGCTATGGCCGACTTGTCCATGTGTTTGAATTTAATATTTCTGAAGTGTTCTTTCATTCTTGTTCCTAGATTCATTTTGGTCTTACCAATGTATATCTTGTCACAATCCTGGCAGCTCATTTGATAAATGCCTGAGTTTTCAGTGTGCTATTTTTTAGAGGGTGGAGTAAGTGGAGAAAAGTATATACAAGGTTGACTCATTTGCCTAATTTTAGTAACAATGGTACTCCACTTTCTGAAATACTTCTTTTTATTCTATATATTATTACATTAAGTTTACTTTTTTTTTTACATAGCAAAACAGCACTTACTTAAAAAAAACATGCTTTATATATGTTAGTGAATAAGTGAGCAACACATAAAATATGAAGTTAGTTACAGTGAAGCAACAAGTACTATGCAAATATAATAATTTGAAACATAAAAGTTCACTTATCTTAAAAAAAAAATGATGAAAATTTTCTTTTTAATTGACGAGGATCGCGATTTCATGAATATTCATTCACATCATCAGCTCAAACAACCTCATTGTCAACATTACGATCACTAGAGGTTACTATGTTTTTGCCAGTACTACCAAAATCTGAAAATAAAACATACTTAAAACCAGAATCTACTGCCGGTATTTCAGAATTTACAATGCAATGTTTATTTTTTAAAATAAATATCTTTTCCCAAACCATTAAATTTATTGGATCATTTAATTGTTTTAATAATTTAACTTATGGATTTATTTCATGGTTAAGTGACCAAAAATGATCTGCTACCGCTGATTTATCAGTCTGTTTATGCTTAATGTTAACGAAAATGTTCTTTCGTTCTGGTTTCCAAATTACGTTTTGTCTTTCCAATATAAACTTTATCACAATCTAAACAATTGAATTGATAAATATCAGAATTTTTATTATTAGGAATTTTATGTTTTTTAGAGAAATGTAGTAAATTTTTAATACTATATTTAGTTTGAGGAAGTTAAGTTATACCAAACCTTTTAAATTTTTTTTGAAAATGTTTATTAACCCAAAGATGGTAAGTAAAATTTTTAAAATAAATACTCATATCCATAATTACATAAAAATAAAGGTTTTAACCCTTTTCACATAAATTTGCTGTTTTTAATAGTTTGATTTATAGATTAATAAATATATCTCTGAATAAAGGGGAATTTAATAAAGAATATAAACATATTATTAATGCTGTGTTATTAGTAAAATGTGCTTCTTAGTAAGGTCAATAACATTTATGTCAAGTGAACATATTCTTAGAGTGGTGTATTTTGTATACATTCATAGTCTATTAATATATGGTATAATCTTCTGGGGAAATTCAAAAGATAGCATTAAGGTTTTAGGATACAAAAGAAAGTAATACAGATTATGGCTAATGTCACAAACAAAACTAGTTGCAAACCATACTTTAGAAAAATTTAAAATTTTATCTTTACCATGTGTGTATATATTCAAAACAAATACAGAAGTTCATACACATGATACTAGAGCAAAAAACAATCTATTTATCAATTTGCATAGAACCAAATTGTATGTAAGTAGCTTCACATATGCTGGTCTACATTTATTTAATCAACTACCACAGAGTATAAAGCATATTGAGTCAAAACTAAAATTCAAAAAGTCTCTATTTAATTTCTTAATGGAGAGAAACTTTTATAGATTTCCTAAATCATGAAATAGAGTAAACTCCACATTTGTGAACAATTACTTTTATATAGATAGCATTTCTCTATGGTCTTTATATATTTTTTTATTTCCTTTATTACTTTAGACTTTTGTTGGATCATATATCTGTTACAGTTTTTAGTCTTATGTAAATTTTTACATTTACCTTTGTATCTTGAACTGACGTGTCCTATAACATATGTATTATGTTCCAAAGGATGAAATAAATACAATACTGCTTTAATTAATGGTTTTAATAAAGACTTTATGCATAAAAAATTGAAAAATTTAAATATCAAAAAACTTTTAATGATATTTCTACCCTTAAAAAAAGATGACTTACCATCCTTGGGTTAAAAAACAGTTTGGAAATTCTGCAGTCCTTTTCATATGGACATCAAAATTTAAAATTTGAGTTTATTTTTGTGTATGAATAATTTATTTCAGATAGAGAGTTTTTCTGGTTTTCTAAGGGCCTTTAAAAGCTTAGGTTTTTCCTTCAGCTGATGATATGTGGACCAAAAATGTCCTGCAACTGTTGATATTCCCATTTTTTTTGTTTTTTACATTCCTCATGCATTCTTTAAATCTTCCATCAATGTTCCTCTTTGTCTTCCCTATGCATACCTTTGGAAGTTAGTATTTGTGTCTGTACTTTTATGAACCAGGTTCCAGGTATTGTTAAAAGTAACTTAGTTTATAGCATAAATTATAGTAATTCCCCTATGGTTAATTACTCATAATTTTTCACCTTTGTATATGTTTAGCAGATGTATATGTGTTTTGATTATACTGTGAACAGCTAATGTTATTTATTCAGTACATCGTCTATATGTTTGTAGTTTCAAATATACTATTCCTATGAATAAGGACTATGATACAATGAAGCACAAAATTAATATAATTTTGAGTTGAACTAGTACTCAATGTATGTACTTAGGCTTTCACGGCCGGCATCCATTTGTAGTAAATGTTCTTCCGGGCTCATTGGCCGTGGTCTAACAGTCACTCTTTGAGTCCTTTGAGGACTCCTACGGCAGATAAATAAATAAATAAATAAAATGCTCAATGCAGTCTTGAATGAAACGTTAGGCAAAATTCACACTGTTAGACCACGGCCAATGAGCCCGGAAGAACATTTACTACAAACTAGTACTCAATGCTCCATATATTCCTAATGTTTACCTAGAACATGTTTCATTAGGACCATCATAAATCAGTTGACATTATTTGAGGATGTTAGGAAGGTCCTAACGAAATGCATTCTAAGTAAACACTAGCAATATAAGTAGCTTTGAGTACTAGTTTGACTCAAAATTATATTTTAAATATAGTTTTACCATCTTTCAATGCTGTAGCTGGAATGTGAACCATAGATCTTTCACTCTAAGCTCAGCAACTCTAACCACTGAGCTACCATGGCAGCAGCTTGCTGTATGGCACTAAATTCTCCAAGAGAATAAAGAGGTATATTTTCCAGAAACCTAGGTAGCATATCAGTAAGTAACTGGTGGTATATGTACCCCTTTAACTGAAGCGGAAGAAGGTATGGGTGGTTATGAACTATGTCAACCCATATGTTGATGCCAAACAAGTGTTGACGGTTCCTCTCAACAATTGCATGTGGATTTACATGATCCCAGATATGGCTGTTTCTCCAGTTGAATGTAATTCTACCCTTGTGAAAGAATCCTGTCAGTTAAGAGCACTTGGGAAAATATGAGGATCGGCTGAGAAGTCCTGGGCCTCACATAGAGATGGCATCACTCGGCCAGTATGATGGATAGTGTCATATAGTTTAACTCTAGACTAGCTTGTATCCATAGTTACAGGTCAATAGCTTGTTTAGTTTTTGAGTGACAGCATTTTAAACAAGACAAGTGCAGAGGTTTCACAAAAACCAGAGGATTTGGAGAAACGAGCAGTAATTAAATACTTCCATTTGAAAGGCTTTAATGCCAAAACTCAAAGAGGAACTGCACAGTACATTGAAAGACTCTGCCCCTTCATATACAGTGATTATGGGACATATGAGCACTAGTGGTGAGCCTTGCTCTGGATGCCCTGTGGAAGTCACAACTCCAGAGATCATTGAAAAAATTCATGTTTAGTACTGGTATACCACAGACTAAAGTTGTATGAGATAGCAGAGATTGTAAATGTGTCAAAAGAATGTGCAGATAATATTTTAAGTAATGTTTTGGGCTTTCCCAAGATCTGTGCAAGATGGGTACCACGTTTGTTAACACATAAAAGTTGCAAAGCAAAACTGTTTCTGTTAAGAATTTGGAGCTCTACCATAAAAATACCAGTGAATTTTTGAGATGGCGTATTACCATGGATGAAACTTGGATACACCACTACACTCCAGAAAGCAAATCACTGTCATAACAGTGGACTGTGTCAGGTGAACCAACTCCAAAGAAGACAAAGTCAATTTTGTCAGCTAACAATTTTATAGCAAGTGTTTTCTGGGATGCACAGAGAATTATTTTTATTGATTACTTGGAAAAGTTTAAAAGTGTCACTGGTGGTTACTACACAAGCTTGCTGCAACGTTTGAAGAAAAAAGACCTCATTTGGCAGAGAAAAATTTCCTGGTTCTTCACAATAAGACTCTGGCTCATCATTCAGTCATTGCAATGGGAAAAATGTGCAAATTCAAATTCGAATTGTTTGAACATCTACCCTATTTGCCAGATCTAGCAGCCAGTGACCACCACCTGTTCCCAAACCTCAAAAAATTTCTTGGAGGAAGAAGATTTCATAGCAATGAGGTCATTGATATGGCACACAGCTATTTTGGGGACCATGATAAATCACACTACAGAGATGGTTTAATTAAATTAGAACACCGATATGACAAATGTATTAATATTTCTAGAGATTATGTTGAGAAATAAAGAAAAATAAAGAAATTAAAATTTTTATTATTATTATGTCAGCCCCAGGACTTACCAGCTGAACATCGTAAGTCATGTTGTTTACCATGGCTCTCAGAGACTGGACCTACAGAATTGCACTCAAGAACCTTTGTCCATTGGTTGAGGCCTGTACCTTCAGAAGAAAGAAATGATTGAGTTAGTTTTTCTTCAGCATTCACCATATGCTGATATGATTTGTACCCACAGTACATGTATTTGGTGAAGAATTGTTTTGAATTCTTTGGAGACCTTATCCTCAAAACCTGGGATAATGTTTTCTTCTTCTGATCCCTATGCACTGCCAGGGATCCAGTTCTCTGCAGATGGTAGCGGAAGAAACAATCATATGGTTAGAGTCAACCTGAAAAATTCAATACCATGGCCGGGATTTGAACCACGGATCTTCCGGTTTTCTTCCAGTCATTCTTAACCTTTGGGCTACCATGGCCAACATGCCATCATGACATTAAATTCTCCAATTGACTCGTATGTTTTCCTGATAAACCACAGTGATCCTCATATTCGAGATACACACCGTTTGCGGCAACTTACTACTGTAAGTACTTGATTCCCAGACTTCATCGTTAAACCATTATTATGAAGTTAATTAATGGAAATTAATTGGTCCTTCATACTAGCCATGTATAGGTTAAGGTTTTGGATAAATAGAGTCAACCAGGAAAATTCAATGCCATGGCCGAAATTTGAACCACGGATCTCCTGGTTTCCATCCTTAACTCCCGGCAATCTCCGCGGCAGATCCATGGTTCAAATACCGGCCATGGCATTGAATTTTTCAGGTTGACTCTATCTTTCCAAAACCTTAGCCTATACATGCTAGTATGGAGGAACGATTAATTTCCATCAATTAACTTAATCATATGGTTGTTGCCTTGAGGATATATAAATGCATGGAACTGTGCTGCTTCATATCAGTTTCCTCTTGCCTCTCTATAAAAAAATACCTTTCAACTTATGCATCATTGGAGAAATTCAATTTATTTGAAAGAGGGGTAAACATCAGTCAGTTCTAGTTGCACAAAGGTCAATGGTGAAACAGACATGCTGTTGGTCTGAAATGGTTCTTAAAGTACACATGCAGTTATTGGATGCACACTTGCCCACCCATATACTGCCTAATTATCTGTTACAATGTAAGTATAGTACAGTGTTTTCAGACATTCTATATGAATACCTCCAAAGCATGTACTTAAACTTTGAAAGAAATGCAAGAAATTAAATGTGGTCTCTCTTCAAACATATCCATTCATCTGTTTGAGGCGGAGGGGGGTTGCAGATCGTTAACCACTTGTTTGGGGTTTTAATCAAGCACCACCAGATTCACATCTGAGCGTGCTAATGATTGTACTATTACTAGAACTGTGATTTGTCTCTCTGATGTGTATGATTCTCCAAGTGAAAGTGCTGACCCTTGTTTTCAAAGACCAGGAGAAGCAAAGCACATAACTTTGAAAATACCATAGTGGTGGCTTATTTTACAGTTTTAGAAGAGAAATTCAACTACTTTAGAGTGGAAATCAGTACTGAATTCATATTAAATCTAAATTATTTGTGTTCATAAGTATAGCAAAATGGAATATTTTTCATTTCAATAAGAATAATATTAGGTCAAGAATTACACTATAAATTGGATTGCTTATATTTGAAATTCTATAGTAGTCGTACTTTACAAAACACTAAATTAAATGGGGACCCATATGCTCAAATCCTGTAGTTGTCAAGTTATTAGGCCTACTTATTACTTATTTCATCTTCCTGCTTCTTACTGATTTTCCTCATCAATTTATTATTTATTAAATCTAAATAGTTTCCAACGTGTTTTCTCTCGCTTTTAACTACCTACAATTTTTCCAATTGTTTATCTACAATTTCTCTCTGTAGAATTGATCACTTCTTGTTCACCAATTTTTTCCTAAGTATTCTAGTTTCTCACAGTGTAAAATTTATGGCTGTTATAAAAGCATTGGTTATATAATGGGTATTTTCCTACATCACCTCTTGCTCTAATCCTTTTAATTTGATGCCCCTGCTTTATGTAAAGCATTCACTTGCTGTTTTGTAACATATATCATATATCACAGCATCCCATCTAATTGGTTTTTAGGCCCTCCTTAAGGGGTTAAAAAAAAAAAAAAAAAGGCATAAGACTTAAAATCTGAAGTTAATCAGCATAATCTTCCATATCAGTTGGTTGGTGCTGGCCTACAGATCCTAAAATTGCAGGTTTAAATCTGGTCCAGACCAATGGTTTTTGAGTGTGCTTAAAAGCACACTGGCATGTGAAATGTTCCTGTAAAAGGAAATTCTGGAACACCAGTGGTGCTTATATCTGGCAATTAACAGCATTGTTAACAAGCAAATATAAAATTTATATCACATTCTATAAATTTTATACAAAGCCTCTTTCGACCTTCAGAAGTAGTTTCATTGGTCAGACCATCTTTTCATTGATCCTCTGTGTTTTCTGAGTTTCTCCTGTTTATATTTTAAAGCAATTTTAATTCTGTGATTATTTGGCTGTCTCATTACATGTTCTTTCCATTTGCTCTATCTAATGGTACCAAACTTTTCAGTCAATTCAAAGTTTATTTCTTCCCTTATGTACATTTACATTATGTTACCTTACCACTAAACTGAAAGACTTCAGTATTCTTATATTCATTATTCTTGTATAAGATACTATAACACTGCAATTAAGTGCCTCTATGGAGCAGAAACCTTAATTTTGAACACAAAGGCAGATGTCAAAGATATAGAAAAAAACATAAAATTATTAGAAAAATTATAGGTCCACAAGTTGTAGGTAAAGAATAAAGAATACACATTTAGAAGTAAAAACAAAATAAAATAATATACAGACTTCCATAGTGATAGGAGGAAATGAAGGTTAAAATTTTATGGATATGTTAAATGATTTTAAATAGGCTCACAAAACAAATTATGGAATCGTAAAAACTATTTGTAGTCGGTTTATTGGCACTCGTCACTTACTTTTTTATATTATTGAGGAACTGGTCTCAAAGGTCATTACCTCCATTTTCAACCTCTCTCCGGAGATAATATAATATAATACAATACAATATAATATAATTAAATATAATATAATATAAATATAAATTAATATAATATAATTATAATATAATATTATATATTATAAATATACATAAAAGTAAGTGATGAGTGTCAATAAACCGACTACAAATAGTTTTTATGATTAATTTTGACGTCACTGCTACTAAATTCCTCCAAACACACATAAATTATGGAATTTTACGAAAATAGAAGTAAAGCACAAGTAGGCACTATGAAATGGATTGGTGAAGTAAAAAATGATTTAAAATTGGCAGGAAGCACTCAAGATGATATCTTAGACAGGGACGTCTTTAGAATGAAGATGCTTAAGTGGCAAATTAACCAAGAGGACAAACCGAAGAAAACGACTGGAACAGCGTGGACATTTTAAGAAGATAGAGGATATCAACCCTTACTTGCATGTATATATTCTCGATCTTAAAATTCTTTGCATGCAATCAGGCCTCATTTTAACAAATAATGTAATTCATAAATTAAACACAAGACAAAAGTATAATATCCATTATCCCACTGCTAAAATTTCTTGCTTCCAGAAAGTTGTGCATTATGAAACCATAAAAATATTTGGTGCTACTCCTAATGATCTTAAAAAAGCAAAATTGATAATTTCGGTGCCTTAAAAATTGCTGCTAGACAGTACCTATGCTCAAAATCATTTTATTCTGTGCAAGATTATCTGAATGACAAATCATCCTGATAATGCTTATGCAGCTCTGTAAGTAGACTTTAACTGCTCCAATGATAAATCATTACCAATAAATCTTTGAGGCCTGTTCAAAAGCTATTTTAATGTGTGTGTATTGAAGAAATTATGTTTCCATTGCAAAAATATTGAGACGTACTGGCAAAGCCAAGTGAAAGTACTCATATATAAATATCCTTGCCTTGTTTTCCATATTGCTTTTCATATTGCTTGTGTATAACATGTCTCTTATGTTAAATTTTCAAGAATATATGCTAATAAACTGTATACCTCTGGACATGTTCAGTGTTCACAGGCCTTTGTGGCTACAAATGAACCCACTAAATGCAAATCAATCTAATCTAACCTCATAGAGCTTCAATTAAGTATCTTTAAATGCTTTCACTTACATTATGCATAATTATTTGTATAATTGATGCTTTTATCTCATACCTCACAAATACTTGTATTTTTTGCAATGAAATTTCTGTGTAACTCTTATATCTGAGAAATAAATTAAATGATAAAACTTTTGCTGTTGTAGGAGTGTTTACATTGGATGCTGTAACAGGCATTCTGTACCCTGCTGTGTCTTTAGAAGGAAAAGCTCAACATTACCAGCTTATAGTAGAAGGTAGAGATGAAGATGGAAATGGACCTCATTCTGATACTGTTACAATTGATATTGAAATTAGGGATGTCAATCAGCATAAACCAGTGTTCCTAATGCCAGCATTTCGAAATGCTACAGTTGAGGTTCCTGAGGTTTGTACTTTAGTAGAAAAATTATATGCACTTTAACTGAAAGGATTTTTCATTCATGAAAAATACATTTATTTTATCTTAAAAGTGTATGATTGATTTCTTGTAAGAGATTGAGAAAAAAGTGCACTTACCCTAAATATATTCTCAAACTTGTATTTTCAGAATGCTGGACTTCCAAATTATCTGGTGATGACTGTGAAAGCAACAGATAAAGATCCTGGAGAAAACGGTAGAATAAGTTACCATCTTAAGGTTGACAATGAAAATGTGCAAGAAACCGATGAATTTGCTATTAATTCTGAAACAGGAGAACTTAAGACAAAAATAATACTAGACAGAGAAGTGCAGGATAAGTATGAGGTAAATATTCTATGCTCTGCATAATACATTCTATCAGAAACTTTTATTTTCCAAAGAGCTAACATTTCTTAGTGTTATATGGATTAAAATGTATAAAGGTACTACATGCTAAGTCAGTGGCCAGTATTATAAAGCTGAATGATGTCAGGACACGTTTTGACTGTGCAGGCAACAAAGATGGGGCAAAGAGAAATCTAATATCAATAAACAGTAGATGTAGTATGGTACTGGTGTAATGCAGATGCAGTTGTGATGTGTTGTGATGGCCGTCACAACAAACGTTTGTTTGTATCTAACCTAGTCTAGGAGAACAATGTCGGAAGCAGCTACAGACGTTAACATAAGGCCATTAACACCAAAGTTTTTGCAAGTGTGTAAATAACTGCTTTTATGTACTGTTTATTGTGGCAATGCAAAGTGTTTAATATATGGTAAAGTGCTTCAGAAGGTAAAGAAGTATAATTTGCAATGTCATTATACAACATGCCATGCTGGTGACTACACTAGGTATAAAAGAGAGGAGCAAGTAACGCTTGTAGAAGAGTTAAAACATAATCTATATAAAACAGCAGTGTCAGTGAATCAGCTGTGTACTTTAGGTTCAAACTTTCTTTAGAGATTACAAAAAAATTATGACCATACAGTGACTGACAATTTATTAGAGATTGTATAATTAGAGAGCTGAAGAGCTTTTCCCAAATCAGGTACTTGAATCTGAGACAATTAGTTAATTTCCAAGTACGGTAATGTGCCACATTCAGGATATGGCTGCTGATGTTAGCAAACAGCTCATGAAAGTGTCAAAGACCTTCATAACATTTTCATTGGCATTAGATGAGAGCACTGACATTTCTGACACTGGTGCCAGTGTAGTTAAGCTGATGATGGAGGCAGATATCTGAAACATTTGAATAAAACTTCATAAATGAAATTAAAGAAGGATCAATCCATTTACAGTTTCAGTTATGTATGAGGGTGCTTTGAAATGTTTTGTGTCCAGAATGATAACAGCATGAATATGTGAGATATGTCCTGAGTTATATATATGATTAAAAAATTTATATAGTGGGCAATGGCTTATTTTTCCATATAATTGCCATCCTTGTATTAACAGATATGTTCAACAAGCTTTCACATTCCATTGAAAATCAGGACATGTCTGCTAGCACAAATTATGCACTGTTACCTGGACTTCATCGCAGATGTAATGATAAACCATATGTTTTTAAGATTGAAAAGAGGAACTACTCACTAGATGTGAAGTCTGAACTGTACAGAGGATGCAGTAAAATTTTGTGAAACTTTAAATTGTTGCATGCATTTGTTTGATGAGACAACTGTCAGAATAGAGAATTTTCTCTTTTCTAATAATTTGCAGCAGTCAGGCAAGAAGCTTTTGCAGTTCCCACATACCCAGTAGCCATGTTCTACTGTATACTGTCCCAGAGGATGGGTATCAACATAGAAATGGGTTTTGGTGACACTATGTTCTGTGAGTTGTAACTCATAACTGTTGATATTATGGTGAATGGGTTTCTCATTTTTCAAGTATGTAGAAGTTCTTGACAAACCTATTTCCGCTGCTTTTGATTTGGGGAGTCAGCATTCCAGAAACCTATTGTGTACATAGTTTCATGTAGTCAAGTAAATGATAGAGGTGGAGCTTGCAGTGATGTCCTGTTTGACATGTTGACTGCTGCAAATCAAATTGGCCACTTGTACTTAATTTGGATCTGTGACTGTTACAGGTCATTCACTGGGGAGCCAATCATGCACACATTTGTTATTGTTTTTAGTATCGTCACATGGATTGCATAGAATGTACTCTCCTTCAGTGTATGTCTGTGGATGCATAGTCCTCTGCTGAGCATAACAGCATACTGTTTCAGTTACCTATACATGCAGGCTATCATTTTATAGTCAATTGGATACACAAACAATGTTGTAAATTCACATTACCAGATCTACAAATTGCTAGAAACGTAGAAAATTTGCATCTCAGAAATTCACAATAAAACTGAATGTATAGAAAAGTTCATAAAAAGCATTAATATGGCAGCAGATCTGTAAAGTAGTTAATAATAACAAGAAGCATGATGATGATGATTACAAAGTGTGTAATTTATTGTTATTTTGAGTTATTGTAAAGCAATAATAAGAAAGTCTGTGGTTGTGCATATATATATATATATATATATATATATATATATATATATATATATATATATATATGTGCATAAGCAAAAATAATTTTTGTAATTCTTCAGCACTTTTTTTTTTTTAATTTTAATTTTTTCAGTGTTGTTGCATAAGCCAATGATAAATTATTACAAAGTGACATTATATAATGTATGTGGTAGTCAATTTGGCTCAAGAACATATAATGGATAAATGATTAATAATTACTACATTGCTAAGGTAGACATAGGAACCTCCTGCTCACTCATGACTGTACTGATGCCAGAACCTAGCGGAATAGCTAAGCAAGCTAGTTCTCCCTTTCGTAACACACTGACCTTCGAACCCTCACTCCTCTGTCACACTCAGCACTGCTTACTCCATGATATGCAACAATTACCGTTTATATTTGAATTACCCAAGTATAAACATGAGTTTTGTTATATAGAAGTGAAATTAAATGAATTAGGACTTATATTTCTGATGTTTGCTTGTTCAGTTTAACTTTGCAATGCTACCAAAAAATTTTGCCATAAATAATAAAAAATATCGAGGCAATCAATAGATGAATTTTTCAGGTGTAGACTAATAATGAATGAGTTAACAATTACTTTCATAACAATTTCATGTCTGTATCATGCATGTTGTTACAGTTATCATTTAGTTGGCAAATCTTTCAGAACGCCTTCATAAGAATACTGATGTGCTTATATGGTTCATGCTTTTATGCTACGTTCATTTTCCAAAATGCATTGAATGTTACACAAATATAACTATTTGTAACAAAAACTTCACTTATCTTAAGAAAATTATGTCAATTTCTTATTAGTTGAGATCGATTTCACAAACATTTGCTCACATCGTTAGTAAATGTTCGCAAAACCGATATCAACTAATAAGAAAAATTGACATCATTTTCTTAAGATAAGTGAAGTTTTTGTTACAAATAGTTTATTTGTGTAATATTTATTGCTTCACTGTAGCTAGCTTCATTTTCTACATAAGCATTCAATTTATTAATGCAATCATAAAACAAAAATGTATACATGTTTTCTTTTTGCAGTTAGTACTCGTTGCAAGGGATCACGGATCCCCTGTGCCACAAGAAACATTACGTTTTCTCACTGTTTTGTTAGTGGACACTAATGACAACAAACCAGAGTTTCTGGAGGATGAGACAACAAGTCCATATAATTTCCGTGTTTTGGAAAACAGAAATCACAGTATATTTATAGGTAAGCTCATATATTTTGAAAAATATATATTATGTTATATTCATTATCTGATGGTGAAAACAACCTGTTAAAAGGAAAGAATGCCTCTTAAGATCCTTGCTGTTGAATCTTGTTGCACTTAAATTAAGCCATGCAATTACACAATTCATACATTATTAAAGTTGAAACCCCTGAGAACTTTAAAATTAGTTTATTATACCTTTTAAAAAAATTCAGTTGATAGTATGATAAATTTACTAAGGCCACCTGAGTGCACAAATTTGTAACTTTTAACGGGTATTTAATGATATAAATTGTTTCCCAAATTGAAAGTTTTGCTGCATTTTGTAGCAATTTTTAATAATTTTGCTTTTTTTTTCATCTCAAGATTATATACCCAAAATCTGATGTGATACATTCACATGACTTCCTCTACCACCGACAAATTCAAGTATATCTGCTATACAGGATATAATGAACTTCACTAAAATAACTTCAAAGAGTATAGAGTTCTTTCATATAAACAGTTTGAGTGGGCAACAAATATATAGTCCATAAAAAAACATAACACAGTTTTATGTGTTAAACATTTTTTTCATTAGTGTTAAAGCCAAGTCAGGTGAAAAATTGGTTTTGAATGCCTATAAAACTACTTTGCAAACAGAAATACTGATTCTTAGCAGCTGGTTATTAGTATTTTCAAGATTTAGTGGCATAAAAATAATCTCTCAAATCTCATGATTAACTGCCAATGGCAGGCCTAAGCATACGTCATTAGCTTGTAGATGTAGTTACAAGTTTCAAGCCTCGTCAGAAAAATAACACATAAAAATTGACGTTTTATTTACATGTAATTCACAAATTGCATACAAACATTTCTCAATTAAGTATCTTTTAAGATTAATCTGGAAATTGCCACCACTCAGTGTTTTTAGTTCCTTTGGTAGCTTACTATATACAGTTTTGTCCATTATGAGGGGATCTTTTCTGTATACCAGGGCCATCCTTAGTTTATGGGGAGATGTAAACAAAATGGGAAAGTGTATTACTCTGCCAGCGACTATGATTGAAGGGAATATTTGCGCTATTTTATTTCCACATGGTAAACATGTGCACTGTCGACGAACTTCTATGCAAAGTTTTGCTTTGCCTTATTTGATGTTTTGAATAGCTTATGCGGTAACACTTTTACATTAAGGTTAAATGCAAAGGTATGTCTGCTGTGTAATATATTCTCCCTTTTGTATGCTAAAAGTTGACTGAATTCTTACAACAATTACTTAAATATTAGATTTCTTGACATAACCTCATCTCTCTATAAATTAAAAATTAAGACACTGAGCTTTCTACAGAATAATAGTGCTAAATAAGTGCCTGTAGCCTCTTTGGCAATGACTTGAAAGTTCTGCTGGCATGCAACTGAAAAAAAATATTTTACATTCCTAATTGGAATCTAACAATGGATGAAATCCTTAAACGATTTCTAGCTTCCAAATTTTCCTTTGATAATTCCTACATCACAAAAATATATCTTTTTGCTCAAGAATTATATTTTTTCTGTTTCTGTTTACAAATTCAAAACCTATGCTGCAAAGAATGGTGTGGAAGCTCGTTTTTAAAAGTTCTCCAACCAGGATCATTGTTTACTGCTTGAAATACTTTTATAATTGTAGTGGCTCATTTCTTTCAAAGAAGCTATGAACCTTGAGACAAATATCACGTTTAACAAATTCATCATATTTACCTTTCACAACTGACTATTTTTTTCAATGTTTTCCTGAAGAGGAAAGCTGGTCCATTTTCACAACCTCACTTCGAGCGGCATTAATATTTGGCACTGAAACACTGGTTAATTCTGCTGACAAATTAACAGCATCCTCAATTGCTAAAGTCAGGTATTTTTCACACAACTTATAAAACACGTTCAATATAATTTGTTTGTCACCACTTTTTAACAGTTTCCATCTGAGATGTTTTAAATATTGCACAGAAGCAGCCATGTTTTATACTGATTCTCTCACTTCCTTCTGTTTTAAACTGCATGAACGCAGCAAGCACTCTGATTAATATACGCAAATTATACTTACATTTAACTAATAAAATACTAATTAATTACTGTTTGACTATTGTATTTGGAATAATGTGAAGTTGTTTATATATTTTGCATTAGATTTAAAGTATTTAAAAACGATATGCAAGCTATATTTTTCATGTGCAGAGAGTTACAAGGCTAAACAGCCAATGAAGTCACACTCATACTTGTGCTTTTGTTTACATTTTCCCACAAACTAAGGATGGCCCCGGTATAGCTTTTTTATTTACATATTCTCTATAAAAATTATTTTTTGCTCTTGACATTCTTTCATTTGAATGAAGTTTCTACATACATCAAAATTTACTATTCACATTAAATATGCGTCTTACACATTTCTTCTGCAATAACAGTATTTGTTATTTCTGAGGCACCCCACACCTTAATTCCATACTGAAGTTAGAATTGTGATTTTGGCTGTCACTTGGCATTGGTACCAGATCATTAAAATAAGGGGTTGTTAACTTCATGAACATTGCACTTAATTAATTTTTTCCTAAAACAAGCTGTAAGCTAATAAGGGTAAATTTGGGACAAATGAACAGGTTAAGCACATTTTTCATAATGGTCATACTCTTTACTGTAGAATCAAAAATATTATTTTAACAGAAGCAATGAACTTTCATTTGACAAAACTGAAAATTATGTAGTCTGGAATAAGATTATAAACAGAAAATGATTATTAATTTATAGACGACTCAAAATTAATAATTATTTCGCTTCACTGTGGTGTTCCACTACAGTTAAATCTCGATATATAGAAAATGATTAATTAGTTTAAGGATGTTACAATGTTTGTTTGCCCCAAGCATTGGTGTAAAAGGATACTCTATTGGGGGTAAATGGACACCAACAATTTTCAGCCTCTATTTCAGTCTCATTTCCAGCCTCTACACTCTTAACATGGTACCAGTTTGCACAGTTGAGGCACTATACCCAATTCTCCCCTTCCTCGTAACACTTTTGGCATTTCTTGCAGATATCTTGTGCTTCATAGGCAAGCTTCTTCTTAGCTCCAGTGTTCGCTACCGCCTTTTCTTTTTCAGCACGGGCAGTCTTCCTCATTTTCAGATCATTTATAAATTCTGGGCTTGTAATTACTTCAGACTTCCTCAATTTCCTTGTAGTTCCTGCTTTACTTTTAATTTCCAGGATAGTTCTTGGAGAAAGACTTATCTGCTAGAAGCCTGTTGAGGGTGTAGAAGCTTGAGTCTGACCTGCTTGTGTTGGTGAACTGTGAACTTTGCAAATGTTCCTATTATCTGGGATTACATCTTGAAGATGCAATGGTCTTAACCCTTTCACCGATATGGACGTCATATGACGTCCAAGTTAAAAGGCCCCAAACCGATATGGACGTGTATAGACGTCCTGCGCATACATGCATTTAATGCGTATTTAATTATAATTCTTTTAAACCTTATGTTTTACGGTAAATTTAAATAAATTCTATAAGAAGTAAAAGCTTACCTTTAAAAGTTTTTTCTTGAATGGTACACCTCAAAACATGGATAAACACACAAGGGCACATCTCCACATTTACGGCAAATCGTACTAGTTTCCTTTCGGACACCTTTCTTGCGGCACACCAAACATTTTCTGAAGGGACGCGACTTTTTTGCTGTGGGTGGTATCCTTTTAGGAAAATGTTTTCCTTCAAGTCTGAGGGGTGCTGGGGTGATGGATTTTTTACCCCCAGTATGGAGAGGTCTCTGAATTTTATACTGCTCAATTAGGCTGCGAGCTATTGATATGCGAAAGTCCAGGTACGTCATTGTCTTCCGTGGGTTTAGAGCTCTCCAAATTACTAAACAATTGTATATGGTTATATCTAGCTGGTGTAAAAATACTTTTTTATACCATTTGATTGTTTTTCGCAAAGAGGGATATGCGTGTAATACCTGATCTACTAGATCCACTCCACCCATATGCATATTGTATTCCTGGATAATATCGGGCTTGAAAATTGACATTTTGTTACGAGCATCAATTTTTCCAGTGTCAATCATCAAAATTTTAGAGCTGCAATTGGATAATGCTGTAACAACCCTCCTGTCTTGCCAAGCAACATAGGTCAAGGGTGGCAGCTGATGCACCTGCATTTCTCCTCTTCTTAGAGCCTTCGTATTCACATCTTTTGGCAAACCAATACGATTTGAGCGTACTGTTCCAATTGCATTTGTTTTTCTTTTGTGTAAGGCCATGAATAATTTAGGGGAACTGTACCAATTATCTAAATATACAGTCCTACCCTGATCAAGTACAGATTCCATCAGGTGCATTACTATGGAACCAGATAACCCCAAATCTTTGTCTCCGGTGTTATCAGTCCCTTGGCCAGTGTATATGCAGCTATTGTAAAGATATCCTGTTTTACTTTCACATACATCAAAACTCTTTATGCCAAATCTGGCCCTCTTTGTTTTGATGTATTGTTTCCAACCTAAACGGCCCTTCCAAAGCATCAAGCTTTCATCAACAGTGATCTTTTCACTAGGCACATAATTTTCTTTGAATTTTGAAATAATGTAATCAAAAACTGGTCTGATTTTGGATAGTTTATCATTCACATTTTCTGTGCAGGTGAAATGAAGGAAGCGCAAAATGGAAGTAAACCTGTTATTTGACATGCATTTCCCAAAAAATGGGGTAGCTAGCATGTCGTCTGTAGACCAGTACATGTCTAGCGTAGGTTTACGAATAACACCCATGAGCATAATTAGACCAAGTAGTCTGTAAATCTCATTCATTGTTACTTCTGTCCACTTCTGCAATCTACTCTTAGGTCCTAAATTGCCTTTAGAAATCAGGTCTTCCTTCACCCTACTCGCATATACATTTGTTTCCGAAACAATGAGAGACAGTAAGTCAGTAGTAAAAAATTTTGTGAAAATGTCAATTGGTTGGCTGTCAGAAGTTAGTTGAGTATGCGGTTGTACACCAGAGGTTGTGCTCGTGAACGTATGTCTATTAGTGTTAGAGTTATTTTGACACCTCCATAATGTTGATTCTTCACGAACACCTGTCGGAAATGAGTCATTTTCCTCCTCACTGCTACCTATATCCTCAACACCCCCCTCAAAATCTGAAAACTCGCCATCAATGTCCAAATCACTGTCTAACAGCAAAAAGTCTTCCACATTTTCTGATGTAATATCAGAAGCCCGCACTCGTCCTACACTAGCTAATTGATTTGCAACATTACTAGTTGAAGCCATGATTAGCACTGAGAAAACTATTTCAACTGTGATTTAGCTAAAGAAATTGCTTGGAACTCTGATGCAATCTAAATTACAATGTCAACTGAGCGAAGAAAGAAGTTACGTCAGCTAACATAAACTTCCGTTGTGCAATTAGAGGGATGCTGACGGAGTTTCCTTCCAGGGTGTATAACGCAATATAAACAGTTATTATTACGTGTTAGCATGAACTGAAACCTAGAAACCTTGAACCCAACACTTCGTTTATTCAGCTGATATACACATATAGCTTGTAAAACAAAAGTACTCAGAATTAGGCGCGTTCGACGCAAAGAATGGCTTTCTTTACGTGATACAAATTAATGAAATTTCATCGCTTTATTAATATAGTCTCTATTTTAATGATACCGCAGATGCATACAGCTTTTAATGGGCTTTTAACCAGTTTTTGTTTCCCTGAAATAACTTAGAAAATACGGAAGATACGAATATTTATTTATGAAGACTTTTTGCAGCATTTAACAATTTAAATGTCTTGTTCTGTTTATTGGGTATCCGTTCCCGGCCGTGCAGGGTTTAAATGGCCATCGGCGAAGCGGTTAAGGATGAAATAAATGAATATGAATGTCCAATGTTACCTGATTCTGAGCTTCAAGAATCTCATTTTCAATATCAGGTTTTACATTGTCATTTTGTTATTTCTGTCTTGAACAAAAACATGGTCTGGAAGACTTTTGGGATAAAAGGAGTAAATTCCGCAGCTCCTAAATCTGCTGACACCATTTCTAATCATTGCCACGTGATTCCAAGCCTCTGCAAAAACTTCCAAATGCAACCTTGTTGATATCTTTTCCAGGGTATCTACTGACAGAATTTGCAGGCATCATTAAAGAATGCCTTTAAAGGAGCAAAGAATGATACATCCAGAGGCTGCAGTTCATGGGTACTGTGAGGTGGCAAGCAAAGCAGAACAATGTCATGAGCCACTGCCTTTTCAAGCATTAGAGGATCAGAACAATGTGGCCAATGTCCGTCCAAAATTAGTATCACAGTTACACTAGGTTTCACAGAAATAAAGTGGTCAATAAATTGTGCAAATTGTTCCCATTTCATGTAGCCACTTTCTGATAGGACAATTTTAGATCCTGGAGGCATACCAATCTCAAAATTCTCACTGTATCGCTGACCTTTCATTACATAAATGGGGGCACATATTGCACCACTTGCTGAGACACTTTCCATCACACTAATTGTTTCACCCTTTTCACAGTTTATCTGGCTCACCATATCTTTCTTACCACGCTGTGAAACCACTTTTTTGTAGATCAGCTGCAGTCCTGTTTTATCGTAGCTTAAAATGCTACCAGGTTTATTCTACAAATTATGTTTGTGTTTTAGCTGTGTTTTAGTTTTTAGTTTATGTTTTGCCAGGGGAGATTGTCATAAAACTCCTTTAATTTGTCCCTGGACAGACCTCGAGCTTGATTGTAAGACAGTGATTCTGCTACCCTGACACTTAGGCTTTTATGTCACTTCAGAAAGTTAATGACCATTTGCAGTTCATTGTTAAAACTGTGTTTCAGACCATTTGCAAATTCATAATGATATACAAAAACATCCAAATATTTATCTGTTAGACCATATCCCAAGTTGTCAAATGTTATAAGATAGGTCGGCAGCTGTTCTTCTGCATCGTTAGTAAACATAGTGTGTGTACCAAATTTAGGAATTTCAATTTTTTATATTACGCACCTATGAAGTGTGTTGTGTGGTACATGATATGTGGTTGCAGTAGTTCCTAAAGGCATTCCATTCTCTCTTACAGCTTTCACAACAGATGACATGCATTCTTCGCTCCATGTATAGCGATCTGAGATTCTCTGCCAGTTCTGAACCATACCTGCAAATCATAAACAACTTATTTTAGATAGCAAATACTTTGGAAAACATTTATATGTGTATCAGGAATATATGTCTCTCAGAAAGCTTCGATAAGACTTACCTGCAGAGCTTTGAAGCTGGATTCCAACAATTCTGAAAGGTCTACACAGGAAATACTTCCACACCTGGTCAACAGAAGCCAGATGAACACTCAGGATTACAGCATACACTGTTACCAACCTCAGAAGCTAAAATGCGCTAAAATTACTTAATAGCTGTCTGCCCTGCTGTCCATTCACCACAGATGGGTCCCTTGGTGTTATATTGCCAGCATTCAAAGAAAATCGGCTTTGACTTATAACATGCCATAGAGGCATTTATGAACCAGGGTTTCTTATCTCAAATTAATACATTTGTCCTTTATCGCTGAAAGTGTGCATCATTATAAGACACATTCTGTGTAACGAAAATGTAAAGGATATTTATACTTGATAATGTTTTTGTTTGCAAGTCTTTTGACTTTCACATATTTGCAAAATGCTTTCAAAATTAAACTAAATAAATTCTAAGCATAACTACAATGCATTTTTGTTTGTAATTGCAGGTAAAGTCACTGCAGTAGATCGAGATGAAGGAAGACATGCAAGAATATATTACTATATTTTAGCTGGAAATGAGGATGGCAGTTTCTTTTTGGACAGAACAGATGGCAGTATATATGCAAACACTTCTTTTGATCGTGAGAAAAAAGACAGATATAACTTGTACATCAAGGCAACAAATGATCCTGATTTCTATGTGACAAAGGTATGAGAAAGTGCACTTTTGTTAAAGGAAGCTCACCGGACTTAATTTGATACAGCAATGTTATGCTAGGTTTTGTGAAACAGAAGCAGAGAGCTATGTTTTCCTGTCAATAACATGAGTAAGGCTGGATCATGGTTATTGAAGTTGCATCACTGGCTTCAAGATTGTAACATAAAGAGATCAGACGTGCTGTAGCCGCATGTTGCAGCTGAAGGTCACTCAGGACTGTGCAATTATAACAGATTGAATACAGTCATTAAATATGTAAATACTCTTTCTGACATTCGTAACGTTTGTTCCACTTTTATGTTTTAAAAGCAGCTTAGTTTCATATGCATTTTCATTTTTTCTTGAAACTTTCATTTTGACAGTAGCAAAGGTCCTTTAAGTTGTTTTTTCAGGAATTTAGTCTGTACATATCATCTTAAAGGTTGAATAAGATTTTAGGACAATCATCACACTGGTGCTTAAGATATTTAACTAATTAATATCAAATATCTTATTTCATAATTATTTATTTAATATTTACTCATATTTTAAGCCTGAGGTTGCCAGCTAAAGAATATTTATCCTCCTTTAGGCATGTGCCTTGGCAGAGCACCATTGGTCACACAGGGCCTGGGAGGCCCACAGTATATTTATATGATTATATGCCTGCATTTCTTTCTGTTTTTCTTTTTCTTACCCAAATTTTTTGTTTTATTTGGGTTAAATTGTGACTTTTATTAGTATATTCATATTAAACACATCAGCTAAAATATAATATGAATTGAGTGTACATTATAATTTGTATCAATTATATGTAAAGAGAATAACATATTCTTTTAAAATACACCTTGTCATTGGAAATGTTCAGTTACTCAGCTATTTCTTCTGTTTTCCCAGACTAAGTAGTCATCACAAATAATTTTGGCATGTTTTCTCAAACAGAGTGGAGCGTTCCATTTCCCACATGCCTATTTAGTTTTGCTGTTCTTTTTGTCTTTACTGCAGGGTTCACACCGTTTCCTTATCAATGATTCTGGTGCATTTGGCAACTCATCAGCTGTTTGTTGTTCAGGTGTATATTTCTTTAGAAACTCTTTCAGATCATTGGGTAGCTTTGATGCTGTTGCTCTTCTCTATAGCTATTGCAGCAATAAAGCTAAGGACAGCACTTTCAAATATTCCTGTCTTGTGGAATATTTGCTTTGGTTTCGAAGAAAGATAACCCTAGAATTAGTACCTGCAATATTCAACGTATGGTTAAAACTTACCATGTAGCACACAATGCATGTATTATATCAACTCCATATTTAATATTGTTCTAATGAATGATTATTTCAGGCTTTTTCTCTGCACCTTCTGGCAGTTGGTGTGATGAAACATGTAGACTTGAGATCAAAACTGCTGTTTTATCCTTTTTGGAACATAATGAAACAAGTGTTTTGTTTTTTGTGAAGCCAAATATGCTTTCATATTGGCTGTGACCTTTTAGAGAAATAAAATTACTGGGCAAGTTCTTCTTCTTCTTCTTCTTCTTCTTCTTCTTCTTCTTCTTCTTCTTCTTCTTCTTCTTCTTCTTCTTCTTCTTCTTCTTCTTCTTCTTCTTCTTCTTCTTCTTCTTCTTCTTCTTCTTCTTCTTCTTCTTCTTCTTCTTCTTCTTCTTCTTCTTCTTCTTCTTCTTCTTCTTCTTCTTCTTCTTCTTCTTCTTCTTCTTCTTCTTCTTCTTCTTCTTCTTCTTCTTCTTCTTCTTCTTCTTCTTCTTCTTCTTCTTCTTCTTCTTCTTCTTCTTCTTCTTCTTCTTCTTCTTCTTCTTCTTCTTCTTCTTCTTCTTCTTCTTCTTCTTCTTCTTCTTCTTCTTCTTCTTCTTCTTCTTCTTCTTCTTCTTCTTCTTCTTCTTCTTCTTCTTCTTCTTCTTCTTCTTCTTCTTCTTCTTCTTCTTCTTCTTCTTCTTCTTCTTCTTCTTCTTCTTCTTCTTCTTCTTCTTCTTCTTCTTCTTCTTCTTCTTCTTCTTCTTCTTCTTCTTCTTGTGTATTGTACTGGCAAAAGAAAGTTGTCTTTTGCGCACCAGTGAGACACTAGTGAACTAATCATCTTTGTAACTTTTCTGACAGTGCCACAGTTTGGTTCAGTCTTAGTACTACAGCCTCTGTGGAATTATTTTGCAAATGTGGTCTGTCCGGCTACTATCCATAATAGTGGTGTAAAACATTTTGTATCACTCCAACATAAAATTTTTATGCCATACTTGTTTGGCATAGATGGTATATATTGTCCAAAAACACACTGACCACAAAATGCAGGTAATTGCTCATCAATAGTGACGTTTTGTCCAAAGAGAATAATGCTTCTGACACTTATTCATAAACATTGTAAAACATTTCTACAACATCAGCCAATTTATTATTTGAAGCAAAAGGTTAGAAACAGTGATGTATTTAACATTTGAAAGTAATGAGTCAGTAATTCAAACACAAACATCACTTAAATTATTCTTACTTGGACATGTTTTGGAGAACGGTTTGTCCCCATCGTCAGCAGTTATCCGACTGTTTGGATCCGTGGTTTCCTGAAGTGAGCTGATTGTCTGTGGTGGCATCTGTTGTCTGTGAGATGAAGTTCCAAAGAGAGTTTTAAGGAAGCAATTCTAAATTTAAAGTATACTGTTTGTTTTTTATAATTAGCAACTTTTCCCAAACATCCGACTGATAACTGCTGACGATGGGGACAAAACATTCTCTGAAACATGTCCAAGTAAGGATAATTTAAGTGATGTTTGTGTTTGAATTACCGACTCATTAATTTCAAATGTTAAATACATCACTGTTTCTAACCTTTTGCTTCAAATAATAATGGTTTTAAATGTTGTTTTTAAATCTATTTATAGACACTAACTCATAGACTCGTTTCTAAAAATCTGATGTGTTACATTCACATAAATTTCTTACCCATTCTTAAAGAAACTGTTCATAAAAAGCTTATTCTTCTATCTACTCCATGTTAATCAAGATTAAACATTTGCAGAAACTATCTTATTGCTACTTTTCTTGTAGGTACAAGGGGAATGTGGGAGTACAGTAGGCTTTAAGCAATAGTCTGTATACTCCAGTTAATATATTCTTTTTTCTTTTAACATAATTTCCATTGCTTATGCTATTCTGTGTAGCATTGCTATTGAAAGTTTACTGCAGTCTATTTTTTATACCTTAGTGCCCTGCATACATAAACTGTAACTCCCCATGGCCACGCCGTGGCTCAGTGGTTAGACCGCTTGGCTCTCACCAAGGCGGCCCGGGTTCGATCCCAGGCGACCGCAAAGTGAGATTTGTGGTGGACAACACGGCATTGGGGCGGGTTTTCTCCGGGACCTCCGGTTTCCCCCGCCATCTCATTCCACCTGTGCTTCATCTTCATCTCATGTGTCATCAGTGTCACCACCTGCGGTGCCGTATGTAGTAAAAGCGGGCGTTAAACACTACACATTTCATTTCATGTAACTCCCCACTAATATGTTCATGTCTGCCATAGCATGCTCATAAATTGTATCCCTGATAATTATTTGCTAATATCTCACTGTTTTTACACTTGTTTACTGAAAACCAAAACTTGTGGCTCTAGATCTTTTATAGTTAGCTCTAACACTGCTCTTTTGCTTGTGATAGATTGCACATTCTGATGATAAAAAGAGATATCCTCTTTGCTTTTTCTTCTTTTAGGTTCATTTTGACATTAATATCTTTCTTTGTAACTTTCCTTTTTTATATCTAACCTGCCTGTCTACTATAGTTTCTATTATAGTCACCTGCTCTATAATAATATCTGTATTTATTTTGTCATACCCCTGACCAGTTTTCGATTTCCCTATCCCATACATATATTTACAACTTCAATTTACTATTTCACCTAGCAAGTGTGAGCCTTTCCTATTTAGGCTAAGATCATTCCTTTCCAAACAACTTGCACTGATATATCTATTTGTATCTACATATACTGCCCTCAGAGCTCTGCATACTCATCTGATTTCTTGGTTTCTGTGATGTATCAACTTAAAATTAAAGTCCCTCCTTGTAATATTTCTATTTACCATAACAACTGCCTGAGTGAAGCTATTTGCATTTCTTATTGCATTAGAAACTTGACCCATTACCTTACCTCATTTGGTCCTTTTTTGTTTTCAGTCATTCATACCATTATGCAACACCACTCTTTTCTTTTCACTGTTTGGCTTTCCAATTTCCAAAAGGTTTGGAAGACTTTCAGTTTTTCCACCTCTGAGAATGTTCACTTTTACATTTTCACTTTTTAAGCTTTTATTCTTTAACATCAAGTCACACTATTAAACTTCAATTTTCTTCCTTGTTCATGTTCTTTCATCTGCTCTAGTCTTCTGAAGCTTGTTTTTTGCCACCAATATCTTGTTTTCATTTGATTAAGACCATCTTAAATTTTTATCACTTCATCTGGGTCCTGGAGCTCTGCCAGCACTTCAAACTCACATATTTGAAGTTATGGTACTTAGAGTTTTCCATTTTCTAGTCTTCCAAGTACCTAAGTATTCTTTGCTTGGGAATTTATCTGCTACCTGTATATACATAATACAAAGATATAGATGAAAATACTTATAATTTAGCACCTCTTTCTGACATGTATGAATTTAATTCATTTAATGTCAAGCATTGTGGTGCTATGTTTCTCTCTATATCTCATTTTTTAAGGAAAAACAGAAAATGCTTAACACAAAAAATTTATTTTGATTTTTCTCTTTTAAAAACAGGATGACATTGAGAAAATCCATAATCCAGAAAAAGACATAAGCATAGCCCATGTTGTAGTTACTATTTTGGATGAAAATGATAATCAGCCAAGTTTTGAACGGGCCAACTATTACACCGGTAAGTGACAATACATACAATATTGAAATTTTGGTGCTTGAGTGTTTTTTTATTCATTATTAGAATCCTGTGAATCATATTTTGTACAGAGGTACCATGATAAAGGATTTTCAGTTAATTGTTTCAGACCATCAGAAAGACATAAAATTCTGGAGCCTCTCTCTATCTCTTTCTTTCTCTTTGGAAGCGTCCAGATCTCCTGCCTATGTGCCTGGCTCCCTTTTGTTGTGGCAACACAACTATGCTTTCGGTGACACTATTAATGTTTAGCCTGTTGGAAATGACTGCAGCTATAACTACTCAACTTTTAAGTGATTTTCTTAGGGTTGTTTGTGCATTAAAACATATACTCATAAATGGTGCATCCAAATGATTATAGAGGTTCTAAACTTCTATATTTCTCTTTTATATGTTTTAATATAATTAAAATTATAGCTTAACTTGAAGAAAACTGTGTAAGCTATCATAAAACAAATTACAAGTGTTAATTTGGTATCCATTTGTGAAACAACATTTCTCCAGCCTGTAATACATTTCTTGCTACATTGGCATTAGCATGTCTGGCATAACTGATGTTATATGTCAACTCGGGCAAGTCTGCAGGTAGCAGTGGCAAATTTTCTTAACACCTTCCACTTGCTGTTGGAAAATAAAGAGGATATTGAGCACATTTCATTTGAATCTAAAGGCACAATCATGTGGAGAAAAGCATTTCTGTCCGAAAAATGGTGTAAACTTAGCAGAAAATGTACCATAAGTGGTTGGTCTTTAAACAGAGTAAGAAATTAGGTCAGTTTGTAGATAAAGCGAAAACAAATGGAATTAGTGAAAATGCAGAGCATAAATAGTTACCCATGGTAGTGAGTAGAGTCTTATATATGTGTATATTAAAAATTTAAGTGTTTAAATATAAATAGGATATGACAGGCAATGAACCTGGGCTCATATTCAATTGTAATTTGCTTAGCACAAATAAATAAATACATGAATAAATGAATAAATAAACAGAAGGCTAGTTCTTCAGGCATCTGCAGCAAAGAATTCTTTTTAGGATTATGCATCAAAGCTGTTCTCTTTCCACCTTCTCATCTGACATTTGTGGTTGTCCAGTGTTCTTTCCATTACAAAGGTATCCTGTCATTTAGCTCTAATTGCACCACTGAAGGAATATTACCAAAAGGGTATAAAGCCAAATCTTTGGCTATGCATTCACTAAATTATATTAAACAAATTCCAAGACAAAAAAGTTTTTTTATGCAAATTATCATGTTTTATTTTGTTATCATGGCTACAAAACATAACATTTGTGCATGTAGAATTCTTATATCTTAGTCTATTTTTATTGATGTTGCATCTTAACTGATAATACTCATTTTGTACTAATATCCATTTATTAGTAAACTGCCAGTGCTGCTCTGCTGCATTAATTTTTACAGACCTATAATATATCCCTGTGTTTTGATTACTTTAAATGATAGCTTTTGTGTTGTTTTTTTAATGTTTTTAAAAAAAAAGAAAAAAAAAAGGATGGTACTGTAAGAGGTGCTCTGGTGCCCTTGATACCTCCAGCTGTATGCTCTGAGATGTAAAGGAAGTATATTTAATCATGCATTAAATGAAATTATCACTAAGTTAAAGAAGATTAGGAATATATTTTACATCATTAGAGAGAATAAAATGATTCCTCTCTGTATCATATCTAAATGAAAGAAAACAGATTGTTGAAGTAGCCGTCAGTGATATTGGTTATGAAAAACAAACTTCGAACTGGAAAGTAGTAACTCATGGAGTACCCCAAGGTTCCATGTCAGGGCCTTTATTATTTCTTATTTATATAAAGGACATTGCAAATACAGTTCTTTTTGCTGATGACACTAGTGTCCTGGTGACCAGTACAAATTTAAACGAGTATATAATTAAAATGAATTACTGAGATTTAACTGTATTGGAACACCACAGTGAAGCGAAATTATTATAATAATAATAAAAATTATTTATGTTTTGAACTGTATGTCATGCTGGTTTAAAGCGAACAAATTATCTGTGAATCTAGACAAAACAAAAGTGGTCAAATTTATAACCTGTCGTACGTCACATACTCAAATAGAAACCGGGATTAATGATATGTTATTAGTAGAAATTGACTGCATAAAATTTCTGGACCTTCAAGTGGACAGATGTTTAAATTGGAAAGCTCACATAAATTATATCTTACCTAAACTCAGCTCTGCCGGTTATGCTATCCAAGAGCTGGTTAACGTGAGTTCTATTGACACACTTCAATTAGTGTATTATGCATATTAAAGTATAAACTTGAAAGAAGCGTAGGGACAGTGAAGCACAAATTAGCACAAAAGTGAATTGAGAAGATATTGACACATTGCTTCACTCACACTGTTTATTTACAGGACATGTTTCAAGAGCTTTTGCTCTTATCATCAGCTGGTACTCGATTAGTGCAAGTTGTAGTGGTTTCCTCTTTCTTTGTATCGTCAATAGATGGCGTGATGTACTTGTCAAAGATGTCCGGTGGTGGAGTTTCAAAATTCATGACTCTATGACGATTTTTGTTAATGAAGATTTTTTTCCCATACGGAAAGGTCTATGGGGTGATTAATGTATTTTATTAGAGATGTTTCCAAGCTGATGTCATGTCTAGTATTCAAAAACTGAAAAGCCACTGCTGATTTTTCTGTTTCACCATTTTTAATGTTTCTTATATGTTCTTTAGTTCTGATGTTAATATTTCTTTTTGTTTTTCCTATATAAATTTTAGGGCAAGTTTCACATTTAATCTCATAGATTCCTGGTTTTTCTTTGGTAGTGATTGAATTTTTGGGAGAGCCTTTTAACAAATTCTGATTCAAAATAGGTTTAATATCAGAAATTTGTTAAAAGGCCCTCCCAAAAATTCAATCACTACCAAAGAAAAACCAGGAATCTATGAGATTAAATGTGAAACTTGCCCTAAAATTTATGTAGGAAAAACAAAAAGAAATATTAACATCAGAACTAAAGAACATATAAGAAACATTAAAAATGGTGAAACAGAAAAATCAGCAGTGGCTTTTCAGTTTTTGAATACCAGACATGACATCAACTTGGAAACATCTCTAATAAAATACATTAATCACCCCATAGACCTTTCCGTATGGGAAAAAATCTTCATTAACAAAAATCGTCATAGAGTCGAATTTTGAAACTCCACCATCGGACATCTTTGACAAGTACATCACGCCATCTATTGACGATACGAAGAAAGAGGAAACCACTACAACTTGCACTAATCGAGTACCAGCTGATGATAAGAGCAAAAGCTTTTGAAACATGTCCTGTAAATAAACAGTGTGAGTGAAGCAATGTGTCAATATCTTCTCGATTCACTTTTGTGGTATTATGCATACTTTAACTCTATCATGGAATACGGAATATTATTTTGGGGCAACTCAGTAGAAAGTAAAAAAATATTTCTTATGCAAAAGAAGGTTATAAGAACCATTACTAAGACCCACAACAGATGCTCCTGTAAAGATCTTTTTAGAAGGTTGAAGATATTAACGCTTCCTTGCATGTATATATTCTCGATCCTAAAATTCTTTGTATGCAATCATGCCTTATTTGCAACAAATAATGTAATTCACAGAATAAACACTAGACAAAAGTATAATATCCATTATCCCAGTGCTAAACTTTCTTGCTTCCAGAAAGGTGTGCATTATGTAACTATCAAAATATTTGGAGTACTTCCTAATGTTCTTAAAAAAAATTGATAATTTTAGTGCTTTTAAAAATGCTGTTTGAGAGTACCTTTGCTCAAAATCTTTTTATTCTGTGCAAGATTATCTGAATTATAAATTATCCTGATAATGCTTCTGTAGCTCTGTAAGTAGTATCTAATTGTTCCAATAACAAATCATTACCAATAAATCTTTGATGCATGTTGAAAGTTTATTTTTAATGTATATGTATTTAAGAAATAACAATGAATGGTATCCATTGCAAAAAGGTTGAGACATACTGGCATAAGCCAAGTGAAGGCTGATTTAAAAAGTGTTTGATTTTGTATCATATATAATTATCCCTGCTTTGTTTTCCATATTGCTGCTCATGTTGCCTGTATACTATAATATGTGTCTTATATTAAATTTTCAAGTACATATATATGCTATTAAACTTTATACCTCTGGACATGTTCAATGTTCACAGCCTTTTCTGGCTACAAGTGAACCTACTGAACGCAAATCAATCTAATCTAATCTATTAAATGAATTCCTGCTTTCCATATAACAGTTGGCCATGCCAACCATAGCTTCTAAGGATCACCGCTGTATCAGCTGCTATTAACACTCAATATACAAATTATTATCCAGTAGAATCGAGAAATTTATGTGTAGTGCTTGCATTCCACTTATTATATTCTAAAGAACTTATGTATGTAGGTTCTCCTGCCGAAGCGTAGTCAGTTTTTTTATTGGCATTCATAATAGAGTACGTTTCGGTAATGAAGTGTCATTTGTACATTTTCAACAACTGAGCTTATTCAATTCCCACTATGGCAACTTATTTAGTATTCCCAGTATGCTTTCTTTTTAAACTGTTCATTAATTTCCTTATCAAGCCCATATATAATTTATATTTTGTTTGGTATTTGATTATTACATTTCCTAATATGCTTTTTGGCAGGTGTTAACGTAATGGCAAACCTAAACGAATTTGTGGCAAAACTCTCTGCTGAGGATCCTGATGAAGGAGAGAATGGAACAATTTTCTATTACATTGCAGCATCAAATCTGTACAAGTATGGCTCAAATTGCTCATCAGGATCTGTTGGGCTGTCACCTTTTAACATCACACAAGATGGAAAGATATTCACAGCGAACTACATGGCAGAGTACAATCAACATAGGTTCATTCTGGATATCATCGCAAAAGAGAGGGCACCCCCTGAACGGCAAGCTCATACAAGAGTTCATGTAAGTATTGATTTTGTGATTGTTCCACTTTTGTCTAGAATATATTGTGACTTTGTGGGTTCGTAGAATTAAAAGTCCAATTTGCAGAAATTCCAAATGTTCTTTATTTGCGTAGAAATACACTTCGTAGCAGCAGAATTACATCACATACATACCACTATCTACCAAGGTCGATGTCCACACAAACAGCGTTCTGATTACATCAGCTCTCGTTACAACAACACTCTACAATTGTTTACTCCTTACTGTGTTTACTACTGTTCACGACTGACTCTTGGCGAGTCGTCGCCTTCTTAACCTTTTCACTGATATGGGCAACATATGACGTCCAAGTTAAAATGCCCCAAGCCGATATAAACGTGTATAGACGTCCTGCGCATATATGCATTTAATGCTCATTTAATGCCAATTATTTTAATCTTCCTATTTTACAATAAATTTAAATTAGTTCTATAAGGGATGTAAACATACCCTTAAAGGTTTCTTTTTGAATTGTACACCTCCAAACCTCGATAAATGCCCAAGGGCACATCTGCAGATTCACACCAAATAATATTGGTTTCCTTGCGAACTTCTTTTTTGCAACACACTAGACAGTTTTGAAATTGTTGCAACTTTTTCGGTTTGGGTGGTATGCTTTTAGGAAAGTGTTTTCTCTCAAGTATGAGGGGTGATGTCATGGTGAATTTCTTACCCTCCAGTATAAAGAGGCCTCTGAGTATTATAATACTCAGTTAGGTTACGAGTTATTTATAAGCGCAAGTACAGGTAGGTGAATATCTTGCATGAATTTACAGATCTGAAAATTACTAAACAATTGTGCATGGTTACATCCAGTGGTATAAAAATACTTTTTTTTACCATTTAACTGTTTTTCGTAAAGAGGCATAGCTAGTAATAGCTGATCCACATCACCCATATTTGACCCGCAATTTCCCCCAAACAATGGAGTAGCTAACATGGCCATCTGTAGACCAGTACAGGTCACTGCTACCTATATCCTGAACATCTCCTTCATAATCGCACAACAAATATTCCAGATTTTCTACAGTAATATCAGAAGCCTGTACACATCATACACAAGCTAATTTATTTGCTACATTATGGGGATAAGCCATGGTTAACACTGAAATTTAACAATTTCAAATGTGCCATTCATTTAGCTCTTGATAGCTATAAGAAATACTCTTAACACAGAGAGAGTATAAATAACTAAAATACTGAGCGAAAACACCTGCATAAGGCTACCAGAAACCTTGGTTGAGAAACACTGTAATAACAGATGCTGACAGGAAGTTTTCTTTCCAGTGTAACACAACATATACTCGTATGATTATCGCTTGGTATAGCATAAATAAACTAAACTTGAACCGGAGAAGTCGCTTGCGTAGCTATACATACATAAATTCGTTCGTATACACACAAAACAAAATGATTCAAATATTAGGCGCGTTCAGCACAAAGAATGGCTTTTGCTACAGTGAAACAAATAAGTGAAATTTGAACGATTTATTACTGTAGTCTCCACTTTTTTGTTACTGTAGATATATACTGCCTTTAATGTGTTTTAAACCAGTTTTTGTTTCGTTTAAATAACTTAATAAATACGGAAGATATGGAATTATATTTATGATGCATTTTTACAGCATTTAACAATTTAAATGTCTTGTTCTGTTTATTGGGTATCCGTTTTCAGCCCCTGAAGGGTTTAAATGGCCATGAGTGAAGCGGTTAAATACCTCATTGATAAATTTGAGAGATTTCTGTAACAATCACTAGATATTTCTGGAATAAACAAGACATTGAAAGTTCTATAAAACAATCAAGACATCACCAGAATGTTACAAATTAACTCACTTATCTGTGTCGGTAAGTCTTATCTCAGTGATACACTATCTGACTGTTATCTTTATCTGCAGGCTCTTTGTGTACACCAAACTTTCTGTGCTTTTCGCTGCGACAATATTTTAGACATTAAAATTTTACCATTGAAAGGTATTTTGGCCCCTTCTGGTTAATGAGATCATTATTGTAATGCCTGTAGTGAGTAAGTATAGTGAGTATAGTGAGTATGTATAAAAGCTAGGAGATTAAAAGTACTTACAGCACTTATAGCAGCCTTTTAGGTACGACACCTTGATATACAAAATTGTATTGAATATTTACCAAGATATGTTGAGTATTATGGCCTTCATTGCCACCTTGTTATCTCTACTCTTTTCTTATTTCCTTCTCTCTTGCATAGTATCCCAAACCTGCAGCTGCATATACAGGAATCCAAACTAAAATTGTCTAAGTTCAATAATAATTTCTTCAGGTGAAGCAGCCTCAGTAGAATTAGTATAAATGTATAAATTGTATAATTAGTATAAGTGTATAAATGTTTTGATAATAGACGATGATGATGATGATGATGATGATGATGATGATGATGATGATGATGATGATGATGATGATGATGATGATGATGATGATGATGATGATGATGATGATGATGATGATGATGTACACAGAGACCTTACTATGGTAGCTTAAGTTGTAACAGCAATGGCATGAAAGGTCAAAGATCTGTGATTTGAGTCCTAGCCGTAGCATTGAATTTGTTGATTTAAATTGTTGTTTTGATTTAAAGTTTCTAGCTATATGCCAAAATGTTTGGTTCTTACAAGAGTCATTGTCACATTGACCTTACAGATGACTTGGAAATTTTGCTTAGAGAAGGATTGAAAATAAAAATATGTGTCTTGAATTTTTCTTCTACAGGCCCAAGTTTGAAAAGAAAAAGTGATTTAATAATAGATAAGGAAGCTACTCTCGAGTTAACACACCTAATAGTACAACAATTTTAGGAGATAGAATTAGAGGTCAAACCAAGGAAATGCACAGGATTCCACAACAAAAGCAAATTTTGTTAATAAAACAGTAGATCCAACTTGCAAGATTGAAACCATTGAGCCAGGAAACCTTCACCAATATGCTGCATTTTGATAAGAATGATGTATTTTCATGGCAAATTACAATTATTGGTATCATCACCTTTACTAAAAATTGAGTGAAAATATCAAGTTCTTCCACTTGTACATCATTAATTTGCTTACCATACACTGATCTGGTTAAAATACCAAATAAATCTCTTAGTGAGTGTGACAACTATCAAAAGTTCCTTAAAATAAATTTTGCAGCTAACCATTGACTTACTATATTATATGGATTGGAGGATTGAATTCAATTTCTTGTAATTTTAGTTAATTGATTAATTTCCATCAATTAACTAAAATAATAAGAGTTAAATGATGAAGCCTGGGACTTAAGTACTTACAACAGTAAGTCGCCACAAACGGTGTATCTCGGATGCGAGAGCCCCTAGTGGTCTACCGGGGAAATATATGAGTCAACTGGAAAATTTAATGTCAGGAAGGCACGTTGGCCATGGTAGCTCAAAGGTTAAGAGCGACTGGACGGAAACCAGTAGATCCGTGGTTCAAATCCCGGCCATGGCATTGAATTTTTCATGTTGACTCTATCCATCAAATATCTTAGCCTATATACGGCTAGTGTGGAGAAATGATTAATTTCCATCAATTAACTAAAATAATAAGAGTTAAATGATGAAGCCTGGGACTTAAGTACTTACAACAGTAAGTCGCCACAAACGGTGTATCTCGGATGCGAGAGCCCCTAGTGGTCTACCGGGGAAATATATGAGTCAACTGGAAAATTTAATGTCAGGAAGGCACGTTGGCCATGGTAGCTCAAAGGTTAAGAGCGACTGGACGGAAACCAGTAGATCCGTGGTTCAAATCCCGGCCATGGCATTGAATTTTTCATGTTGACTCTATCCATCAATTTCTTGTAAGTTTATATGTTGCATATATGCCTCTCATTGTGCTTCAAAGAGTTCAAGTCCTTTACATTCCACTTTTAAGTATAACATATGTGCATACTACTTGAGAGCTTATTGCTGAGATGAATAAATCCTTGAAGTTTTTAAATTTAACAGGAGATGATTAAATGAAAAATCTTGTATTGGACTGGATGTATGACATTCTATGTGTATTCAAGGCTCTTTGATAAAGAGAAGTGGATGCCTGGTCTAAACTTCCTCATAAAGGACTCAGGCTTTAGCTATTCAAATACAAGCCAGCAAATTCACAGAATTGACAGTATGATTGGCCTCACATTAAGTGAATGGTTTGAGTTGATAAAATGAAGACTAATATATCTTCCATATGTTCTATACTGGTAGATATCAAGACAATATCCTCTGACGGTGATGCCACAGAAAAATTGAAACTCTTGCACCATTTTGGGATTGTGCTTCATAAAATAAGTACTATAAAGCTCTTGGCATACAAAATTTGCCTTATGATTGCTGAAAAACGCAAACAAACGCCTTCAAAATTAATCATGGTCTTGATACCACAAGATAAATTCATATGATTGTAGTACCAGAAGACAAAATAGGGTTAATTATCAACCATACCTTTAGGTTAGAAAAGCTAAAAGGACCACTAGCAGAAGTTGACAAAGGGAAAAGGGATATTTATGTTACCACAATCTCATACTTCAAGAACAAATATGGTCTCAGTAACATCAAAGTAAACATCTTGATGATGAGAGTTATGGTATCTAACTTTAATATTTTTACAATACTTGAGAACAGATTGGATTGAAGAATGACAAAATAAATTGCTGTATCTGCAATTAGAGATTCAATTGCCCTTCTTCAAAATCATTTGTATAATAATAATTTTTAGTATTTTTACAATATTGTCACCCTGGCGGTAGAATCGCGAAGCCGATGAAAAATGATGACCGGTAGCGATGGACAGTTGAATGTAGACTTAGGAAAAATAAACAGTTTTGAGGTTCTAGCAATTTTGTAATGGTGAACAGTGTATTTCGAGGAAAATAAAGTGTAGTTTTTGTTTAATTGATGGAAATTAATCATTTCTCCACACTAGCCGTATGTAGGCTAAGATATTTGATGGATAGAGTCAACATGAAAAATTCAATGCCGGGGAAATATACGAGTCAACTGGAGAATTTAATGTCAGGAAGGCACGTTGGCCATGGTAGCTCAAAGGTTAAGAGCGACTGGACGGAAACCAGTAGATCCGTGGTTCAAATCCCGGCCATGGCATTGAATTTTTCATGTTGACTCTATCCATCAAATATCTTAGCCTACATACGGCTAGTGTGGAGAAATGATTAATTTCCATCAATTAACTAAAATATTAAGAGTTAAATGATGAAGCCTGGGACTTAAGTACTTACAATAGTAAGTCGCCACAAACGGTGTATCTCGGATGCGAGAGCCCCTAGTGGTCTACCGGGGAAATATACGAGTCAACTGGAGAATTTAATGTCAGGAAGGCACGTTGGCCATGGTAGCTCAAAGGTTAAGAGCGACTGGACGGAAACCAGTAGATCCGTGGTTCAAATCCCGGCCATGGCATTGAATTTTTCATGTTGACTCTATCCATCAAATATCTTAGCCTACATACGGCTAGTGTGGAGAAATGATTAATTTCCATCAATTAACTAAAATATTAAGAGTTAAATGATGAAGCCTGGGACTTAAGTACTTACAATAGTAAGTCGCCACAAACGGTGTATCTCGGATGCGAGAGCCCCTAGTGGTCTACCGGGGAAATATACGAGTCAACTGAAGAATTTAATGTCAGGAAGGCACGTTGGCCATGGTAGCTCAAAGGTTAAGAGCGACTGGACGGAAACCAGTAGATCCGTGGTTCAAATCCCGGCCATGGCATTGAATTTTTCATGTTGACTCTATCCTTCAAATATCTTAGCCTACATACGGCTAGTGTGGAGAAATGATTAATTTCCATCAATTAACTAAAATATTAAGAGTTAAATGATGAAGCCTGGGACTTAAGTACTTACAATAGTAAGTCGCCACAAACGGTGTATCTCGGATGCGAGAGCCCCTAGTGGTCTACCGGGGAAATATACGAGTCAACTGGAGAATTTAATGTCAGGAAGGCACGTTGGCCATGGTAGCTCAAAGGTTAAGAGCGACTGGACGGAAACCAGTAGATCCGTGGTTCAAATCCCGGCCATGGCATTGAATTTTTCATGTTGACTCTATCCATCAAATATCTTAGCCTACATACGGCTAGTGTGGAGAAATGATTAATTTCCATCAATTAACTAAAATATTAAGAGTTAAATGATGAAGCCTGGGACTTAAGTACTTACAATAGTAAGTCGCCACAAACGGTGTATCTCGGATGCGAGAGCCCCTAGTGGTCTACCGGGGAAATATACGAGTCAACTGGAGAATTTAATGTCAGGAAGGCACGTTGGCCATGGTAGCTCAAAGGTTAAGAGCGACTGGACGGAAACCAGTAGATCCGTGGTTCAAATCCCGGCCATGGCATTGAATTTTTCATGTTGACTCTATCCATCAAATATCTTAGCCTACATACGGCTAGTGTGGAGAAATGATTAATTTCCATCAATTAACTAAAATATTAAGAGTTAAATGATGAAGCCTGGGACTTAAGTACTTACAATAGTAAGTCGCCACAAACGGTGTATCTCGGATGCGAGAGCCCCTAGTGGTCTACCGGGGAAATATACGAGTCAACTGGAGAATTTAATGTCAGGAAGGCACGTTGGCCATGGTAGCTCAAAGGTTAAGAGCGACTGGACGGAAACCAGTAGATCCGTGGTTCAAATCCCGGCCATGGCATTGAATTTTTCATGTTGACTCTATCCATGTAGTTTTTGTGTTTTGTAACCTCGTTTTATCATTTCACGAACCCACAAAGTCACAACTGGTGTCAGGAAGCGGGACAACAACATCACCGAACATTATGGTCATGGAATCGGCATTGGAAATGCTTTTGCAGAAGATGAACCAATTAACAGCGAAGTCGGAAGCGGCAAATAACAACTTGGCCGCGAAGATGAACGAGTTAACAACAAAAACAGAAGCGGCAAATAACAACCTGGCCGCAGAGTTGAAAGAAATAAAGACCGAATTGACCACAGAAATGAAGGCAGCGAACGACAGTCTGGCCACGGAAATGGAGGCGAACGAGGTCCTCGCCGCCAAATTTGAGGAACAGTTGGCCGGCGTGAGGGATGACGTGACGGAGCTGGGCAAGCAGATGGGCCAAGTGGACGAGCGCGTCGAGGACCTGGCGAACCGCTTCAATGACCTAGAGGAAAAGGCCGACAATAACGCCAAGTCCCTGAACGCCATGGTTGAAGACGTCGAAGACTTCGCGAACCGTGTAAACAACCTGGAGGGAAAGGCCGACAGCAGCGTCAAGTCCCTGAACACCATGGTGGAGGACGTCGGCGGCAGGAAGCTGAAGGACTTGAAGGCCGACGCGCCGGGACGCGACACGACATCTGCGCGCATCAAACCTCCCAAGTATGACGGCGCGTCAACGTTTGAAGTCTTCCGCCGCCAGTTCGACACAGTGGCCAGGCACAACAGATGGTCACCGGAGGAGAAGTTCACACAGTTAATAGCCAGCCTCCAGGGACGGGCCGCGGAAGTCCTAAACGCGGTGAAGGCAACGGCGGCGCCCAAGGACATCTGGGAGGCCCTGGAGAATCGCTTCGGGAACCACCGCTTAGCCGCAGCATACCGCAGCCAGCTAAAGGCAAGGTCGCAGCAGCCGGGGGAGACGCTGCAGGAGTTCGCCATAGCGATCGAGCAGCTGGCTAGCAAGGCCTTGGTTGACCTGCCACTGGAGTTCGTATCCCGGGAAGCCGCCTACAATTTTGTCGACGGGGTACGGGACACGGAGATTCGTCAGCGCCTAATGCTCGGCGAATATAAAACCATCCACGAGGCGCTGACAGCGGCATTAAGGATGGAGGCGGCCAAGGTAGCATCTATCCCGACGTCGAGAACGAGGAGTGTCCGCTACGCCGGAGACAGAAGACCAGCTGAGGGACGCCGGCGAACACCTAGTGGCCTGTGTTGGGGGTGTGGACAGCCCGGACACCTGCGGAGAGACTGCCCACACCAGCAAGAGCAGCCGGAAAACGAGTAAGGGCCGTCGTGGAGAGGGGCACGTCGGCGCCATTACTACCATCCCCTCGAGTGACGTTGCGCGCCGTCAGCTGGCGTATGGATGACAGCCTCATCGCGGACGGCTGGGTAGGAGGAAAGCCGTGCCGCGTGCTAGTGGACACTGGGGCGGCCGTGACCATCATCAGACCTGACGTGGCGAAGGGTTTGCCGACGAGGAAGCCGAGCCGACCATACCAGCTTGTGTTGGCATCGGGCGACACCTTGCCTGTGGAGAAGGAGGCCCTGCTGGAGCTGAACTTGGGACGGAGTGCCATGCGTCTGTAGGTGTTCGTCGCGAAGGTGGCTGAGGAGGTGATTCTGGGACTGGATGCCCTCAGGAGCCAGGAGGCGACGGTCGACGTCGGCAGGAAGGTCCCGAGGCTCAACGGAGAAGAGGTTATACTCCGTCAACCAGAAGAGCGCCTTGGAATTGGCAGGGTCGTCTTGAGCGAAGACGTGGTTGTCCCCGCGAGGAGCGAAGTGATAGTGACGGCGCGACCGGAAGGCCAGACAGCGGGTGGGGTCCAGAGGCAGCAGGAGTACGACTTCACCTCGGAACATCCTAGAGGGAAGAGTCACGGTAACGCGGACGCTATGTCCCGAAGACCCTGTCCGGAAGAGTGCGGCCAATGCACAAGAGTGGAGGGGAAGGAGCGTGCCGCAGCAGTTCGAGTAGTCGCGGCAGTGCCTGCGAATGGCTGGGATAGAGCAGGCCTGAGGAGGGAGCAGCTGGCGGATGCAGACTTGGGGCCACTCTTGAGGGATGTGGAGAACCTGGTGGACCACCTCCACGACATGCACGAGATGGCTCGCCAGAACATCCAGAAGGCGAGCGACCGCATGAAAACCCGCTACGAAGGCGCTGTTCGGGACGGCCAGCCTTGAGGAGGGAGCAGTGTCACCCTGGCGGTAGAATTGCGAAGCCGATGAAAAATGATGACCGGTAGCGACGGACAGTTGAATGTAGAGTTAGGAAAAATAAACAGTTTTGAGGTTCTAGCAATTTTGTAATGGTGAACAGTGTATTTCGAGGAAAATAAAGTGTAGTTCTTGTGGTTTGTAACCTCGTTTTATCATTTCACGAACCCACAAAGTCACAATATATATTCCATTTCTATAAATTATTTATTGTATATAATTTTCTGTTATGTTTAACCGTCCTGTAACTTTTACTTTTCTTTTTGTCATATTATTTAGAGAAAATTGCAACTGTTCATATTATACTGTAATTTTTATGGCTATGTTTCAGTTTTATCTTTTGTAGAATATTTATTTATAATTTTTCTGTTTATTCTGTCCTTGATGATATCTTATACATGTGGGGAGTTTTTATACTTTCAATAAATGAAATATCTGTTTCCTTGTATATTTGTGTTTAAAAACTATTAAATGAGAGAAATTAGAAAAATGTATAGTTTTTATCACTTCAACATTCTTTTTCTTTAAGGTATGCTCATTGAAGGAATAAAGCAATTATGGCCAATTTTACTTTTGCTATTGCAATTTTGATTTTAAGTTATCTGTAGTGTGGTCTTGTGCACCAATATTTGTAGCCTCAGTGCAGGGCAGTTTATTATCTAATCCCAGCCTCATCATTGAGTGGAAGATCTAAGTCAGCCATTACAACTTAAAACTTCCTGGCAAATAAGGAACAGAGAAGCCAAAGAATATGTATTTTGTTCCTAATGTATTTTCATCTTACAAAACCACAGCTCTGTCTTGTTCCTAAACTGTTAAAATTCAGATTCTTTAAAACAGAGATACAAAAGTGATACAGGGGTAACATTCTTCCTGTATAGTCAGTAAACTTGGGTTTCTATACCAGTTGAGTTATAGTGCCTGAATTTTACCACTCCTTCGGCTAAATCTCAGGTAGCTTGGCACTTGTCTCTCAACGCATTTGTGTAGTTACTTCATTCATTAATCATCTGGTTCAAAATATCGAAGTTACTTAAAAAGAAGGAAAGAAAGAAAAAATAGGTTGTAAATATGCTTGCATATTTCTATTCCATGTCATCACGACATAGCTATAACATATTTTTACTCTCTCTGCCACCAACATTCAGTTTACATTCCATACAAAACTTCAGTATTGAAATTTCATTGGAAGTACATATTTGTAGGTCCTTTAAATCCAAAAAGCTTTGTAGAAACAGCTTTGCATACATGTCCGTTGTGTGTCCTTGAACAGCATAACTCTATAAAAAAATGTGCAATTAATACCAAACTTGGTATTTATGTTCAGTATTTTCCAAAGATGTGATACAAAGGCTTTCAAGTGTATACCCTTACAACCAATCTGCATTTACATGAAAAAATGTTAACCAAATAATTTTGAATTGATCAAAAATGGCCGTGATTATTGATTAAAATGCCATATATGAAAGATATTTACATTAAAAATAAAGTTTATACCCTGAGTTTTCTGGGTATAGCCTATGAACCACTATTCATTTGGAAGAAATGCTGTAATAAGGTAGTGAGCCCAAATATCGCCCATCTAAGGAAATGTTTAAAAAATGTGTGTAATGTTTATCACAATATGCTGAAATTAGCAGAAAATTTTCATTATATATTCAGCAAACTAATCACACTGCAGTCACCTAATTATTAAAGTGCTTAATTGCTAAAATAAATAAAATTTTAAATATATGCACTTTTTTTTTTTAAATTGTAAAAGTTGTTCCAAATATTGCCCACCATATCAAATGATATAAAAGCTTCGAAAAATCCCAAAGATTTTTACTTTTTTATTTTTTCTCTTGCAGTAAATCATTACAGATATGAAAAGTTGGTGGGAATATTGTAATATAAACAAGAGTTTACATTTGAAATACAAAAAGTTTGTTCTATATCAAAAGAAAAAAATTGAAATATCAGTAGTAAAACTTAAGAGTAAGGTTTTGATGCTACTTAATTACTATAATCTGTTATGAATGTGATGAAGTAACTTTTTTTAGCAATAATTCTGGATTTTGAATGCTAAAATACTATCAGAGGTCCAGTTACCTGCAAAAAGTTGACACATAACATTCTTTTCTTACTTTGTTCTTTCTGGGATTACAAGCTTCCTGTGACCAGTTGAAACAATTGATATATTTTATCCACTGCTTTCTCTCTCTCTCTCTCTCTCTCTCTCTCTCTCTCTCTCTCTCTCTCTCTCTCTCTCTCTCTCTCTCTCTCTCTCTCTGTTTGCTATTAGAATGGTATCTATTACAAATTGGACATTCAGTATTGTCACTATCAGTGTAGCTACTGTTGTTATCATCGGTTGAGACCTAAGTTGGCTTTTCTTCTTCTACTTAAGTTTATGAACTTTCTGGAGAAAGATCTCATCCTCTCTTCTTTGAATTATTCTTAGTTTCTTTATTTTTTTATGTCTCTACAGATTTTGCTGCCTTTGTTTGCTTGGTGTTTCCAGACTAAATATATTACTTTTGTTAAATGACTCCACGAGGGCATTTTTGAATGGAGATCCACTAATCAGTGCAGCTGAACCACACCTTCCACTTGGTAGTTTAGGCAGAAATGGAATGATGTCTTTTTGTGATACTGGGGTAGGCAAAGCTACTGAGCTTGTTCATGTCAATGGTTACTGTTAATGGAGAAGGTTGACTTTTCAATGGTGATGGTTGCTGACAATGCATTGAGGATGATGGTGGTTGCTGGCTGCCGATGAGGAAGACTATTGAGACATCTTCTGAGATGGAAAGATGTTGGTGTTGCAAAAGTCAGCATCAGTAAATATCTGGGATTTGTAGGGCAAAATGCCTGTTACTTTAAAACATTCTGTTGCCACATTCATGTGGCTGTCACAGCTTCTTACATCTTTACTTTGTCCCATTGTTTATGCATTGACATCTGTAAAATAAAATAAAAAGCTTATTTCAAAGCAATGTTCCAAATATCTCATAGTAGGCAATAATAGGTACACTGTAGTGGGTGATATTACGAACCTTCTAACCTTACAATGTGGCGGATACTACAGACAGAACCGGCTAGACAAACTTGAAAACTTTGGTATCAAAAGAATGCTTATTTCTTACACTACCAACCACATTACAGCTATCAAAATCTATCACGAGACTTATATACTATGTTAGCAAAAGTATAAGTAGTTTGATAACTCACCAGGCTGAAATTTATTGGAAAATTCGCAAAATAGCAATGAAACACTGAAACCTCATGAAACGTGGACAGTGAACTGCTGTGGTGAAGAGGTATGCAATACATAAGCTAATCACTTGGTAGCAGCATTGTACACCGTTAGGTTACAGTAGGCAATATTAGGAACATGGGCGATATTTGGGCCCCCCCACCTTATGTCTTTTATAAGTGTTTATGAGGCATTAGCCATTTGCAAGATATCCATTGTCATTTGTTTGAATTTTTCAATACGTACTTTTGTCATTTTTTGAAGAACTGCTAACTACAGTTGTTTCTTGTGCTGTTTTGGAAAGAACATTAAATCCAATATATGTTACCAGTTTATAAATATTTACATATTGTTATTCCCTTTATACCTATAATAATGAAATATGTAATGAAACTATTTTGTACAAATGTTCATCACAGTTAACTTGCAGTAGATAGAGAATAAGATTTTGCAAGAATAGGATGTAAAATGCTATAAAATAAGCAATGGTGGTTAGAAAAATTGTGTGTCTGATGCTCAGAATTTCATGATAAAACCATTCTTCCTCTTGTCTTGCTGTATTTAGAGACTAATCTTCTTTATTTTTGAGAGTTTCACATTCCATTAGGTGATCAGTGTTCATTAAATCATCTCTACCAACATAACAAGCACTGTGGTGAAGTCATTAATCCAAACTTACACAATGTCCATTTAGCCAATTGTGATTAATCAGAGCATTGCAATAAATGATTTTCCAGGCAGATCTGGGATTATTTTAAGCTTATTTTGAAGATTATTCCAATTAAGTATTTTTAGAGCAATTAAGATACTTGTTCTAATTGGTTGTGAAATGTTTATAATTAATCTTTTAACAGTTTCATAGGGGATATTTTGATTCATTGTTTGAGAATTTTTAAATTCTTGGCTAACATATCCTCTTGCTCATTCCCAGAAATTTCAGTGGGATGGAATCCATTTTAAAATTATATATTTATTAAAATGTTGGAGATGTTTAATCATATTATGGATGTCATTTATTTTCTTCCATTTTAGAGTAGTCAGTTGAAATAATAACCTGAATATCTGCTTTGGAATCTGATAAAGAAAACATGTTGGAAAGCTTTTTCATCCAGATGATTAGATTTTGTAAGGAAGTATAAATGGTTAGAAAAATTTGTGAAGTGTACACAATACATTTTTTCTAGGTGTGGATTTTTGAGCCAGAACAGCTAATCCGTGTGATACTATCCCGTCCACCAGAGGAAGTTCATGAGGAGAGGGATGAAATCATAGCTGAACTTTCAAATGTAACAAGCAGCCTTGTAGTTATTGATGACATAAGATACCATGTGGACCATACAGGGCACATACATCATGACTGGTGAGTTTCTTTAATTTATTTACTTGTTTATCTGTTCATTTTATTTCATTCATTATCAGTTTTAAAAAAGACATTGTAACTTACTACATTGTCAAAGTTGAATATTATAAAATACAAAATGGAGAACAGCACTAGTTTTTTCATTGAACATAAAATTTAAAACATTCATTTAGGTAAATGACAATCTGTGCATTGGTTAGTCAACATGTTACACACGCACACACGCATGCACACGCGCACCCGCACAAGCGCCTGCGCGCGTGCACACATACACACATATAACTAAATGAGGAAAATATATACATTAATAACACTATCCTGCAACTCTTTTCCAGTTATGATGAAAATGAGCTACTTATATGTAAGCAAAGGTGCTGAATTTGAAAAAAGTTTTCACATAACACATACTATTCTTATGAAATTCAATATTTTTTATAAATTTTAAATTATGTATAATTGGAGTATTTTCAATTTTTTGTTTTTGTTTTTTTATTTCTGATGAAACCTTCCAAGGTAGAAGAAAATGGAAAGTACCATTTAATTTAGCATATCCAAGTTAGTTACTATGACCTTTCAGATTGCAAATTTTGCACTCTGTATTTACTTTATACATAATGTACATGTTTTTACACCAAAAACAGTACTTTCCAAATTTATTTTGTGATTTGTTAGAAAACTTTACATAATAGAAAAAAATGGAAAGTAGCATTCAATTTAGCATGTCCAAGTTAGTTACTGTGACCTCTCAGATCGCAAATGTTGCATTCCTTATTTATTTTATATATATTGCAGGTGTTTTTACAGCAGAAACAGTATTTTCAAAATTTCTTTTGTGATTTTTGAGAAAACCTTATGTGATAGAGAAAAATGGAAAGTACCATTCAATTTAGCACATCAAAGTTAGGTAATATCACTTTTCAGATTGCAAACCAGTGAATAAAAATTTTATTTTGCAGGACAGTGTAATTATACAATGTACAATTTGGTATTTTAATTTACTACTCATTATAACACACCTATTTAGTTATACAATTTATATTTGTGTACCAAATATATATTCTTTTTACATTCATTGTGAGAGTTTTCATGCATTTAGAATGTTTTTCTTGATATGTATGCCATTATTGTCAATTTTTGTATCTGTTCTCTTATGTCTTCTATCCGTTATGCGTTATTAATTTTGTATGTGAAAGTTGACTGAATCATTATACAAATATCACTCTGCAGTACTCAGTTTTATTTTGGAATTCCAGCCACCTGGACAAGTGACAAATAAGAGAGCAGCAACTCCACATGGGCTGAAACTTAGTACAACCCAAAAATAAATTGTTATGTTTTCTCTTCTTAATAGCTCGTATGTACTTCATTCTAATGAAAACAATATATTGATACCAGTAATAATTTGAAAAGTATTTGAAATGGTGATTATAATCATCATGGTGTATCTATTTTCATTCTGCAGGTGTGACATGTATATCCATGTTGTTGATGGGCCTGGACAAACAATAGCACCAATACCTCAAGTTCTGAAGGTTATAGATGCCAAATACGACTTCCTTAAAGATTACTATGCAGGATTTGCCATTGAAAATATTGTGGTAAGTTGTTTAAACTACATTGCATTCTTTATACATTCAGTACTGTAAGCAGGTAAACTTGTTAGGCATATTATTGGGACCGTACAACATTATAAGTGACAATATCCATGGATAAACAGATCATAACAGGCACAATTTTTAATCAAAATGAAAATGTTGGTACTTATAGTTCAGGGTACAGTGTGTATAATAATACCCAATATTAAATTTTTAGAGTGACAATGCACATGAGCTTTTTTATTTCCCTAAGTGTACAGTGTTTTCCATAGTGTGTTAAGTAATTTACAAAATATTTATAACATTACTATAATGTGAACATTACTATAATGTGATTTATGAGAAATTAGCTCACTTACTAGATTTTGCATGGGTAAACCTCTGATGATCATTTTGCCTAATTCTGTTCTTCTCCTCTCATATTCTTTACAAAATTCTTTTGCATATTTGTAGAAAATTTGTATGGTGAATCCTCCCCTTCATTCCTGATAACTATAATTTTATAAAGATCTGTGATATTTCTAATAATAGATGAAAAAGCTCCAATATGTAGGGTATTTATTTGTTTATTTATTTATTTAATTTAATTTATTTATTTACTTATTTATTTATTTAATTTCCTTCCTTCCTCCCTCCCTTCCTCGCTTCCTCCCTTCCTCCCTCCCTTCCTTCCTTCCTCCCTCCCTCCCTCCTTCCCTTCCGCCCTCCCATCCCTCCCTTCCTTCCATCCTTCCTCCCTTCCCTCCCTCCCTCCCTCCCTCCGTCGTTCGTTCATTCGTTTGTTTGTTTGTTTATTTATTTATTTAAATGAAGTTAACAGGCTTGTAAGCCCAATTACAATGTTCATTATACATAGGTGTTTACGTCTGCCTCACATTCAAGAGGTCCCGTGTTCGAATCTTGGTCTGGGTGAGTTATCTGGATAAAGTTTTTCTAGGGTTTTTCCTTATCCTGAAAGAGGTATGAGTACCCTTTGACGGCACAAAATTTTCACAAAGGTCAATGAATTTTTTAGATAAACAGGGTAGATCAAATTTCAGATCTTTTTATCTTCTCTTCGGTTTTATAATGATTATCAGATAACATAAATGCTACGCAGATTTCACATAATATAGAATCATTATATAAAACTGTGGGACCTTGATGTATATGCCATATTAGGTATAACAATATCTGAAGAAACTATTTGTAGTCGGTTTCTGACACTTTGTCACTTACCTAACAATATTTACTCTATTCCAATGTGTAAGGACTATGATACAATAAAGCACAAAATTAGCTGATGATGTTGGGAAGATCCTAAAGAAACGTGTTAAAGAAAACTAGGTAAATACTAGCAATAAGTGGAGCATTGAGTATTAGTTTGACTCCAAATTATATTAATATTTACTCTGTTGTTATTTATAAATATCAATTGAGTACATAGCTTCTGTTCCAATGCTACACAGTTTTCTCTGTTTATATAATTATTTAGCATAGGCTGGTCCATTTGGAACGACTAACTATGGTTTTATCTTATTTTTGCAAACATTTTTGGCCAGAGATTGTATGGCATTCTTAACAAAAAAAATATAACCATCTTTGCAAGTATGTTATTTTGTGGCCCCAACATTTTCATATTCTAACATTCTGCCTGAAAATCTTTCTAGTTCTTTGATATTTAGGAATTCACATTTCAAGCTGGCTTATAGCTTATTTCCATTGAAAAGAACACTTTTTTAAAAACAAAAGAATTTTCAAAATCAATTAAGTGCTTTATGATATTTGTACACACACATATACATATGACACGCATCTGCACAGATTCTCTCTCTTGTAATATAGTATGGATAGTACATTTCAGCCATGCTCAAGAGAGCTGCCAGAATTGTTGCCCCATGTTAGGCTACATACGTCAGTGAATAGGGGTACATGAAGGATTGAGGTGCAGTGGCAGATACAGTCACATATTTGTTTCAGTCCTTGCAGTGTACTTTCTGTTTTTAGGGGACTGGTATTTGAACCATGCAAGAAAGGGAACATTTGCCACATTTTAACTTTCGTGTCTCAAAAAATTTCTCATAGAACTTAGTGCAATTTATAATATATTGTAATGGATCATTCAACATTATTTTAATACACAGAATATAGTGTTTAATACAGTAGTTACTTGTTGATCCTCTCTTGTGTGTGAGATGGGAAAAAATGTTCTTGAATGACTTTTTTACTTACCTCTTAAATTAAAATTGGTTCAAAACCTTGGAATCGTTATAAAATTTTAGGTTTCAGTATAAAAAGATCCTTATAATTAAAATACATATTTCCATGAAATGTATGAAACCTTTGCATAAAAATAATAATTCTAGTCTACTTTTTAAGTGTTGTGTGCATAAAGAATCTAGTGGACGATGCGTTAAAACTGTTTAATTTTCAAAATCCTGCAATAAAATTTTCCATAGAAAAAGAGGCAAACAATGAAATCCCTTTCTTAGATTTGAACCTTGCTAGAAAACATACAGAACTAGAATTTGACATACATAGGAAGGAAACTTACATAGAAAATTTCATAAAATCAGATAGATATAACCCAAGACAACACAAGCATGCTGTTATCAACAGTTTAACTTACAGGCTGGTTAATGTACCTTTAAACAAGATGGAATATATCAAACAGTAGCATAATTTAATTCACATTGCAGAATACAATGGATTCAGTGCTGAATTGGTCAAAAAAGAAGATTGATGAATTCAAAAGACAACAAAGATGCAAACAAGTAACTACTCTTTCCACAATCAGCAATAAAACTTCATAAAGAAAATTTACATATCATCCCAGAGCTTTTCCAAAAAGTATTCAAAGAGCACAACATTACTTTGGCCCCACAGAACAAATTCAGTGTACAGAACCTTTTGAAATCATATAATACAAAGGAGATACAGACAAAAAATCAGGTGTGTACCGGATAAACTGAAAGGGCTGTGACAGCATTTACATTGGAAATTCTAAAAGGAATTTGAACATTAGACTTAAAGAGCATTTTAGGAACATTAGAAACAAAGAAATAGATAAATCGGCGGTAGCATACCACTTTTGGAAGGAGAATCACGATATAGAACAAGAAATCCACCTATTGAAAAGTGTCCAAGGTCCAGCTGCATTAACTACGTGGGAAAACATCTTCATAAAGAAATATGAAAGAAAATGTTTCAATTTCAATACTACCTCTGAAGAGAACCCAAAATTCAAGCTCATCAAGGTACCGACATAGACGCCCCTATCACCTCCAAGAACTTCACCAAACATCCATTAGTCGACAACAGCTGATGATGTTAGGAATGTCCTAACGAAATGCGTTCTAGGTAAATACTAGCAATAAATGGAGCATTGAGTACTAGTTCGACTCAAAATTACATTAAGAAGTTCATTCTTCAGCTTGTTAAAGAAGTAAGCAAGGAAGAGTTATCAGAAGGGCAAAAAGCAAAGAGTCAACTGGACCAACACCAACCAAAATGCCCCACCTTGGTAGGGTAAATGGTAGCATGTCTGCCTCATGTTCAAGAAGGGTGAGTTACCTGGATGAGGTTTTTTCCGGGGTTTACCCTTAGCATGAAAGACGAATGTTGGGTAACTCTAAGCTCTATCGACCCTGGATGTCATAAATTACAACAAAAAAAGGGGGGGGAGGAAATGCCAGATCAGCCTGTGCAAAGGAAACAAGATTGGTCATGTTTGTGATAAGTGCAAAAAGCTGTGTGTGGAAAATGTGCTAGAAAAATAAAAATCACATGTATAAAGTGTGTTAGGATAAACAAATACAGCATAAAACCAGAGCTAAGGTTGTGTAAATTGCTCACATTATAAATATATTGCATCAGACATTAAAACGTTAAATACAGCTATTTACTGTTACAAATAATCTAAATTAGATTAAATGAATCAGTTTTAGTGTAGACTTCTGTATATGTATTCTATTGCTGGGGTCAAAATGACCCCTTCTGCAGTTTAGGCATTATTAGGTATGCTGCAGTTCTAGTCTTAATCATATTATCAATTTAAGTTACTTTTTCCCATTTTAGAGCAGTCAGTTGAAATAATAACTTGAATGACTGCTTTGGAATATGATAAGAAAACTATGTTAGAAGGCTTATGTGTCCAGTGAATATATCTTTTTGGCAGAGTAAATTGTATGAATTTCTCCATCAAAGCTTGTGAAATCATTTCCAACATGCTTATAGAAAAAAGGAATTTACAGGTAACCCCTACTCCATCTTTTTGGTTGTAAAGAGAACCATCTGTATTGATGTGAGCTCATTCATCATCTGGATATCTTACATTTATGGTTTCAAGGGCATATGCTTTAGCCTCTATAGATGAATATGTATATCTATATGAATATAGATGAATATGAGTACATAATATAGACCTTGAAGAACCGCATTTAGTTACTGCAGGTCTTTTTAATATCTCAAAACAGTTGGTTGCCTTATCTTTGATTTTTTCAATTTGTGTTTTCCAGGTTAAGTTTTTTGTCAAGCGATATTCCAAGATATTGAGTATTTTATGTTCTGTTTAATTGGATAATATCATAACTTAAGGTTTTATTGGGTTCTTTCTTTTTTTAGAAGAAAGAGCTGAAAGTTACTTTTCATAGTGTTTACTTTCATGAAGCTTTTAGAACATCATCACTTAATTCTATTCAGAGAACTTTGAACATTTTTGTAGAAGTTGGAAACTCCAGAAATAAATGAACACCAGTATAGTTTGAGATACATGTTGGATGCTGTGTTAGTTTTCTTATACACATTGTGGAAGTTGCAAACTCCAAAAGCAAATGAACACCAGTATAGTTTGAGATACATATTAGACACTTTAGCAGCTTTTTATAAATATTATGGAAGCTGGAAACTTCACTATTCCAGATTCATATTGATAGGATGCATACATTTTCTTATGTTGTTGACTTACTGAAAGTAATATATATGTTATTCTCTTCCAGCCAGCCTTTGCTGGAGTACATGAGGAACCATTTGATCCAGCTCTAGCAGCACTGATTGCACTGCTGATTGTGCTTTTTGTGGGATGCATTACATTTATAGTCGTCTGTTGCTGTCTGAGACACTGGTAAGATATATTGTTTACTTACAATATGTTAAATCAAATATGGATGACATTTGCAGTGGAAGTGGTGTCATATGTAGATGTGAATGGGCCCAAATGACCTAGATATCACTTCTATAGTTGTGAACATATTGCTCATAGTAGAATTTATTTAGAAATGTAAGTTACATAAACCGTTATAAATTTCTGCTTATAAATTATCCAATAAGATAAACATTTTTATTTTCTTTATTATTACCTAGAGCATTCAAAGAAAATACTGGACTACGCTAAAAAATTTAATACTGAGATTTCACCAGGAGTACACATTCTCAGACTTCCTGAATCCAAAATAAGCATTTTTAGAAAAAAATGCCTGTGTATATATCTGCTTATGATTACAATACTGTGTTAAGATATTTTCATGGCAAATTAAATACATATCTTAGATTAAATATTACAAATAGAAGCATTATTAACAGTGAAGTTTTCTTCATGTTGAAGAACATATCTTAGATTTTCTGGGAGTAATCTATGAAGTCCTCGTAATTATGAATGCCTTTCATACAACTGGTAAACCATAAAGCACATAATTTGTGTAAAATTAAAAGATGTGGTTTTAACCGTAATTGAGATATTCTTTATTTTTGGATTGAATTTTCAAATAGCACCTTTTTGAAGTACAAAGTTGCTATTTGTGTTTTCTGAGAGTGGTCATACAAAGCGATAAAGTTTCAGGGCTATCAATTAGCGATTCACTTTGTGAAAATATGACAAACCATTTTAGTCTGCTTATATCTATACAAAACGTGTAAATATGTAATAAAAATTTATTTTGTTTAGCAAGAATAAAATTTTGTAAGAACAGTTTGTACAAATGAAAACTGGTAGAAAAGATATGTGAATGCTAGACATTAAGAAATTGGATGGCACTTAATATTTCCATAATTTATTCTAGCTGCTTAACTAGAAACATGATTTTGCTGGCTGTTGCAATCATCTTCAGGTATTTACAGCTGCTGGTGTTTAGTGAATAGACTAAATCTCAGGATCCTTTATAATTTGTTGTAGGATGAACTTGCAATTAGCATTTGTTCCATATTCATATCAAAACTCATAACACAGCCCTCAAATCTTTTAATGAATGTCTTATCATCAACTTTATTATACTGAACACCTTTCATATACATTATTAATTTATAGATGAGTCGTATTTATTACACATCTGCTTCACTTACGTACCTTTTTGAGGACATGTTTCACAAATCATCGTTTGCATCTTCGGCTCTTATGCGACTAAAGCTTGATCCAGTGGTATGGGTAATTCTGGAGTTGCTGCTGCCATCTGTTGATTTAGTGATGAACTTAAATGTGGGATTCTCTTCTGGCGGGATTTCAATGGAAAATATTATAAACAAATTTCAGGACTAGCTATGGGAAGCCCACTATCACCATTTTTGGCCAATTTATACATGAGCTTTTTTGAAACATGTATAACTAAAGTCTTCCCTCATATTTTTAAAACATGGTACAGATACGTAGACGACATCTTTGCAATAGTGCTCTACAGACAAATAGATGATGCTTTGAAACTACTCAACCTGCAAGAACCCAGCATACAATTCACAGTAGAAACTGAAGAGGACTGTACTCTACCTTTTTTGGACCTTAAAATCACAAAAAGCAATGAAAAACTAGAATTTGGTATCCATAGAAAAGCAACACACACAGATAATTACATCAAAGCAAATAGTTTCAACCCAATTCCACACAAACATGCCACCATCAACTATCTCACACACAGATTAGCAAATCTATCTCTCAGCCAGCAGGAATATAAAAAAATACCATCAAATCTTAAAAACTGCAATTAAAAATGGATATGGAAAAAACCTTGTAGATAAAAACTAAAATCATTCAAACTTCAAAAGAGATTAAAACAGATCACAGCTCTCACACCAGTAAAACAAAAAATTAGATTTGCTAAATTTACTTACCACCCCTGGGCCACAAAAAAGTTCCAAAAAATATTCAAGAAATACAATATAACATTGGCACCAAAAAACAATTACAACATTAAAAACCTACTTAACAGTAATAATACTGGTGAGATAAAACCAGAGGAAAAGTCAGGCATTCACAAGATTAAGTGTAAAGACGGTGAAAAAATGTACATAGGGAAGACAAAAAGAAACATAGGCACTAGAAAGAAAGAACAACTTAAGATACAAAAATATTGATAAGTCTGCAATAACAGCTCATTTCTGGTCTGAAAATCATGAAATTGAAGATAGCACCGAATTACTAAAATACGTACAAAAACATAGTGAACTCGTCATATGGGAGAGAATATACATAGAAAAACATAAAAACCAACTAATGAACTTTGAAATCCCACCAGAAGAGAATCCCACATTTAAGTGCATCACTAAATCAACAGATGGCAGCAGCAACTCCAGCATTACCCACACCACTGGATCAAGCTTTAGTCGCATAAGAGCCGAAGATGCAAATGATGATTTGCGAAACATGTCCTCAAAATAGGTACGTAAGTGAGGCAGATGTGTAATAAATATGACTCATCTATAAATTAATAATTATTTTGCTTCACTGTGGTGTTCCAATACAGTTAAATCTCGACCTTTCATATAGTTGTACATTGTGTTTAATGTTTTGTTTCCCTTCCCAAATACTGTTGCATACTTGTTTGCATGCTATTTTGATCTAGCACTTTCATTTCTTTTGGTCGTCATCCTCATCATCATCATCATCATCATCATCGTCATCGTCGTTGTCTTCATCATCATCTGTGCTACATATTGGGCCATATAGGCTTGTTTTATTTTCAACAAAGAGTGATCCAACCTGTGTTTCTTGTTTCCTAAGTTTTTTTCTTAAGTCTTGTTTTCCTAAGTTTCTATTTTCAACTAGTTAGTAATTCTTTTTAATTTATTTATTTATTTTTTTTATTTGATTACCATCTGTTTGTTTTAAATGAGCCCACCATTCATTTCTTCACTTTATTATTATATTCTCTACATTTAAATGGCTCTGTATCTTCTCTTTTTCAATTTTGTTATATTCTTTTCATGACTCATTTCATAAAAACCTCATTTCAAAAAAACCTGTTTCTGCTGTTTGAGTCTGTGTGGTTCATTTTAACATCCTTTAACTGTTTAGGTCATATCAGACAGTCAATGAAATGAGCACCATGCTAAAGAGTTACTCGACATTCATTTTTCAGGATAAGTGAAAACCTTGGGAGAAACCCTATCAAGGTAACTTACTCTAAATGAGATTTGACCAGTCCTGACAAGATCTGTGCATTTTGGATTCAAATTCATGCATCATACAGTATGAGAAGAAAAATAATCTATGTATCTTAAAACATAATACAGCCTAATTTACTCATAGTTATGAATATAATGCAGTATCATTATGTAACAAACTTCCAGAAGAATTTCATGTTGGGTAGTGTTATCTAAATCATAGTCTCTGACAGTACATTATAAATTTATTTAGTTTGTACATATGAGGGTAGGCTGGTAATTCCAAGACCTCACATAGAGATGGTGCCACGGGGCCAGTTTGAAGGATAACATCATATAGTTTAAGTCTAGACTAGCTTGTATCCATAGTTACAACTCAGTAGCTTGTTTAGTTTTTGAATGACAGCATTTTAAGCAACACAAGTGTACTAGAGGTTTCACGAAAATGGAGGATTTGGAAAAATGAGTAGTGATTAAATTCTTCCATATGAAAGGCTTAACATCTAAAGAAGTCAAGGAGTAAATGGACAGTACATTGAAAGACTCTGCCCATTCATATACAATGATTTAAAGGTGAGTTGTAGGGTTTAAAATGGGACATTGAGCACTAGTGATGGGCCTCGCTCTGGACCCCCTGTGGAAGTCACAACTCCAGAGATCATTAAAAAAATGCATTGTTTAGTACTGGAAGTACACAGATTAAAGTTGTTTAAGATAGCAGAGGCTGTAAATGTATCAAAAGAATGTGCAGGTAATATTTTAAGTAATGTTTTAGGCATTCACAAGGTCTGTGCAAGATGGGTGCTTTGTTTGTTGACACCTGATTTAAAGTTGCAAAGAAAAACTGTTTCCGCTAAGAACTTGGAGCTCTACCATAAAAATCCCAGTGAATTTTTGATATGGCTTATTACCATGGGTGAAATTTGGTACATCACTGCACTCCAGAAAGTAAATCATAGTCAAAACAGTGGATTGCGCCAAGTGAACCAACTCCAAAAAAGACAAAGTCAGTTTTGTCAGCTAACAAGGTTATGGCAAGTGTTTTCTGGGATGCACAGGAAATTATTTTTATTGATTATTTGGAAAAGGATAAAATTATTACTGGTGACTACTACACAAGCTTACTGCAATGTTTCAGTGATGAGGTAAAAAGAAAAAGACCTCACTTGGCAAAGAAACATATCTTGTTTCTTATGACAATGCTCCGGCCCATCGTTTAGTCATTGCAATGGGAAAAATGTGGAAATTAAAGTTTGAATTGCTTGAACATCCTCCTTATTTGCCAGATCTAACACCCAGTGACTACCACCTGATCACGAATCTCAAAAAATTTCTTGGAGGACAAAGATTTCACAGCAATGAGGATGTCACTAATGTGGTAAACAGCTATTTTGAGGACCATTATAAATCACACTACAGAGATGGTGTGATTAAATTAGATCAGTGTTATGACAAATGTATTAGCCTTTCTGGAGATTATGTTGAGAAATAAAGAAAAAAAATTATTTTTAAAACTTTATTTTATTGTGAGGACCATGAATTATCATCCAAACCTCTTATTTGTCCACTGTTTATTTTATATCTTTGTATTTTCATTTAATTTTAATAGAGTCATTGTTTTTGATTGAAAGATTTTTATATTCAACTCCTTAATTGTATAATAATTATTTGTGGTTGGTTTATTGACACTCGTCACTTACTTTTTCATATATTTATGAGAGACTAGTTTCAAAGGCCCTGGCCTCCATTTTCAATCTCTTTCCAACTGGCATCTGTTGTTGTCTGCTCTCTCTGGTGGTGGAACTATGAACTTTTTTGTCAAATTATCTACTGGCGGGATTTCAAAGTTCATTACGCGATCCTTATTTTTCCAGATGAATATGTTCTCCCATGTTGTCAATCTATTTTGGTTTATCACTCCTTTTAATAATTTTGGATTTGGATCAATGTCATGGTTTTCATTCCAAAAATGAAATGCTACTGCTGACTTGTCTTCTTGTTTCAATCTGATGTTTCTAAAGTGTTCTTTGACTCTGGTTTTTAAATTTCTTTTTGTTTGACCTATGTAGCATTTTTCACAATTCTTACAATTTATTTGGTATATTCCAGATTTGTTACCTGAAGGAATTTCATCTTTTGTTTTTGAATTTAGTAATTTTAAAATTGAGTATCTATTAGTAAGTGCCAAGATGATATTTTGTTCCTTGAATATCTTTTTAAATTTATTAAATGTTTTTGGATGATATGTGAATGAACTGAATATGCTGTTGCTTTCTTTTTCTTTAACCATGACATTGATCCAAATCAAAAATTATTAAAAGGAGTGATAAACCAAAATAGATTGACAACATGGGAGAACACATTTATTGGTCATTCCAGTGTATATTTGGCCACATTGTTCACATCCAATACTGTATATTCCTCATTTCCTCTCTGCTGGAATCTTGTCAATTCTATTTGATTTTATTAGATTCTTGATTCTGAAGTTACTTTTTGATGCTAACGGCACATTGAATTATTTAAATATTTTCTGAAATTGGTGTATTGCTATGGGGTGATACTGTTTTGCTATTTCCTTGAGAATGCAGTGGCTTGCTTTGGATGTTGTTGTGCTGTGAACTTCTGTACTTTCTGTCCACCAATTCTTTTTTGAAACCACTATTATTTCAAGTTTTACTATTTTGTCATACTCTTTTTCATCCTCCAGTTGTTTCAATGAAATGATAATCAGGAGAATATAAGCTCAAATAACAAGGCTGTTCCAAATTCTACATAGGTCAGACAGGAAAATCTCAGATATGGAGAATAAATTTTTTTCTACAATTCAAAATTGACAACATCAAAAATGCACCCTCCCACTTGTATTCCCTCCTATTTCTCTTAACATACCTTGCAACCTCAAAATCAGTCTAACAGCAACTGCAGGGTAATTCTACAATATTGTGACTGCTAATGTACAAAGTAATTAAAAGGTATTTGATGGTTCTGTGAAATTCAATGGATCTTATTTTCAAAATGAGCTCTGTATGTGTAGGGAATCATGAATAACATGTGATAACCTCATAGTAATAATGAATGTAGAAGATACATTTGAGACATGTTATTTCCAAAACTGAAAAAATTCACTTTTTATGGAAATTGAGAGAGTAAAGGCACCTGATACACTTTGGAAGTATATCTCATTGATTGCTGTTGAGGAACTAAAATGTCTTAAAAATTGGAGAAAAGATATGTCTACATACTTAACAACTTTATGGTTTGCCCATAAAATGTACAAGAGTGGAAGCTGTTTTACTACTTTATGCCAATGGAGGTATTTTTATAGCTTGTAGAAGACGGGAAGTGTTAAAGATTTTCATCACCCACTTGACAAGTCATTAAATTCTATTGTATTACATTGTAACTCAACTACAGACTGAATGTACTGTACTGATATTGGTAAACAATTCTATGATAGACCCAAGTTTATATTCTGTCTAGCCTTCAAAACAATCAAGGTTTGGCTTCACTATGCTGCATACAAAGTATGTAGATTATTTAGAATATGATTCCACCAGTAGTGACTTCTGGCAACCAATTGAGTAGTACATAATATACAGGGTGGGCCATTTAACTTAAGGCAGTACAATATCTCCGAAACTAGGCACTGTAGAAAGAAATGTTTTGAATAAAAGTCACTTGTTATTAAGGGGAACAGTAAATGCCATTAGTCATCTTTTATTTGGAGGACGTTGTAATGGTCATTTTAGGGTCAATTCAATTTTTTTAAATGGGAACCTACTTTTTTATTTTGTTTTTTTTCTCTCCTCATAAAAAACTAAATAACTTTTGTACAAAGCACTTTTCAACTGTTCTTACACTAATGTAAATAACGAAAATGCTGAATGGCCATGTACGAAGAGTGTAATTGCTTGGACCATCTATGGATGGCCATTTGAGGGTCAAATTACTTACTGTAATTGAGAACCAACATTTTTATTTGGTTTCCTTATTCCTCATTTCAAAATAGACAGTTTTTATAAACTATTTTCTTCATAGTACATGGATCTTTCACTAGACAAACACTGATGAGAGGTAGCTACATGTACCTTAGGGTAATAAATGTTCAAAATGATGCCCTTCTACCTCTATGCATCTTCCAGTTCTGTGAATGAACGGTTGATGTGTCCTTAAAAACATGTTTTCTTCAATACTGGCAGAAGCATTTCATATGCAGACCTTCATGTTGTCAGGTGTCGTTGGAGTTTCACAGTACACTTTTTCCTTGAGCTAACTCCACAAGAAAAAGTCTGGTGATGTAAGATCAGGAGATAGAGCTGATCAATTAGTGGGACCTGCGCGTCCTATCCAACGATCATTGTAATTGTTATTTAAAACCTCTCTAGCAGCACGTGCATAGTGTGCAGGGCATCCATCATGCTTGTAACATATTTGTGACCTTGTTTGCATTGAGACATCTAGTAATAAAGACAGCAACACATCCGTTAAAAAGTTCCTGTACTTTGCACCTGTTAAGGTGTCATCAATACAGTAGGATCCAATTTACTTGTCACCCAAAATCTCACACCACATATTAACAGATCAGGGTTTCTGATGTGCCGTTTCTTGTAACCAATATGGATTTTCCACTGCTCCATAGTGCATATTGTGCCGATTTACTTCACCATGGTTTGTGAAAGTACACTTGTCACTAAACAACACGAACTGAAAAAAGTTGTTATTAATTTGCAGTCTGTCTTGCGTCCACCTACAGAACGTTAATCTATTCAGAAAATCATCACCATGTAATTCTTGAGGTAATGACACGTGGTAGGGATGGAATTTATACCGCTTCAATATTCTGAGAACATTGCTTTTGGATATTTCCATACTGGATGCTAATTTGCGAGAACTGACATGGGAGTTGTAATTCACTGCAGCTAGCACCACAACTTCCCTAACTTCATCTGTAGTTGTCCTTCTGTGCCTTCTTTTCCTTGGCTGGACACTTCCTTCTTCAGAGAATTGCTTTTTCACATGACAAAATGAAGCTCTTGATGGAGTTCTTCTATCAGGAAACCTCTTTGCATACAGATGTTCCACATCTCTCCTAGTCTTCCCTTGTATGAGAACCATTTCCACCTTTTCTGGTTGAGAAAGTTGGTCCATTTTGCAATCAACTGAGTATGCTCAGCCAAATGCTCAACAAATTGAATGGAAGTGATGTTTGTTACTTGGTGATTGCTAATTTTAGTAGTCAGTGGATCCACCTGGACTTGTGGCTACAAGTACACTAATGAAAATACAAGGAAACTGTCCTACCGTGGAAAGTAAACAAAACACACAGTGTCTCATTGCCACCTATCATGCTGCACTGTATCGAATGGGGCAAATGTTCAGAATTTTTGTCATTATTTACGCTGCTATAAGAACAGTTGCAAACTGCTTTATACAAAAGCTGTTTAGTTGTTTATAAAGAGTGAGAAAATAAAATAAAAAGGATAGGTTACCATTTAAAAAGAATTGGATTGATCCTAAAATGACCATCAAAACATCCTCCAAATAAAAGACAACTAATGGCATTGACTTTCACCCTTAATATCAAGCGACTTTTATTCAAGACATTTCTTTCCAAAGTGCTTAGTTTTGGAGTTGTTGTACTGTCTCAAGTTAAGTGGTCCATCCCGTATATGAACATTCAGTAATGTAAAGTCAATAATCTCATCTCATCTCATCTGAGAGGTTGTCATATTCACCAACGCGAGCCCGCTCGTTGATTGGTACGCGTCATTTTCTTGGCGACCAGTACATATATGGGTCACCCCAGCCCTAAGTCATTCAACATCCTGAAGACGGGAGAGATGTACGCTCCCGAAACGTCGATGTCTCAACATCTGCTTACCTGGCTCGAAGCTCGAGAACGTCTAGAACAGAATTTCATTTATTTTAAATGTAATGTTAGTACATTTACTGTACAGAACATTTTTGTATTCTAAATTTCATGTCATTGTAAAATTATTACCTTCCTGGATAAAGGAAAGCTTTACAAGTTTCAATTTCAAGAAGTTGGCAAGTATGCATCTAATTTTGAAAACCAACACCTCAGAGACAAACTTCAGTTTTTTGAATCTATTAACACAGAGAAAAATAATCTGATGTATTACATTCAAGTAACGTTCTCTACTCACTTTTCTGAAAATTATTCTTACAAATGCTTATTTGCTACTACTTCATTTTTTAACTGAAATAAACTTTCATTACGCATTCAGAAGTTTCCTTGTAGGTATAGGGACATGTAGTAAACTAAAGCGATAGTTGCATCTTTTCAAGCAGTTTTTGCCACATAATGGGTTTGAAATTCCTTTTTTTTCCTGCTTCAGTATGAGAGAGAGGGAGAGAGAGGGAGAGGGGGAGAGTGAGTGAGGGAGGGGAGAGGGGGAGGAGGAGAGAATAGCAATTTGTGCTTAAGAAAATTATAAAGTACTTGAAAATTAAAACCAAGAATAATGAAAATTAAAACAAAAAATAAAGAATGTCTCAGAAATAGTTAAGGTCACAAATAAAATGTGTATCTTGAAGTTTCTGGGAATAATATATTGTGACTCTGTGGGTTTGTGAAATAATAAAACGAGGTTACAAAACACAATTACTACACTTTATTCTCCTTGAAATACACTGTTCACCATTACCTTTTGCTAGCTAACCTGAAACTGTTTATTTTACAAAAACTACATTCAACTGTCTGTCGCTACCGGTCATCATTTTTCATCGGCTTCGCGAGTCTACCGCCAGGGTGACACTGCTCCCTGCTCAAGGCTGGTCGTCCCGAACAGCGCCTTCGTAGCGGGCCAGGCGATCCACGTGTACCACCAACATCTTTCCTCGGGGCACCTTCTGGATGCGGTAGACCACGTCGTTAATCCTCTTTACCACACGGTACGGTCCTTGCCATGGCTGCTGAAGCTTCGGGCAGCGTCCCTTGGTCCGGGTCGGGCGGTACAACCAGACCAGGTCACCTTGCTGGAACCCTTGGCTGTTGGCTTGCCTGTCATATCGGGTTTTCATGCGGTCGCTCGCCTTCTGGATGTTCTGGCGAGCCATCTCGTGCATGTCGTGGAGGTGGTCCACCAGGTTCTCCACATCCCTCAAGAGTGGCCCCAAGTCTGCGTCCGCCAGCTGCTCCCTCCTCAGGCCTGCGCTATCCCAGCCATCCGCAGGCACTGCCGTGACTACTCGAACTGCTGCGGCACGCTCCTTTCCCTCCACTCTTGTGCATTGGCCGAACTCTTCTGGACAGGGTCTTCGGGACATAGCGTCCGCGTTACGGCTCTTCCCTCTGCGATGTTCCGAGGTGAAGTCTTACTCCTGCTGCCTCTGGACCCAACGTGCTGTCTGGTCTTCCGGTCGCGCCGTCACCATCACCTCGCTCCTCGCGGGGACAACCACGTCTTCGCTCAAGACGACCCTGCCAATTCCAAGGCGCTCTTCTGGTTGACGGAGTATAACCTCTTCTCCGTTGAGCCTCAGGACCTTCCTGCCGACGTCAACCGTCGCCTCGTGGCTCCTGAGGGCATCCAGTCCCAGAATCACCTCCTCAGCCACCTTCGCGACGAACACCCACAGACGCACGGCACTCCGTCCCAAGTTCAGCTCCAGCAGGGCCTCCTTCTCCACAGGCATGGTGTCGCCCGATGCCGTCACAAGCTCGTATGGTCGGCTCGGCTTCCTCGTCGGCAAACCCTTCGCCACGTCAGGTCTGATGATGGTCACAGCCGCCCCGGTATCCACCAGCACGCGGCACGGCTTACCTCTTACCCAGCCGTCCGCGATGAGATTGTCATCTATCCGCCGGCTGACGGCGCGGATTGTCACTCGAGGGGATGGTGGTAATGGCGCCGACGTACCCCTCTCCACGCCGGGCCTTACTCGTTCTTCCCGCTGCCCTTCCTGGTGTGGGCAGTCTCTCTGCAGGTGTCCGGGCTGTCCACGCCCCCAACACAGGCCACTAGGTGTTCGCCGGCGTCCCTCGGCTGGTCTTCTGTCTCCAGCGTAGCGCACACTCCTCGTTCTCGACGACGGGATAGCTGTTACCTTGGCCGCCTCCATCCTTAATGCCGCTGTCAGCGCCTCGTGGATGGTTTTATAATCGCCGAGCATTAGGCGCTGACGAATCTCCGTGTCCCGTACCCCGTCGACAAAGTTGTAGGCGGCTTCCCGGGATACGAACTCCAGTGGCAGGTCAACCAAGGCCTTGCTAGCTAGCTGCTCAGTCGCTATGGCTAACTCCTGCAGCGTCTCCCCCGGCTGCTCTGACCTTGCCTTTAGTTGGCTGCGGTACGCTGCGGCTAAGCGGTGGTTCCCGAAACGATTCTCCAGGGCGCCGCCGTTGTCTGCACCGCGTTTAGGACTTCCGCAGCCCGTCCCTGGAGGCTGGCTATTAGCTGTGTGGCCTCCTCCTCTGGTGACCATCTGTTGTGCTTGGCCACTGTGTCGAACTGGCGGCGGAAGACCTCAAATGTTGACGCGCCGTCATATTTCGGCGGTTTGACGCGCGCAGATGTTGTGTCGCGTCCCGGCGCGTCGGCCTTCAAATCCTTCAGTTTCCTGCCGACGACGTCCTCTACTATGGCGTTCAGGGACTTGACGCTGGTGTCGGCCTTACCCTCCAGGTCGTCAACGCGGCTCGCCAGGTCCTCGACGCGCTCGTCCACTTGGCCCATCCGCTTGCCCAGCTCCGTCACGTTATCCCTCACGCCGGCCAACTGTTCTTCAAACTTCACGGCTAGGGCCTCGTTTGCCGCTTTCATCTCCGTGGCCAGGCTGTCGTTCGCTGCCCTCATTTCTGTGGTCAATTCGGTCTTTATTTGTTTCAACTCCGCGGCCAGGTTGTCATTTGTAGTCTCCAGCTTCGCGGCCAGGCTGTTATTTGCCGTCTTCATTTCCTTCATTTCCGCGGCCAGGTTCTTATTCGCCGCTTCTGTTTCCGCAGCGAAGTTGTCATTTACTGCTTTCATTTTCGTCATTTTCTCCAAAATCTTTTCCAATGCAGCCTCCATGTCGTCGCACTTCTGACACCAATTGTGACTTTGTGGGTTCGTGAAATAATAAAACGAGGTTACAAAACACAATTACTACACTTTATTCTCCTTGAAATACACTGTTCACCATTACCTTTTGCTAGCTAACCTGAAACTGTTTATTTTACAAAAACTACATTCAACTGTCTGTCGCTACCGGTCATCATTTTTCATCGGCTTCGCGAGTCTACCGCCAGGGTTACACTATGAAGTCTATTAATTTTTAGATGAGTCGTATTTATTACACATCTGCTTCACTTTCGTACCTATTTTGAGGACATGTTTCGCAAATCATCGTTTGCATCTTTGGCTCTTATGCGACTAAAAAATAGGTACCTCAAAATAGTCACGAAAGTGAAGCAGATGTGTAATAAATACGACTCATCTAAAAATGAATAATTATTCCGCTTCACTGTGATGTTCCAATACAGTTAAATCTCGATATATGAAGTTTACTTCATTCACAAAGAATTTTATGTAGTTTTATATAACTGGCAAACCATAAGTCATACATGTAAACTTACTTTGCAGTTCACACAAATCTCTTTAAAACACACAGTTTATTTGAAATATCTTTCTATGCAATATGAACCATTTTCAGGGCATTCATTGATATTAGTTTTAACGTTTCAATGCCTTATCATTTTTTCCTTTATTTTTGTTTCTTAAGAATGCTAACCTTCTATTCCTCCTCATCATATGACAGAAAGAGTATATGAAAGTTCAAGTTCAGTAAATAGCACCCCATTTTTTAATATTTGTCTTATACCAACCCCTTTGTACCTGTAATGAAATGTGTAGTGAAAACATTTAACTTGATTAATTGAAAGTATTTGCAAGAATAATTTGTAGAAGCTAAGCAATATAAACAATATTTTATAGAAAAACTTATGTTAATTGGGGAATAAACCTAAATCTGAGTAACTTGTTAGAATTTGTAAATATTGATTGTGATATCTTAAATTTTAAAAAATGATTTTGATATCTATACTACCTAGTCCACTTCTAGTAAAAATTTATTGTGAATAACTTGAATGCATGAAACACTGTTTGTAAGACTGCTACCATATAAGGATTCATGTGAGATGTAATTGGTGTAGAAAGTTGTGGTAATCTGATGCATCAAATTTTTGGAAACAAATAATATATTCAACAACTACATGGCTCATACAATAATAATAAAAATATGTGTTTTATTTTCTCAGCAGAAGTTTGAAAATGCTCTATGTTAAGTGTAATGTGCCAGGTCTAATTTGTCCACTGTCTTTCAGGGTGATATCAGCACCATCAGATTTGAAGAAAAAAGAAGCATTAATAAAGAAAGAAATCATTGATGAGCTGAACACAACAGAAAATCCATTGTGGATTGAACAGTAAGTGTTTGTTAGCATAGAGTATAATTAAGTGTGCTAGTCCTGGATATACTGTATTTATTTAAAAAAGAATAGATCCTCCAATTTTAAATTATATCGGACAACAAATGAAATGGGTGAAATGGTGCTCAAAGGAACCCATGTTTCATATAGCTTAGAGTTACCCAACATTTGTCTTTCAGGATAAGGGAAAACCCCAAAAAGAACATTATCCTGGTAACTCACCCTGACCAAGGTGCATATATATACACTATACCAGAGAGTAGCTGATTATATTATCACATTTGTACTTTAAATCACTCTGAAATATAGTGCTTTTCTGTAATAACCAACAGCTAACTTGGAGTTTGCTTGCACAGATACAGAGACAGAGCTAGTATTGCTGCATTGTCATATTGTCACATGTGCTACAAGTTTCTAATGCTAGAGGAAACTTCCCCTCAACATTTTTGAGTTTGATTTATGAGTTATTATGTTTACACTCAAACTTCACTTACTTCTTGTTGTATAATTGAAACGTTTTCAAGATCATTCGATCTCATCCTCAGCTGCTTGGTGACTAAATGAACATTCCTCTTCTTCCACTACTACGGAGCTCCGATCACTCTGCCATCTGGTGTTAGGGGCACTAAGTTTCAATACTTCATTTAATGCCAGTATTTCAAAATTTATAACTTTATCACGGTTTTTGGTTATGAATACTTTTTCCCAAATATCCAATTCTATGGGTGTACTTAAAGATTTTAACAGTTTAATGTTGTGGCAAATGTTGTGGTTTTCTATCCAAAAATGGTGCCAAACTGCAGATTTTTCTGTTTGTTTCAACTTAATGTTCCTCTGGTGTTCTTTTTACCTGGTTAACAAGTTTCTCTTAGTTTTTCCTATGTAGCTTTATTCACAGGTTTCACAATTTATCTGATAAATTCCTGATTTCAAATTGTTGGGGATTGAATTTTTTAGTAGTTTATTTAGCAGATTCCTCAGACTGAATTTGTTTTGGGGTGCTAGTTTTAAGTTTAGTTTTTTAGAGATTCGTTCAAATTTTCTAAAAGCCCATGGATGGTAGGTGAATTTTCTATATTGCCAATTTGTGTTTTTAAGTGGTGTGAGAGTGGTATTTTTTGATATTGTCTTCAGTTTTTCCTTTCTATTCATGATGTTTCTTATGATGGCTGGGTTGAATCCATTTAATACCGCTATCTCTTTTATGTGCTGTTGTTCTTTCAAAAATTCCTCCTTACTCAGTGGGATGTTGTATAGCCGGTGAATTAGACTTGTAATGGCAGCTAGTTGATGTGAAACTGGGTTGTATTCATTTTTCTTTATGCAATTATCTATGTGTGTGGGCTTCCTGTATATTCCAAAATCTACACCATGACGATTTCTAGTTATCTTGAGGTCCAAAAAGGGTAGGGTGTTGTTTCTTTCTACTTCCATTGTAAACTGGATGTGATTATCTTGCAGGTTTAGTAATTTTAGAGAATCTTCTCTAAGTTTTTCCGGAATGATAGCAAAAATATCATCAACATATCTCCGCCAAAATTTATAAATCTGTGGGAAGGCCTTTACTGTGTGTGTTTCAAAATAGCTCATGTATAGGTCTGCTAAAATAGGCGAAAGTGGGCCTCCATAGCTAATCCTTTTGATTGTCTGTAGAATTTTTGGTTAAACATTAAGTAATTATTCCTTATGCATAAATCTGTAAGATTGATGTCATCTATTTCTATGGGGTCTGTTGTAGTCTGGCATAGCCATTTTTTAATGAGTGTAGGTATTTTTTCTACTGGAATGCTTGTAAAAGGTGCCTTAACGTCAAAAGAAACTAGTATGTGATTTTTAAAGTAGTAGAAATGCTTTTAAGTCGATTTTTGAAACTGGAATTCTGAGGGAAGAAGAGCAGGAAGAAATGGCAAGTTACATAAACATCTAAAACTTTATGGAGGGCATGCATAAGTCAAATTTGCCCATTCCAGTTGTAGGTTTCTGCCTTTGACTATTTTTGCAAGGAAAATAAAATACAGCATTACTAGAAGATTGTTCTGATGATCTGCCCTCTCGAAGAATTCATTTCACATTCTAAGACCTATACCAGAAGCTTCAGCTGTACATTCACCACATTTGACAATGCTGCATAATGGCTCTCCAGCAGACGTGTCTCTCTTATAGAAGGAGTTCACATTATGCATTATACCTCTTGGCTGCTTATATAAAATTGGTTGTTTCTTTTGCATTTCTTCCATTACTTACAAGTAATGTATGTTTATTAATTGTAACATACACACTATCACTATACTATACAAAAGTTCTTTGAAGTTTAATTGGTGAACACACTCTGTGTGAGAATCAACAGCATACTGTATACCATTGGTAGATATGGTTGACAGTTCATTAGTAAATGCCACCGTGCATCTTACCTCATCTGCCAAATTAGTTGGCTAGTCATTTTGTTCAAGATCAAGTGTAGAAGTTAAAGAGAGTTTAATGAGTCTGTGGACACTTTCAATTTCACTTATTTACTAATTACTACACCTAGTTTTAAGTGCTGTTGTTACCATAGTTGGTCCTTAACTGATGATAGGAGTAATAATCACAAAACGAAGTAAGTGAAGGTGAAATTGTACACTCTTGTTTTCTAACAACCTTGGCAATTGCTTATAACTAGAATATCCTTATTTTCTCTGTTTTATTTTCCAGCATTCAGCACTAGTGTTAGTACATATTATACAAGGAGTATTTTAAATATTCTTGACCTGGCCTATAAAACACAAGATTAAAGAGAATTTTTCTTTTTAATTAACCTTATAAATCAACACATTTAATACAATCAGTAAAACAAGGTTTGTTGAACTGTCCAAAATAAGCATTGGTCTCAGCTTCAGCCTCATCATATCATCTATGTCCATCCAGCTATTCTTTTATATTTGGGAATAAAAGGTAATTTAGCAGCCAAATCTGATGAACATGATAAATAAGAAAAATGAAAGTCATGCAGTTCAGGAACAACAATCCCAGGTGTGTTTGAAGGCACCTTATTATGATGAAGGAGAACCTTTTTTTTTGGCAAGGTGTGGGCATTTAGATTAATGACATTTCTCTAATGGTACTGTCACCCGAACGTCAGGACTTCCTGTGGAGCCGGCCGGCGATGGGGCCAGACGGGAGGCATTTGGCCACGCCCACCCATTTGTCTTATAGTGGTAACGAGGGGTGGCCGGAAAAACATCACTGTGCCATCTCTTTCCGCTCCCCCTGACTTCTCGAACATACAGGATATTTCATCTAATCCGGAACCTTCTAGATTGGCCAGTTGGTCCTATATAAGCAACGCGTCGGGCTGGAGGAAAGGTAGTTCTTGGCGAGCAGTGTGAGGAGCGCCGAGTGAGTTAACGGACAAGAAGACTGTGAACGTGCATCGGACCTGCGAGTGCAGTGGACCTGTGACAGACGAACTAGTCAATTGTAATTGTGTGCATTACGTAATTCTGTGTAATCGGCAAGTGTTCCGACTGTAATTCGGTGGAAATAAAGAACATTGTTGAGTTGTGCAATTGGACTTTTAATTTCACGAACCCACAAAGTTACAGTACATTAATAAGGCATAACTCTCTCCTGTGCTGGTTCTGCTCTTCTAAAGGTAGTCTCTGAGTACAATACTGATTTCCTGTCGAAAAAGTGCTTTTTGCTTTCTTTACTGCACTTTCACCTGTTTTAACCCATTCTTTGGTCTACTCCTTCACCCCTGGCATATAGTGATTAGTACATGCTTCATCTACTTTATCAAATGTTGGAGTAACTTATTGGAATTAAATTTAATATAATAAAATACAGTAAAACCCGCCTAAAACAGGCCCCTTATATGCAGGAAACCTGGAAAAATGGAAAATAAATTTTGAAACGGAGCTATTTACCATGTAAAATTACATTATAAGCTGGAAAGCTGCCTAATACAGGAATGGAAATATTTTTGGGACCCATTTGTGTAAATAACCTGATTGAAATGGATTACTTTATATGTAATATGTTACAACATACGTATTTTAAAAAGTGAAATAATTTTGTAACCAAAGTTCCATGAACTGTAAAGTCATGAACTGTAATCCTTTGAGGAAAAGGGAGAACAAAACATTAGGTCTCTCAACTCTTTTCCAACACACATGGTAAAGGTAAAACTGTTTTGCAGTGTGTTTGTTCTCAGTGATTAAGTACAAGTGGAAGAAAATGGTAAACTTTGGTGATTTTTAAAAACATAGTTTGTGTGTATACAAATTCTTAAAATGAGTCCTAAATATAAGACATCACTGGAGGAAAAAATTAAGGTTATTGAAGAACACGAAAAGAACAAACGTCCAGCTAAAGAATTAACTGTGTTGTTTAAAGTGAGGAAAACTCAAATTTATGGGATTTTGAAAAAATTAAAATTAAAGACATGGTTAAAGGGAACAGCACAGCATGTGAAATGCATCACAAAATCTACAGAGTATGACAAGCTAAATTGTGCTGTGTTCGAGTGGTTTGTTAGTGTGCACACTAAAAGAATTCCCATATCTGGACCATTGCTTCAGACTCAAGCTTTAGAGACAGCAAGAAAATTAGGCCAAGACTATTTCAGACCTGCCAAAGGATAGCTTGAGAATTTCAAACATCATCATAACATTGTTTTGAATGCTGTGTATGGTGAAGCAAATGATGTTGATATGCAGACAGTTGCAGATTGGAAAGGGAAAATTGAAAACAGACAGAGGAACTAGGCAGTATGTAAGTTGAAAATATAGTACATAATACATAATACATATCTGCCTATTATTATTTACATTTCATTTTATATTATTCCTTCACTGTAAACCTGTGTGACTATTTTGTAATTTCTTTTTATTCATACACAACCCTCTGTAAGATGGAAACTTGTGTATATGGAAAATAAATTGCCTGAGCAGTTGCGGTCCACTTTAGAGAGGTTTTGCTATATATTAAAATCATCAGTCCTGCAATGCGGTTGACTACGTGGATCATGAATACTGTATTATAACATGTATAAATTTGAAAGAATAGATAATAAAAATGATGTACAGTTTCTGCCTATTTAATAACAGAGAGGTAATTGCATAATTGACAATTACATCATTTAAGGGTTAGAAAATGCCTAATTTTTAATAATGAAAACTAGAGTAACATTTATTTTCAGTTTAGCTGAGATGGAAATGTGGTATCTGCAATGAATCTCACACATCTGTAACAGAATATTCTTAATTTTAGGAAATGTTAATTAGAATGTGTTTTGGTCCATTTATAACAAATAGGCACCTGTCAAGCAGAAAGGCTTCTCACATTCACAGTGTAATATACACAATGTTTTTTGCACATTGTGACAAAAGATAAAAAGGTTCATCTTAAAACTGCTTTATTTGTCACTCAAAATTGTTAGCTCAATGTTAACTTATAATCAAACGTAAATCACAATCTTTTGCACAACTACAACACTTCAGCATGTCTCTGCAATGTCTGTTTCTATCTCTTTAGCACACATCCTTTGTGCTACTAATGTTCTTTCTGACCTACACACAGTTCCACCTCTTACATGGAGCTGTATGCCAATTCTGGACACCACTCTGGTAATCGTAAAAACTATTTGTAATTGTCGAGATTTAACTGTATTGGAACACCACAGTGAAGCGAAATAATTATTAATTTTTAGATGAGTCGTATTTATTACACATCTGCTTCACTTTCGTACCTATTTTGAGGACATGTTTTGCAAATCATCGTTTGCATCTTCTGCTCTTATGCGACTCGCATAATGCGACTCATCTAAAAATTAATATTTGTAATTGGTTTATTGACATTCGTCACTTACTTTTCTTATATTATTGAGGGACTAGTTTCAAAGGCTAATGCCTCCATTTTCAACTTCTCTCCAACTAGCAGTCTTATATTATTGAGGGACTAGTTTCTGGCATGATGTTCGGAGGCAAAAATGTGTGAAAAATCCTAACACTTTTTGTTATATATGTGGCTAGTATAAAACTAAAGACCAAAAACGAAATATTAAGCCATTTATAAAAAGCCTGTACTTGGCATATTTTAACATGAGGTTAGGTGATCTGGACAAGGATTTTGCTCCCTGTATTGTTTGTAAAAAGTGTGCAGAAAACATGCAGTAGTGATGCAAAGGATTGTTGCCATCAATACCATTTGGAATCCCAATGACTTGGCGGGAACAAATAAATAATTTTGACAACTGTTATTTTTGAGTATGTAAAGTGCCTGGCTTCAATACAAAAAACAAAAAGCACATTGTGTATCCTTGCCTTCTATCTGCTATGACCCCTGTACAACATGGATCCTATATTTCTGCCCCAAAACCACTAATACAGTTACCAGAGAGTGTGCTTTTGTCATTTCCAAGTGCAGAAGATGGTGATTTTTCTTTTTTGTTGTAATTTACGTCCTCCAACATCAAGTCATATCGGACGATGAATGGAATGTATGAAATGATGCTCAAATGAGCTCGGGGTCCATAGAGCTTAGAGTTACCCGACATTCGTCAGGAAAACCCCGGAAAAACCTTATCCAGGTAACTCATCCTGACCGAGTTTCGAACTCAGGACCTCTTGAACGTGAGGCAGACATGCTACCACCACGCTACCGAGGCGGGCAGAAGATGGTGATGATAATACCTTTATACCCAATGTTACGAATAAAACTCCACATCTTTATAATTAGAGTGACTTAAATGATTTGGTGCGTGACCTAGGCCTCACTAAATTAAGGAGTGACCCTTCAGAATTAAGTTTAAAAGAGAGAAATATTTTAATTCCTGAGAAAAACTCATATTGTTACAAAAATTGGGAGAAAGAATTCCTGCAGCTTTTTATTCATGAAGAGAACTTGTGTTTTGCTGTGATATCCCTGGCTTGATTTGTAGTCTTGGAACTATTTGCGAAGTAAAAGACTGGTATCTGTTTATTGATTCCAGTAAAAGAAGTCTCAAAGCTGTTCTTTTGCACAATGGAGATAAGCATTCTCCAGTGCCAGTCGCTCATTCAACATCTCTTCTGAAAACTATCGCAATTTACCTATGGTGTTGCAGAAACTGAACTACAATGAAAACAGATGGTTACTGTGCTGTGATTTAAAAATGTGTGGTATCATATTAGGGCAGCAAGGGGGATATGCAAAGTTACTGTGTTTTCTGTGTGAGTGGGACTCTCGGGACAGGGATTTCTGGTTAGTGTCTGAATGGCCCAATAGGAAACGGTTCTGTCTGGAGAAAAGAACATTATAAATCCTCCATTAATTGATCTTCAAAATGTGTTACTGCCGTCTTTACATATAAAATAGGGAATTATGAAGCAGTATGTGAAGAGTTTGGTGCCTCGGTCAGAAATTTCCAGGACTGTAAGATGCCAAAATTAAGGAAGGTGTTTTTGATGGCCTCGAAATTCATTATGAAGGATTCAACATTCAGTACAGCAATGAACGAAACATAGCTTCAGGCATGGGAGTCATTCAAGGATGTTTGTAGCAAATTCCTGAGTAATGTTAAAAATGTCAACTACCAATAGATTGTCGAAATCATGCTGTTTGCCACATGAGCTTAAAATTACATTTCTTGTACAGACATCTAGATTATTTTCCTGCAAATTTAGGAGTATTCAGCAATGAACATGGCAATCGCTTCCATCAACATATAAAAGAACTGAAACAAATGTCCCATTAAATTGACATATATTCTCTATTATGGTGTTTTTTATCAAAATTGCAATTATATGTAACTTTTTTGTTTCAAATACCAAAAACACTGTATGTGATAGGCAAAAGCGGTTTACATTACATAGAAAATGAAGCTAGCTACAGTGAAGCAATAAATATTACACAAATATAAATATTTGTTACAAAGGCTTCACTTATCTTAAGAAATTGGTGTTAATTCTTCTTTCTAATGTAAATTAACACCAATTTCTTAAGATAAGTGCAGCCTTTGTAACAAATATTTATATTTGTGTAACGGTTTACAGATTTGAAATCAACATACCTAAATTAGGGTAAATCATCTCTTAAAACTTTTGCCGCAGAATTCCCCCCCCCCCCCTGCAGGTCACTGTTATTAACAACTTTCCAATAGAATGTTGTTTCTGGGCTTGTGTCATGGTCTAGATGATGAAAAAATATCTGACGTTTCACTCGTAGCTCCATTGGGCATCTTCAGAGATTCAGTCCTGGCTGATCACAACTGGACTGATTTTTTTATCTTCTAAACCACGGCCTTCAAGCCCGGAAGCAACATTCTATTGGATTAACACGGGCCATGAATACCTAAACATGTACATTAAACAACTTTGAAACTGACAAATAAGTTACTTGACAGAAAAGCTGATCTGGTAGAAACACTAACAAGTAATATAAAGGGCAATCCTCATAAAGTAGTTTAATGATTGCCAAAGAAAATGATTGCAGCAGTTGTGCTTTAAATGGAGAGATCGGTGAGATATTTTCATGTTCTCAACAAAGCACAGTAATGAAACTGTGAATAGATGCAAAGTTCTAGTTGAAGAATCTGTTGTGGTAATGGATTATAACTCAGGAAAAAAATCCATAGATGTTTCAGATCAAATGGCAAGCTTCAACATTGCCCTGAGAAGAATATTGAATTGGTACCAAAAATTTGCTGTTGAAATCTTATTTGACACAGTGGCTGTAAATTCTCCTCTCCTTTACAATATATAAATAGGTTCTCCATATGCATACAGATTTTGAAACTTTGAAACTCATTGAAACTTTGTTATTCTCAAATGAAATACTGAGTGATCCCTTGCAATAACAGCAGATATTCACAATTAAGATAAGGAAAGTTATAAATATGCATATACTGAAGAAACAGATGAACCAGCTCATAAAGTTGAGAATTATTGTAAGGAATGTTACAAAAATAAATTTGCAGGAAGTATTAAAAAAAACATATCAAGAAAGAAACCACCTGTTTTGAAGAATGTGACAGAAAACCTCACTTTTGATTGCAGTGCTTTCCTAAGTTTCACATTTAAAATCTAAATACAGAACACCTCTAATAATTTATATTTTGTTTAAATTGAATATTAGAACAGAGACTGTTCTTGAATAATTTTAATAAGGCTTTACTGCTAGAATTTATGCATTCTATTGTGTATTTTAACACAGTTAAAAATGAAAGTTTTTTGCTCTGCTAATCAGATTTTAGGATCTGAAATTTAAACCTCTATAATGCACCAAATCCAGTGGCAGTGGCAGTAATACGATGACTGGTAAAAGATAAGTCTGGTAAAAAACCAATAATAATGTTTTTTTCCATGAACATCTCACCTTATTTCTCGACATAGTCTCCATTGATGGTTACACATTTGGTCCAGTGACGTTCCAGCTTTTTCATCCCTCAGAAAAATAGGTTCCATCAAGGTCTGCAAAATAGTCATTGACAGTGACTATCACTTCATTTGATAAAAATTTCGTACCAAAAATCCAAATTTTCAAGTTTGGGAACAGGAAGAAGTCACTTGGGGCTAAGTCTAGTGAATAAGCTGGATGAGGAACCAATTCAAAGCCCAACTCATGCACTTTCACCATTGCTGAAGTGTGCGATGGTGCATTATCCTGGTGAAAGAGCACTTTTTGAGTTTCAATCTCGGTCTCTTTTCAGTCAACTCATGTTGCAAATAATCCAACAATGTAGCATAATAGGCTCCAGTTATGGTTCTGCCTTTTTCCAAGTAGTCTGAGGATTATTCCTTGAGAATCCCAAGAAAGAGTGACCATCATCTTACCAGCTGACAAAAGAGTCCTTGCCTTTTTTGGCACACTTTCAACATCCTTTTGTCCATTATTTTGACTGCTGTTTTGATTCTGGTGTGTAATGATGGATTCAAGTTTCATCCATGGTAAAAAAATTGGTGCAAAATGTCTTGCAGATTGCGATTAAACATTGCCAGACACTTGGTAGAAGTGTTCTTCCAGATGCGCTTTTGGTTAACTGTGAGCAATTGCAGCAATCATCTTACACATAGCTTTTTCATTGCCAAGTTTTCATGCAGGATATTGTGCACTCACTTATTTGAGACGCCTGCAGCCTCAAAAATCATGAATTTTTATTCAATGGTCTTGCATAACCAGATCATCGATTTCTTCAATGGTGTCCTGTGTGGTGATCTCAATTGGGCAGGCAGAACATGATTCACCTTCAGTGCTTATACAACCACATTTAAATTCATTGATCCAAAAGTAAATGGTCTTCAATGTTGGTGTAGAGTCTGCATGAACTTCATCCAATTCAGTTTTGACTAGTGTGGCAGTCCAGCCTTCAATTGCAGCTATCACAATGACTGATGGACAATTGACTCGTCAATTCAGATGGCTGTCAACAATGAACTGTATATTGTAGCACATTAAAATCTTCTGTAGAATCTTTTGAATAATCAATCTTATCACCCATAAATTTGCAACAAAAAATTTCCATCCCTTCATGGAAATTTACCAGACTTATCAAACGATCCCCGTATTTACATAAGGCTACAGTGGTCCAGTTTATAGATATAGCTCAATCTTTCAGTGGACCACTAATATCATAAATTTTGAAATGGTCTAGAAATACAGCGATCATTGGACTACCACAATGTGGCAAGAATTGAATTCTGTGAGCACCAGGGAGTGTTTGATACTTAATGTGTTAATAACGTAAGTGGGAAATCTTATGCAGTCATCTTACTTGGCTCCTTCTGAAATCAGGAAAGGGATAAAACTATTTTTCTTACTGTTAACATAATTGAGGAATATCAAATCAAAAAGTGCTAAGTGTATAATAAAAAAATTTTCAGGGAAGAGAAAAAATTATATCTTCTAAAATTACTAGTGCTTTTTTAAATATGTCCTACCTAACTGTAATGTAAATGCCACTATCCTAAGTACTATTATCGACAAAATCATTTCTTTGATTCATACCACACTTAAGATGAAAAATGTTTTTAACTTAGATTTTCAATATAATTGATTAAAAGTTATTGGGAAAAAATGGCAAAAATTATAGTTATTAGTGTTTTAATAAAAGGCCAATCAATGATATTTGATTGTTATAACATTCACAAATTATGTGTGGGCAAACTGTTTTATTGCTTTAGCCACACTAGAGCAGCAGATCTGTGGTTCAACTCCTAGCTTTGGCATTGAATTTTTCAGTTCAAACACAACTGCATTTCTGTATTTAAACAACACCCATTTCTTCCTTCAAACATTCACATAAATCTGCAACCTTCACATAAAACTGCAACCATCTACAAGAGTACATCAACATCCTTCTTTGCTTTATTGACAGTGCTTTGTAGTGTTAAATCTGGAACCTGTTGTATACATTCAAAGTTAACTCCCTATTTCAGTGAATATAGGAATGGTGTAGAGGGTTTATTAGGTTTGGATCTTCATTGCTGTATCTGAAGAACATTGCAGGAAAAAGAGAACTTAACACTTCTTGGAATTTGTTTAAAACTAGCACATCAAAGGCAAAACAACATGGAAAAACTTCTCAGCATTTTTTGCAAACATTCCACTTACATCAAAATTTTATAATAAATACATTTTAATGACATTCTACGACCAATTTACCTCATGTTATATAATTTTTATCAACTGCTTTCTTGTCTACTCAGTACAGATTTTGCAGTAAATTTTAAACTAACTTTCCACTGGGCTAGAGACTTGAAACTTTAAGCATAACTTTGAACTGGATGACAATGCAATATTAACGTGCTTCGAAGAAAATTCCTCACCACAAAGTACCTGAAAAAACATTTACACAAATTTCATGATGACCAGGACACTTGAAACTTTAAACATAGCTCAAACCTAGATGACATTATGATATTAACTCCCTTTCAAAAACATCTGTTCACTACCCTTAGCATAGAAAACTTTTTTAAATTTTATTTTCTCAAAGCTGGTTCTAATAATTTTAATTGAAATACTCCAAGGTAGGCGGTGCCATGACTGAGCGTTTAGACCTCTCTCCTCTCACCTAGGGGGCTCAGATTTAATCCCAGGGGATTGCCATATGGAATTTGTTGTGTTGTGTTTGTTGCAGCATCTGTGTGAGTTTTCTTTGTATTCTCTAGTTTCTCCTGTGATTCATTCCACCAGCTGTTCAAAATCACCTTTCCTTTCATCCTTTGCACAACCATTTCATATCATCTTCATTCTCATACTAGGTATTGGATTGATCCCCCATGCTTGTTATTCTCTCGGTTCAAGAGCTTCCCTGCTCTTCGACAGGTATCCAACCTCAGGCACTCATCTGAGTCCTGGAGGGTATAAGTCCTACATGTGAGGAGGGCAAAAAGATCATGGAAAATACAGAAATGGAAAGTTTAAGTATTTTCATGCAAGAGAAGTGTATATCTTGAATTTTCTGGAAAATAGCCTCTAAAGTCTTTTGAAACTTTAAATATAGGTTAGAACTGGATGGAAAATAAACACACAGAGAGGCAGGTATTTTCAGTCTAAATTATTAAAATAAAAATATTTTTAAAAGATTTAATTATCACATTTTTAAAGTGCTAAAACGTACAATGCAATTTCTCCTAGCCTTATAGAGATTTATACTCCAATTGTATTCCTAACCCCATCAGAATATCCGTAAAATTTGTGACTGTAGATTTCAAATAGATATGAAAATGTAAGAATTAAAATGTGCATGCAATAGAAGTAAAGCATGTAATAGAGAATAATAAGGAGTGTAGGGAGCAGCTGCTATTGAGAAAACTTGCACAATAGTTCACAGCATATGCAGTCTCTAAGCTCTGTGGACCCTGAACTCATTTGAGCATCATTTTACCCATTTCATTCATCATCCAATATGCATAACTTAATACTGGAGGATGTTAATTTAAAAAAATGGGAGTTATATGCAGGGCAATAAAATTGTTAGTAACATAGATGAAATATTCATACATTAATTACTTAAGATGTTATTCTGGTATTCTTTTGACAGGAAACTGAAGCTCTACGAGGAGCAAGAACTGACAATGCAGGTGTTCTGTGAACCAGAGAATGCAGGACTTCCTGCTAACTCTGCACAACAGACCATGGAAAGGAGAGAGAGTGCTGACTTCTCACAGGTATGTTCATTTTGACTTTCTCTGCCACTTATTGAAGAAGAGGAAGTATTGTATTTCATCCAAAATTTTGATATCAAGATTTCACCTGAAATAGAATGTTTTATTGATGAATGGATCCAAAAGTAGTATTTATAGAGAAAGATCCATGTTATACGACTCTATAAACAACATAATTTAAAAAAAAAAAGTCAGATAAATTCCAAACTTCGTATTTTAGTGTATATTCCAAGGATGACACACAAAGATCTTCAAGGAAATCTTTCCACTCTAAACTAATAATTATAGGGAGACTATTTTGTTTTCTCAGATAACTTCAATTAATAACTTCAATTAAATCAGTATACATTAAGAATATTCTCAAGATTAATAAAATGCATATCATGAATTTTCCATGAATAGCCACTGAAATCGTCATTCTAGCTGATTTTGCATAACTAGTAAACTGCAAGCCATAGAAAAATTTATAACATAAAAAATTTAGATCCCATTAAAATAAACAGTTTGTTAAATTGTTTTGTGACATAAGCAGTTTCTAAGATATTTGCTTAAAAACACAAACTGGCAATATAGAAAATTCACCTACCATCCATGGGCTTTTAGAAAATTTGAACGAATCTTCAAAAGACTAAACTTAAAACTAGCTCCCCAAAACAAATTCAGTCTGAAGAACCTGCTAAATAAGCCACTAAAAATTCAATCCCCAACACTTTGAAAACGGGAATTTATCAGATAAATTGCGAAACCTGTGATAAGAGCTACATAGGAAAAACTAAGAGAAACTTGTTAACCAGGCAAAAAGAACACCAGAGGAACATAAAGTTGAAACAAACAGAAAAATCCGCAGTGTCACACCACTTTTGGACAGAAAACCACAACATTGGCCATAACATAAAACTGTTAAAAATTTAAGTACACCCATAGAATTGGATATTTGGGAAAAAATATTCATAACCAAAAACCGGGATGAAGTTATAAATTTTGAAATCCTGGCATTAAATGAAATATTAAAACTTACTGCCCCTAACACCAGATGGTAGAGGGATCGGAGCACCGTAGTAGTGGAGGAAGAAGAATGTTCATTTAGTCACCAAACAGCTGAGAATGAGATCGAATGACCTTGAAAATGTTTCAATTATACAACAACATAGTAAGTGAAGTTGAGTGTATGCATAGTGACTCATAAATCAAACTCAAAAATTAAAAATACTTCACCAACAAAAACCAACAAGTTGTGATCCATTTATTACTTTCTCTGCCACCTACCAACAGTGGTAAAAAGAAGTTATATATACCATCCAATAGTCTGATGTTAAAATGTTACTGGAAATACAGTTTTTAAAGCCATGGTCTAAAAATACATTTAAAGAAAAGATTCATTGGTGTGTGTGTGTGTGTGTGTGTGTGTGTGTGTGTGTGTGTGTGTGTGTGTGTGTGTGTGTGTGTGCGTGTGTGCGTGCGTGCGTGCGTGCGTGTGCGTGCGTGCATTCGTGTCACAAAACAAAATTAAGTATTAATTTTTCGGTTCAGTGTGGTGTTCCAATATAGTTAAATATTATACAAAATTAAGTGTTCCAAAACTAGTCCCTCAATAATATAAAATGTAAATGACAAAGTGTTAAAAAGAACTACAAATAGCTTTTTCAACAAATGTTTAATTTCATTAATGTGAAATAGAAGACTAAGCTTTTGGACCAAAAACAGTAATAGTTCAGCTGTATTTCCTTTCAGCCTGGCTTTAATGCTTAGAAATTCCTATCACTATTTAGTTGTTTCTCATAGGTCATGTGAGTGAATGAATGTGTAATGATTAACATCCGCTTTTACTATGTGTGCCTACGCAGGTGGTGATACTGATTGATACATGAAATGAAGATGGAGTACCAGTGTAATGAGATGGCAGGGGAAATCGGAAATCCCAGAGAAAACTCTCCCCAGCGCTGTGTTGTCCACCACTAATCTCACATGAGGTCACCTGGAAATGAACTTAGCTCATGTGAAGAGTATGGAATATGAAATAATATTGAATATTTGAGATAATCTTGAAGGCTTACAGGCCTACTTCACTCAGATGATAGGATTTAATACGTGTATCGGTGTGTTGCTCTTGGACATCAAGCCATAACAGTTACAGCACAGAGAGCTAAAGAACTACTATGTTCTTGTCTTAGCCACATCATTGAATTTTTTTTAAGTCTGATTAAGTTTCAAATAACAAAATACTTCATACAAAATGTAAACTTCTAATTTTTGAAAACTAAAAGAGGAAAAAATTAGTTTGGAGAGTGGCAGGTCACTTTTAAAATCTATGAATCAGTTTTTAAAATTTATTTATGTCTTAGTATATAGCAGAGTATTTTAATTATGGAAAGCTACATGCATTTTTTATTCTTCTTTTTATTTTCAAAGAGTCATATTTTTTACTTACTATTTTTTAAATACTTAGTGTTTTTTCTTATCAAACTGATTTTAAGTCATGGCTAATTGAACACAGTTCCTTCCATGATACTATCCTTAACATGTGAAAATACTCAACATTTTCTTGCATCCTTGGAAGATACTGAACTGAAATACAATATTTGGTGTTTCCACCTGGGGAATTATCACTATTTTGATATCTCTTTCTTATGACTTAAATATTACATTTAGTATTTGGTATTTAGCTGAATTATGCAATCCACAGATTATAAGATGGCATATTTGCTTGTACACCTTTTTTCAAAAAGTACCTATTTTTTTATTCAGTGTACCTCAGAACTTGCACTTCTAGTGATATTGAGTTGGAATGGAATACATTACTTCTTACTGGCAGTAGCTAATAGACAAAGAACCCCAATTCAGTAAAACATATTTTAATAACTATACAGTAAGAAATTTCTGTACTAAAACTGTTTTCTTGTAAAAATTATTTGAAAGAATATAATATGATAACAGGTGGACAACACATATGCCACAATACAACACCCAGCACGACGAGGATCCCTCACAGCTGTCATGTCTTTAGGAGGAGAAGATGTTGGAGATTATGCAACACTATCAGGTGCTGCTGCTCATAACCCTGGAAGTGCACATAGTTCAGTTCGAGGTGCATCAAGAGATGTAAGTGTTCATGTGACTTTATACCAATAATTTAAACTCTGTGAGGGGTTTTACTTTGTTTTTATTTATTTTATATTTTTATTCATTTATTTTTTAAATTTTGAAACCACCCAGCAGATTTTGATAATATTCTTTCACAACTGAAAAGCATTGCTGTTTATAGCCTAGATATGGGCTATATCACAGCTTCTATAATGGTTAAGAAAATGGTACAGAACTTGCACGATAGCAGCAAATGCAGACCTAGGAATCATTTGCTTTTGACAACAGTTATTTCAGAATTTCATCTCACAGCAATGAAAGTTAATTATTCAAACAGATTATAATATTTAGAATACTGAGTGGATGGCTCAGATGGTTTAATCTGTGGCCCACATTCGGGAGGCCCAGGTTCGATTCCTGTGGCCAACCTACCTGACCAATGGGTCCCTCCATTTCATCTCCATTATCGTTTCACATCATCTCTCATCTGGTGGTCTGTTTCAGGGCAGAAGTGTTGGTGGGTGTCTCGGTGATGTCGTGACTCCTTGGGCTGGCTGCCCTTCGTCTCCTCTCACCTTATCCTTCCTCCCAGGGATGCCCCACTGCGGGCTTAGGCACAATAAACCACAGATTTTGGTGCCAAATCCCTTACATAGTAATCCTAATCACCTCAGAGTTTGAGTATATTGGGCCCAAGGGTAACCAGCAACTCAGTGTAGTAATAAGTATGTAAATGTATAATAATTTGTAACTGAAATGGAAATAAAGATTAATTACTTACTAGTAATCCTAATCCTAATTTTAGAATTATAGCGGGAATAAATAGTGAATGCTGTAATGAACAGAATCAAGTTTTCTCTTGGGTCCAATTGTAAACGCTAGTTAACTTTCAAAGTATTAATATTATTAACGGTATTATAACATTCTTTTGTCATGACATATTAACAAAACAGAAGACAAAGAAAAACCACAACATGAATAAATGCTGCCCATTTACTCTTAAGGCCATTTGACACTGCTATTCATAAACCTCCTGTGCTTTGTGTTCATTTTATAATAATTCATAAGAACTTGTAAAAACCAGCATCACCCTCACTTCTTTCATTATTCTTATACCAAGGGATCCAATGAACTATGAACCAGCGGTATGTATGAGGACACCTATTTTTTGCTACTGCTGGAATGAAAGTCCCATTATTGACACTGGCTTTGCTCTGCTCTGCAGTACTGTGTTGACCGTGATGTGTCTAAGTCAAAGTGTTGCAGCTTTTTCAAGTTATTCATTATTGTGTCCTGTATTTAGTCACAATTATGGCTCAGTATAAGTTTACTATTGTGCAGATCTATTTATGTGTTATTCAGCATGTGTTAATGCAGTCAGCTTATCAAGTATAAATATGAATTGCAAAACAATTCCCAGGTGTAAAGGTTCCATAATTTGTATAATACATTTCAGACCACAGATAGTGGTGAGGAACCTAATAGACAGTATAAGGTTATCAAAGAAGTTTTAAGGTGATATTGATCATCATTTGGAAGATTTCCCCCTCCCTAGAAATTGCTTAGACATCTTTTACAACAGGTAGGCACTTGGTATGGCTCTTGTGTTAAGAGCTATCAAATTGTTGGAATTAAGATCATATGGACTAACTGTCGTAAACTCTCTTCAATCAGGTAGTCATAGACACAGATTTTATGAGTGGAGTCTTAATAGTGCATACAATGACAAACTAGATCATGTTTAATATTTTATCTGAGATAAGGCATGTTTCCACCTTAGTGGATATGTAGTGTCGCCCTGGCGGTAGACTCGCAAAGCCGATGAAAAATGATGGCCGGTGGAGATTCGGAAAACTTCGGAACCAATCGTTACCGGTAGCGACAGACAGTTGAATGTAGAGTTGGAAAAATAAACAGTTTTGAGGTTCTAGCAATTTTGTAATGTTGAACAGTGTATTTCGAGGAGAATAAAGTGTAGTTTTTGTGTTTCGTAACCTCATTTTATTATTTCACGAACCCACAAAGTCACAACTGGTGTCAGGAGTGGGATAACTACATCACCGAACATTATGGCCATGGAATCGGCATTGGAAATGCTTTTGCAGAAGATGAACGAATTAACAGCGAAGTCGGAAGCGGCAAATAACAACGTGGCCGCGAAGATGAACGAGTTAACAACAAAAACAGAAGCGGCAAATAACAACCTGGCCGAAGAGTTGAAAGAAATAAAGACCAAATTGACCACAGAAATGAAGGCAGCGAACGACAGTCTGGCCACGGAAATGAAGGAGGCGAACGAGGTCCTCGCTGCCAAATTTGAGGAACAGTTGGCCGGCGTGAGGGATAACGTGACGGAGCTGGGCAAGCGGATGGGCCAAGTGGACGAGCACGTCGAGGACCTGGCGAACCGCTTCAATGATCTAGAGGAAAAGGCCGACAATAACGCCAAGTCCCTGAACGCCATGGTTGAAGACGTCGAAGACCTCGCGAACCGCGTAAACAACCTGGAGGGAAAGGCCGACAGTAGCGTCAAGTCCCTGAACACCATGGTGGAGGACGTCATCGGCAGGAGACTGAAGGATTTGAAGGCTGACGCACCGGGACGCGACACAACATCGGCGCGCGTCAAACCTCCGAAATATGACGGCGCGTCAACATTCGAGGTCTTCCGCCGCCAGTTCGACACAGTGGCCAAGCACAACAGATGGTCACCGGAGGAGGCCACACAGTTAATAGCCAGCCTCCAGGGACGGGCCGCGGAAATCCTAAACGCGGTGCAGACGACGGCGGCGCCCAAGGACATCTGGGAGGCCCTGGAGAATCGCTTCGGGAACCACCGCTTAGCCGCAGCATACCGCAGCCAGCTAAAGGCAAGGTCGCAGCAGCCGGGGGAGACGCTGCAGGAGTTCGCCATAGCGATCGAGCAGCTGGCTAGCAAGGCCTTGGTTGACCTGCCACTGGAGTTCGTATCCCGGGAAGCCGCCTACAATTTTGTCGACGGGGTACGGGACACGGAGATTCGTCAGCGCCTAATGCTCGGCGATTATAAAACCATCCACGAGGCGCTGACAGCGGCATTAAGGATGGAGGCGGCCAAGGTAACAGCTATCCCGTCGTCGAGAACGAGGAGTGTGCGCTACGCCGGAGACAGAAGACCAGCTGTGGGACGCCGGCGAACACCTAGTGGCCTGTGTTGGGAGTGTGGACAGCCCGGACACCTGCGGAGAGACTGCCCACACCAGGAAGAGCAGCCGGAAAACGAGTAAGGCCCGGCGCGGAGAGGGGCACGTCGGCGCCATTACCACCATCCCCTCGAGTGACAATCCGCGCCGTCAGCCGGCGGATGGATGACAATCTCATCGCGGACGGTTGGGTAAGTGGAAAGCCGTGTCGCGTGCTAGTGGACACTGGAGCAGCCGTGACCATCATCAGACCTGACGTGGCAAATGGTTTGCCGACGAGGAAGCCGAGCCGACCATACGAGCTTGTGACGGCATCGGGCGACACCATGCCTTTGGAGAAGGAGGCCCTGCTGGAGCTGAACTTGGGACGGAGTGCCGTGCGTCTGTGGGTGTTCGTCGCGAAGGTGGCTGAGGAGGTGATTCTGGGACTGGATGCCCTCAGGAGCCACGAGGCGACGGTCGACGTCGGCAGGAAGGTCCTGAGGCTCAACGGAGAAGAGGTTATACTCCGTCAACCAGAAGAGCGCCTTGGAATTGGCACGGTCGTCTTGAGCGAAGATGTGGTTGTCCCCGCGAGGAGCGAAGTGATAGTGACGGCGCGACCGGAAGGCCAGACAGCGGGTGGGGTCCAGAGGCAGCAGGAGTACGACTTCACCTCGGAACATCGCAGAGGGAAGAGTCACGGTAACGCGGACGCTATGTCCCGAAGACCCTGTCCAGAAGGGTGCGGCCAATGCACAAGAGTGGAGGGGAAGGAGCGTGCCGCAGCAGTTCGAGTAGTCACGGCAGTGCCTGCGGATGGCTGGGATAGCGCAGGCCTGAGGAGGGAGCAGCTGGCGGACGCAGACTTGGGGCCACTCTTGAGGGATGTGGAGAACCTGGTGGACCACCTCCACGACATGCACGAGATGGCTCGCCAGAACATCCAGAAGGCGATCGACCGCATGAAAACCCGATACGGCAGGCAAGCCAACAGCCAAGGGTTCCAGCAAGGTGACCTGGTCTGGTTGTACCGCCCGACCCGGACCAAGGGATGCTGCCCGAAGCTTCAGCAGTCATGGCAAGGACCGTACCGTGTGGTGAAGAGGATTAACAACGTGGTCTACCGCATCCAGAAGGTGCCCCGAGGAAAGATGTTGGTGGTACACGTGGATCGCCTGGCCCGCTACGAAGGCACTGTTCGGGACGACCAGCCTTGAGGAGGGAGCAGTGTCGCCCTGGCGGTAGACTCGCGAAGCCGTTGAAAAATGATGGCCGGTGGAGATTCGGAAAACTTCGGAACCAATCGTTACCGGTAGCGACAGACAGTTGAATGTAGAGTTGGAAAAATAAACAGTTTTGAGGTTCTAGCAATTTTGTAATGTTGAACAGTGTATTTCGAGGAGAATAAAGTGTAGTTTTTGTGTTTCGTAACCTCGTTTTATTATTTCACGACCCACAAAGTTACAGTATGTATACAAATCAATCATTATAGCTCTGTTAAACGTAGTATTGTTCATGAAGTACCCTTCCTTAACCCTTCATTACTCGCGTGTGTGACAGGTATTACCCAGCATATTTTCTTTCATTGCTGTAGCTCTCAGAACAGTATGTGGGCTCAGGTAGCTTCTAAGGAATGCATAAACAGCAACACTTCCCTTTTTCAATACTTGAGTTGCTCTTGTAGCATCTGTAACTGAAGTTTTGTTCTCCTGTGTGCTTTAGAGTGACAAGTGTCACCCATGTGACCTTTCATGTTACACTTTCTGCAAAGTGTTGGTGAGTACTCCGTATATATTTCATTCTCTATATCATATATATAAGCAATGTTTTGTTACATATTACAAGCATTTTAAATGTTTTAAGCTTTCCATCTTGTTATCTATATTAGTTGTGAACAACTTTCAGAAATATTATTCTGTCAGTGAATATCTCACAGTCGATGAGCAACTTCTTGCAATTAGAGGAATTTACCCATTCATATAGCTTATTCCTAGTAAGCTTGCTAAGTATGGGACCAAAATGTTTGCATTAGTAGGCACGAAAACAGCATACACCCTCAATCTGGAAACATGCCTTAGTACTCAACCAGAAGGGCCCTATAAACTTAGTAATTCACCAAAAGATGTTGGGATGAAACTTATTGATCCAGTAAGAGGAAGTAATGGGAATATTACAGGAGATAATTGATTTAGCAGCATTCCTCTTGTTGAAATCCTGAAAGAAAATGATTTGACTTATGTGGATACTCTCCACAAAAGCAAAAAGAATGTTCCTACAGAGTTCATAACTTCATCACAAAGAGCTATAAAATCATCTTTATTTGGTTTTGACAAGAACAAAATGCTTGTTTCACACTATCTCAAAAGGAATAAATTTGATCTGTTGGTTTCTACAATGTATCATGATGCTGCTATAGACCCTAAAACAAGTAAGGGGAAAAAGCCAAAAATTATAACATTTTATAATGCGACAAAGGTAGGGGTTGAATTGATGGACCAAGTGTGCCAGAAAAAAATGACATTGCAAGAGAAACAAACCACTGACCTATGGTTGTGTTCTATAACTTGCTAAATATAGCTGAAATCAATGCTTTCTGCATTTTCAAAGCAAAGGAGAAGAATGACAGGAAATAAGGAGAGCAAATTTTCTTTCTAACCTTTCCTGGGAACTGATAATGCCACAGATAGACCGTAGGTTCAAAATTACACAGATTCCTGCAAAGATTAGATGATGTGCTGTGGAACTGCTTGATATTCAAAAACCAGCTTTGGAACACTGTGAACAAAGGAAAGAATCCAGGGGACTTTATTGTGAATGTGGAAGATCAAGAGATAAATCAACCAGGAAGTGGTATACAAAGTGTTGTAAATCCGCTTGCTCTAGCCATTTGAGAGATCACTGTGTAAGTTGCTTGTGAATGACTGTATTGTACAAATATGACTTTAATTCAAATAACTATAGATGATTCCTGGGAGGGTAAAGGAAGTAGATCCTTTCAGGTATAAAGAAGGCGCTGCAAATGTGAACATAATCTAAGCTCAGTTTCAGGCAGAAAATGTGGTTGTCTTTAATTTTGTAATTGAACATTTATGTATTACAATATTATGAGTAAATGCTTTGCTTCTTACACATTTTCCTTTTATATCCAAGTAAAATAAGGTTCATTATGAAGCACATAACCATCTAAAATGTTGAATAATGATGATTACAACAAGAATATAAAATGGGTGACACCTGTTACCCATGCAAGTAAGTACATTACAGAATTACTAAAATTAGGCAAATGAGTCAACCTTGTATACACCTTTCTCCACTTACAAGTTTTTTTATGAAGACTAGTTTCTGGGAACCTCTTCCCTATCGTCAGTTCTGTGGTTGACTGATGATGCATCCAGTGTCTGCATCTGGCTTAGTGTCGTGCTGCCATCTAATGTCCTGGTAAGTTTGATGACATCATCTACGGTGGGAATTTCAAAATTCATCAAGAGGTCCTGTTTCTTTGTAATAAATATGTTTTCCCAAATCTGTAGTTCCAGAGGTTTCTTTGCCTGTTTGATCAGTTCTATTTCTTGTTTTATGTTGTGATTCTCAGACCAAAAGTGATATGCTACAGCCGTAACACAAGTCGGCCATAGCACATCACTTTTGGTCTGAGAATCACAACATAAAACAAGAAATAGAACTGATCAAACAGGCAAAGAAACCTCTGGAACTACAGATTTGGGAAAACATATTTATTACAAAGAAACAGGACCTCTTGATGAATTTTGAAATTCCCATGGTAGATGACATCATCAAACTTACCAGGACATTAGATGGCAGCACGACACCAAGCCAGATGCAGACACCAGATGCATTATCAGTCAACCACAGAACTGACGATAGGGAAGAGGTTCCCAGAAACTAGTCTTCATCAAAAAACTTGTAAGTGGAGAAAAGTATATACAAGATTGACTCATTGCCTAATTTTAGTAACAATGGCACTCCACTTTCTGAAATACTTCTTTTTATTCTATACGTTACAGAAATTCACACAAGTACCGGAGGGTTAACAGAAAACTTGGAGTATGGTGGACAATAAGCAGAAACTGAATTACAGAATCCATTAGACACGAATACAATTTTGCTCCATTTTTACAGAGTTAACAGACAGAAATTATACCTTTGTTTATTTTTAACAGGACTCTTCCATAGTTCATTGAGAAATACTTCATTGAGAACAATTTAATATGTATTTGAAGAGGATAGAATTATTAGTGAAGATTGATTTATGACCCCCTTTGTCCCCGACATTACTTACTGTAGCTTTTATCTCTAGGGTAAATTAAAGCACTAAGTAAGGTATACAAGACAAACCCACAGAAAAATTTAAACAGAATATCTGCTAGGCAGGAAATTACCAGCATTTTGGAACAAGAAATAGAGAAAATGATGGCTATTTTCACAAAGAAGTGCCTAAAATGTATGAACAATGATGGTGGCCAGTTTGAACACCTTGTTTTATAACTTGATAAGTAAAGACTTCAAACATAGTTAAGGAAATATTTGTATAGTTTCATCAACCTTACTCTTTGATAATGACAGACGGCAGTGTGTGCTGTCATTTTGAACCAGAAAACACCATGTAGGTGGTTCAAAGTTCATTGCTTGGTCTTCCTTAGTACATTAGGTTCATGAAGGCAATGATGCAACAGTCAGTTACATGGAAGTAAGTCATTATGGAGAAATTGCAGCATGGAAGTGAAGATATGATAACTGTGCTTGGTATTTCAATACACTTTGTCTCAAATTTAATATTTCTGAAGTATCAAGAACAATAATATAGGAGGCAATTGTTTATTTTATGGCTGACTTGACCGAGTTGTGGGCTTACCCTCTTTATATGTAGAACTTAGATGAGTCAGTGCCTGGGATTAGATGAGGAGCAGATGAGCTTTGTATTAAAGAGAAGAATCAGGAATGGGGAATCAGTTTAAAGTTTGTTATGAGAATGAGGGTAAGACGATATGTGACTTCATAATATTGAATTAAGTTTAAATTAGGTGATGCTTTGTAGCCTCATAACTTTCAGAATGAATAGAGCCTTTCAATGGTCAAAGGGTTATTGAAATTGGTTGAGTGATTTTAGAAATTATCCTACATATCAAACAAATTTTCTCTGTTTATATTGTTAATATAGACGATTAAAACCATACTTAAATTTGTGTTTAACTAGAGATGTAAACTATAAGCTTTTAAACTTTATGTCATTTAGTATGTTGCCATAATTATGCTATCACAAGTACAAGAGAGTATGGAAATTCAGCCCGTAGCAAAACAGGGCTACAGTAGCGGATCAAAGTGACAAAATGGCTTATTAACAATCTGGCCATCCTGAATTACTGTGTACCAGCCTTTACTGTACATTGTTTATATACACAAACATAATAAAATTTCAAAAAATTATAATGATTTGGAATTGTATGTATGAACTTACATGCTGATCAGTCCTTGCTTTTTTTAGATGTATGAAGCAGCATTAGGATTCCAAGGCTCAACTTTTCAAGTTCCAGAACAGCCAATGCCGTCTACAAACAGTGCAGATCCCTTCAGATCAAGAACTGCACTCACAATCAACAAGGATGGACAGCCAGAATTTGTGGCAGAACTTATCTAAGTGTTATTAAACAGATATGCCATTATTTTAGAGGAAAGCATATCAGAACCCCCAATTGTGATAAGCATGACATGAACCTTGGTGACAATACAGGAAAAGAAGTTTTATGTGTGTTGAGAATTGTGTTATACTAGGTCTTCAGATTTATTTGGCCTTTCCTGCCAGTCAATCGTTTCTCCTGTCATCAGTACTTTGAAACAAGTTAATCACCACTGCCTCTAGTAGATGACTATCAAAAGATGAGTGGAATGGATGGATGTCAACAGTTTCAAAGTCACCTTAGTGAAATAGGTCTTATATTATAGCTTTCCAGTACTCATATTTGGAACTTTCTTTGTGCATGTCATGCAAATTCACAATCTCAAATATATCAAATAATGGGATGGGTTTTGAGGTTCAGTGTATCTTAGCTTTAATGGCATAAATTTGCTTTTAAAAAAGCTTGTTCATACTCATTGGAGTAGTAAATGAAAACTGGCCTTAAGAAAACAACACATAAAAGGAAAATAGTGGTACGGTAATGAAAACTACAAAACAGTTGCAGCATTATAGGAATAAATAAAAATTTAAGTCAGATTAGTAATCTTAGGTATGTCTAATCTTTTATGTACTTTTATCATGTTTTGTCTCAGAATTTAATGAAATCCTGGGCAAAAGTGAGAAAATCATTCACCCAACATGCAATATCATAAAAAGAATCCCCTTCAAAACCTTCCAGTTTGGAAGTAGCATTCAGCCATGCAACCTATATAATCAGTGTTTACTTTAATATTGTATGCAAAGAACACAAGAAATCCTAGTGAAAAAACAATTATGCACCGCCACAGTCCATTAACCTGTTTACGAAGTTGGTAACAAATACTGTCTAGGTTCATTTCTACACCTCCACGTTATGACAAGGGGTTTGCTGAACTAATAATGATGTCATTTCAATTTAAACTGACTGGCAGTAAAGGCTGAATGAATCTCAGTACCCTGTATATGCAGTAGGAGTTTATAAACTAGAGATTTTTGGAAAAATATTAGTAGAGTTTTTGAATGGACTATTTAGATACAAAGCTAAGAGCTTGTTTGTTGAGTTGGGACTCAGTGTTTGATTACAGAGTGAGAGTATTCTCCAAAATGTGACCAGGTACTTATCAGAAAGTCTTTGTCAATATAAATGTTGGTTAAAGAAACCATTTACTGTATATTGGTAGATGCTGAGAAATATTTTTACCAAGGAGTTTATTAATGTTGAAACAAATTTTTACTCAAGATACAATTTGGTGTTTGTAAAAGTGACACAAGATTTCTTGTGAAAATGGAGAAAGAAATGAGCACAAAATTATGTTCAATTTCTTACAGTGCCAACTGCACTTTAACACTCAGTTTCAAAATTCTGTTGGGTAAGTTTTAAATGTTTGCAATGTAATTAGTATTTATTTTATGTGATGTAGACAGCTGGTTCACAACATGAAGAGTTCTGAAAGTGTTAGCTACATCTCTGCTAGTATTCATAAGCAGTGTGAAGGGTATGTTATAGAAATGTCAATTAATTTTATCAAGATCAGGTATGAAAATCTCTTAAAGAACCATAATCATAAGATTGAATGTCCCAGCTGTTGTCAGAAAGGTTTTGATATTTTATTTCATTGTTAACACAAGTAATCATAAAATGTAGTAGTAGTAGTTCCCCAATTATAAATTACATGTTGTGAACAAGCATCATATATAAAGAATTAATTTTCTTACTTCTTACACATACTATAATTTCAATGCAGTTATTAACCCTTTCAGTCATGACATCCATTTTCATGGACATGCCTTAAGGTATATTTGTAATTTACTATGTATATTGTAACCATGACCTTATTAACTGGCATGAGGACTGAAGGGGCCAAAATAACTTGGATCCCACAAAGATGTATATCTGTCATGTCAAAATGTTGAGCATGTTTACTGGTTGTAAATACAACCACACAGTTGTCAGATGTTATATGTTGGCTGGTTATGTTAAACATTATGTAGCTTACTAAGTTGGAGACATAAATGTCAGAATATAACTGAAAATAAAACTGGAAACAGATTGCTCCAATAAAAATAACATTCATAGAGATTTCAAATTGTTCATTTTTCTCCCATTTCACCAAGAGCAGGGAATCAAGTGCCATTAAGTGAATAATTCATATCAACATTTCACCAAAATTACATGTTTTGAGGCCTCTGAATCCAAAGAAAGGCACTTTTAGAAAAAGGTATACATGTGTGTATATGTGTGTTCGTGCGTGCATGTGTGTGTCTGCATGTGTCACAGCATTACTAAAAAGAATGACACCAAGATTGTACAATTATCTCCTACCCCAAACTACCCTTTTGATGGAACACATTATTGTCTGCTAATAATAACTGGTAAAAGATTGGTTGGCAATGGTAGCTCAATGGGTTAGAGCAACTGGATGGAAACCAGGATATCTGCAGTTCAAATCCCAGCCATGGCATTGAATTTTTCATGTTGACTCAATCTATCAGAAACCTTAGCCTATATATCGCTAGTATGTTGAAATTATTAATTTCCATCAATTAACTAAAATCGTAAAAGATTGTTTAACAGCTTCTTGAATGAAAATCTGTTTTGTGGAGCTAGTTTGATGTCGTAATCTTTAAATATTCATTCAAACTTTGAAAATGCTTACTTCTTGTTTCAATATGATGTTTCTAAAATGCTCACTAACTGATCACTACTCTTCAAAAATCAGATTAAAAACTGGAAATACAAAATAGGGCCAGAACAAAATCTGAATAGATTGGGAAGATTCTGTATTGGATTGACAGAAAGGAATTTAAAAAATAGACATCAACAGAACATAAAATATAAATAAATATAAAAATCCACAGCTGCTTTTCATTTCTAGAATGAGAACCACAACATTGCAGAGGAGATTAAATTGAAAAACCTATTTGTAGTCCATTTTCAACACTCCCTCACTTACATTTTTATATTATCGAGGGACTAATTTCAGAAGCTGTTGCTTCTATTTTCAACCTCAAAGGTCTATCATCTGTTGTCATCTGCTGTCTTCTCTCTGGTGGTGGAACTATGAACTTCTTTGTCAGATTATCGACTGGTGGGATTTCAAAGTTCATTAGTTGGTCCTTATTTTTCCATATTAGGATATTCTCCTACGTTGTCAGTTTGTTTTGGTTTATCATCCCCTTTTAGTATTTTGGATTTGGGTTCAAGTCATGGCTTTTGTTCCAAAAGTGAAATGCTACTGCTGACTTCTTGTTTCAATATGATGTTTCTAAAATTCTCTTTGTCTCCACCTTTTAGGTTTCTTTTAGCTTGATCTGTGTACAGTTTGTCCAGATTCTTAACATTGCTTCCCCATATCATGGTCTTAAATTAGGGTTGCCTCTTCCCTGTCTCGTTCGTAATTCATGACCTGGCATTTTTGCTACACTATTGTGAAATGCTCTTAGCCCAAGGTTCAGAATTCATAAATATAATGAATTGTTTTAAAGTATAACATTACACATAATACGTAAAATTTAATAAAATGCACTTTAAGTATATATTAAATATATTATATTAAATATATTATATTAAATATATTCCTGTACTGCTATTACAAATACAAATAATTATCCCTTATAAAAGCCTACACAACCATCCAATCATCCAAGTCTAAAAGCCAACCAGTTGTATGAAATGTTAATGTCAAGGAGTAATATGTATTTATAAAATTCAATATTGTTACGATTATAATCTATAATACAATGTTCAATGTGGTTAATAAGTGCAAAGTTAGATGTTAAAATGTAAAGGTTAGATATACAGTATAATGACACCCTAAACATAAAATGCATGATTTATCCATCTGGTATTGCAGTAACAAACCTGAGAATTTTAGTATTCACCAGAATCAACTGACAGAATGACATTGTCGTTGTAGCTGTCGCTGTCACTAACATTAATGATGAACCTGTCTTCCATGTCAAAAACAGATTTAATATCTCTGTATTGGTTTTCCACATCCTCTACATGTTTGATGTATTTCTGCCACTGTTGTAGAGTCTCTTCGCTGCATTGTTCTTTTAAGATTTCTATTATATCACACACTGGTTGCTTCTTTAGATTCCTGGATGCCACTGAACACTTTATTTGTGACCAGACCATTTCTATTGGATTTAAAATACAGTGATAAGGGGGTAACCTTAACACAATATGTCCATATGAAGCGGCCATCGCGTCAGTTACGTACCTTTTAAGTCTATCCTGTGGTAATAACTGTTGGTTGATTAATTTAATCGGAACCGGTATTATGGGAGCTGGGTATGGATTAGTGGTGTTATTTTTCTCCATGTATTTGAGAATATTTGCCTTTTTCCAAGAGGTGGTAGGTTTCGAATTTAGGACCTGACTGTGATAAGGAGCAATATCTAATACAATAGCAGATGGCTCTTCTAATCTATGCAAGATGCTATTTTCAAACCAATCTTCAAAAATTTGTGCATTTTTTGACCCATGGTAATCTGCAGGTGCATTTGTCATGTTTTTATGCATCATAAATAAAGTGTCTTTTACAAAGCCTCATCTTCCCCCACAATGTATAATGACAATTCTCCAATTCTCTCACCTTTACTGAGGGGTGTAGTTATAAAACAATTGTCACTATCATCAGACCAGTTTTTCATACAGCAGGAATTACTGTCATACCACGTTTCATCTAAATATATGTCATAATAACCTTGCACACAAAGTTGAGTGATTTGACTCAAATATTTATACCTCCACGCAACAATTTCATTCGACTCACCTCTAATACATTTCCTTTTCGTAGCACCATAGATAATAAAAGACTATACACTGTACTTTTGCTATATCAGAACACACAATCACTTCCAACCATCTTCTTATGCATAATTTCCGTTAATTGGTAAATAGTGGGAGATTCACCTTTCGCATAACATTCGTACACAGTCCTATGCAATAAATCATGGCTGAAGTCATCGATCTTGTCAAATGAAAACTTAATTTTATTTAATTTCTTTTTAGTTGGAGTGCTGTAACTGGCGATGTCAATTGATGCAATTTTTCTGACCGTTATTTTTACTACACCAGCTGCATCGGCAGTTAATTTATTCAAATTTTTAAACGGTAGTACCCCCCCCCCCCCCCCCCCCATTTTCAATCACAGTTTTCAGATAGTTTCTAAAATTCACTAATGTATTTGTGCTCTGTTTTCTGATATTGCTTGCTTTCCATATAATATCTCTTTTCTTGGTTGGAGTCCTAGTTGATGATTGTATTAAGAGATTATTATCATCAGCTTCCTTAACTTCACAATTTATTAAGACAGCATTCATATTAGCCTCATTAATTTCACCATTCGCATTACCTTCATTAATTTCACCATATATCAGTTCACTATTCACATTACCTTTATTAAACTTTTCCAAAATTACTATTTTATTTCCTTTATACTGAAACCATTAACAACAAAACTTGAACTTTCAACATGGGTGAAGATATTTATTGGAAAGAAAATTTCACGTATTTTAAATTCTGATGAGCCATCGGAAGTCTAATGCACATATGTAGGTAGTACTATGAAAGAGGGAGTCAATTACAAAAGATCCACACAACAGCCAATTGTCAAGATAGTGATCAATTGCCAATCAGCTGATACTGGGATGGTCCCGAAAACTTGCCTGTTTTTAATAGTTGATGTGAGTGAAGTTTTAATAATAAAATATGACTCAATAGGTTTTTTAATATCATCAATCTTTGTTTGGACCAAATTTGTTTATAGCTTTAATGGTGAATGCTTTCAACAAACTTCTGGCTTAGCATTGGGTAACCCACTCTCCCGTTTCTTGCTGATCTTTCCCATGGGGTTTTCAAAATTCAAATATCTAAAGCGCTTCCTGTGATGTGATTATATTTTTGCAATTGTTCTAAATAAACCTATAAATGATGCTTTAAAACTATTAAATTTATAAGATAATGCTATAAAATTAACATTAGACATTGAAGATAATGGTGGCCTTCCTTTCTTATATTCAAAAATGATAAAACATAATAAATTTTGGCATTTACAGAAAATCAGCTCATATTGATAATTATATAAAAAATAAAAGTTTTAACTCTTTTCACACAAATCTGCTATTTTCAATAGTTTAATTTATAGGTTAATAAACATACTCTTTAATAAAGAAGAATTTAGTAAAGAATAGAAAAACATTATAACACTTTATTAATTACTATGGTACTAATTCAAATTTTATGCATAAAAAGATAGAGGAATTTAAATATTAAAAGTCTTAAACATTAATACTGTAACTTTGTGGGTTCGTGAAATTAAATAGTCCAATTGCACAATCTCAAAATGTTCTTTATTTTCACCGAATTACAGTTGGAGTACTTGCCAATTATTACGTAGCGCACACAATTGCAGTTCACCAGTTCGTCTGTCACAGGTCCACCCTGCACTCGCAATTACGCACAACTCTTCTGATGCACGTTCACAGTCTTCCGGTCCATTCACTCACTCGGCGCTCCTCATGGCTGCTCGCCAAGAACTCCACTGACTTGCCAACTGCAGGCCTTATATAGGGAAAATCGCCATTTCTGAATGGTTCGCGGCGCGCACAATTATCCCGAGGTTTCCAGACGTCTGGTGGGAGGGGAAAGAGATGGTACAGGGCTCGTGCCGCTCTCCTAATCATCCCTTCAGTTAGTGACACGAGACAAATGGGTAGGCGTGGCCTGAATGCTTCCCGTCTGGCCCTTCTGCCGGCCGGTTCTGTTGGGAGTTCTGATGTCCGGGTGACAATACATAATAACTGAAGTTAACAATAGTGAAGCAATATAAATATTATAATAAAATATAGTTATTTGCTACATATTTCTCTTATCTTTTTAAGAAAATTGATGACCTCTCCACAGAATTCAAGAGACTAGTTTTGCATCTGATGATGCAAGCAGGGATTTGCAAAACCAGTCTCTTAAATTCTGTGGAGAGTTCATCAATTTTCTTAAAAAGTGAAGTTTGTGGCATATAATTATATTTTATTGTAATATCTCTTAAATAGGTTTCTACTACAAAGAAAATAAAAGATGGCTATAATTTTAACAAATTTACTTATCATCCTTAAGCTAAAAAAGAATTTACAAACTTTTTTAAAGAGCATGAAATTGTTTTAGTTCCCCAAAATAAATATAAAAAAAAATTTAAATTTATTTAAGAAAGCTAAAATTTCTAATTATAAAGAATCTGTCATATATCAATTTAGTCATTTGGATTGTGATAGGGTTTACATTGGTAAAACTAAACATTTGGAAACTAGAATAAAAGAACATTTTAGAAATAGTACATATAAACAAATTTATAAATCGGTTGTAGCAGATCACTTTTGATCATTTAATCACAAAATAAATGCAGAGGTGAAATTACAATAATTAAGAAATTTAAATTTTAAAAAATGTGCAGAGACAAAGTGTATCTTAGTGCATTCAATGTGCTGAATTTGAAACTGCAATCAGTTTTTCTGTAGTACCCTCAAATATTTTGCAATTTTTATGATGATAAATTTTAAATCAAAATTAACTCAACATTTCTAAGAATGTATATTCTAATATATTCTAATAAATAAAGCATTAAAATGTCACAAATTCTGTTAATGTGGTTATTTAGTTTAGCGGAAAACATATTAATTACAATAAAATCGCTAGTTACATTAAGATGGTTGAAGAGAATGATCACTTTCAACTTTTCCTTCTATGTGTTTTCTGATCCTCTCTTAGAAACCAGCAGTAGTCACTCACTCATCATTGACGCATCCCATCTTTCTTTATAGCTTTGTTCCATGTGCAAAATATCTTGGTGAAAACGTTCACCTTGTTCATCACTTACTGAACCTAAATTCTTCAGAAATAAGTCCAAATAAGAGTGCAGGAAGGGAATTTTAAGAGACATCCTATAACCCAATTTCTGTATGTTTGAAGAAGCTTCTGTACTATTTGTTTATACTTACTTCTTTTCTGTCACCAATGAAACCATTAACAGCACCTTTAAATTCTCTTCATGCTGCTTTAGTTCCTTTGTGTTTAATTTTGTATTAAAATTGTTGTCACTGACCACTTTTCTGATTTGAGGTCTAATGAATACTACTACTTTTAGTTTGGCATCACTCAAACCAGGTAAAACAGTTCTGAGATATTTGAAACCCTCACCGTGTTTGTCCGTGGCCTTCACAAGGTTTTTTCATCAGCACATTTCCTTTCATTTTCTTTTCATTTAATATGTAAAGGTGGAAGAAACAAATTCTGTGGATCAGCCAGTGGATTATATTTTAGATTATGTGGCCCTGGAGTAAATTTTTCTCTTCCTGCCCATTTCTTTACTTTGTTGTGTTTTACTACAGACACAGGAAACCTGGAAATTTAGTAAATCCACTTTGCAATCCTTTACATTGCCACAGCATGTGCCACAGACACAGAGGGCAGATCATTGCCATTGTGTAATAACAAAGCATTTAAACTTATTTTAGAACTGTCAATAAGTAGGTACCTTATATACAAATATAATAATTTGTAGCATAAAACGTTTTCTTATAAATTAATTAGGATCGCGATTTCATGAACATTTTATTCACATCCTCAGCCAGAGCTTTAAACAACCTCATTGTCAACGTTACAGTCCCTAGATGTCACGATGTTTTTGTCAGTACTATCAAAATCTGAAAATGAAACAAATTTAAAAACAGAATCGACTGGCGGTATTTCAAAATTCATTTCGCAATGTTAATTTTTTAAAATAAATATATTTTCCCAAACCATTAAGTCTATCGGACCATTTAATTGTTTTAATACTATACCTTCTGGATTTATTTCATGGTTAAATGACCAAAAATGATCTGCTATGGCCGATTTATGAATCTGTTTGTACTTAATGTTACGAAAATGTTCTTTCGTTCTGGTTTCCAAATTACATTTTGTCTTTCCAATATAAACGTTATCTCAATCAAAACAATTAAATTGATAAATACCAGATCTTTTTTAGAGAAATGCAGTAAATTTTGAATACTATATTTACTTTGAGGAACTAAAGTTATACCAAACTCTTTAAAAATGTTTTGAAAATCTTTATTAACCCAAGGATGGTAAGTAAATTTTTTTAAATTATAATCGTCTTTTAATTTTTTAAGGGTAGAAATATAATTAACAGTTTTATATTTAAATGTTTCAATTTTTTATGTATAAAGTCTATTAAAACCATAAGTTAAAGCAGTATTAATATGTTTATATTCTTGATTAAATTCCTCTTTATTCAGGAGTATATTTATTACTGTATAAATCAAACTATTAAAAACAGCAAATATATGTGAAAAAGGGTTAAAACTTTTATGTTTTATGTAATTATTGATATGAGTAGACTTCCTTTAAATACCAAAATGTAATTTATTATTATTTCTTATTATCTCAAGTAACAGTTTTCAGCTATCCAAAGTTGTGAAATACAAATCACTATTTCTGTTTCGGATCTTTGTCACCCTAGAATATTTATCTAACACCTTCCATTCTGGAAGGCAAGATCCGGGAAGTTCAGCTAACTACCTAGGTAGATATAAATCATGTATAAGATCATTGAGTTCCACTTGTGTAATTAAGTGTGACTTTTTCGCTTCTTCTTCTGAAATGTAAGCAGTGTCCATGTGTGTCAATAGATGTCTTGTTTCATCGGATGGAGATGTATTGGATTTAGGTAATTCTTTCCATGGAGAAGGCAAAATAGAAATAGGTAGATTATCTCCATGTGAGACTGGTCTTATAGCTATAAGGAGATGGTTGAGGTATTTTATGACTTTTTTGTTTATTGAAGAAAATCCTGTTAAGTTTGTTAGGCAAAAGTAACAATCCTCTGCATGACTAGTTGGTTGATACCTTATCATGGGTAAACCAAAAGGCAAATACACTTTCCCACCCTTCAAACACAGAGTCAGGCTCATACCACATATCTTATAACTCACTTGAGGTGCCCCACTGAAATCCTTGCCACCTAAGGGATACCCAAAGTAATGCCCATATACAGTTTTTAGAGTATTAGAGATCTGTCTCCATTGAGGTTTTAGAGTAAATTCACAGCACACGTAACAAAATATGTTCAGAGAACTTTTTCATCCTTATTGCCTCACTCCTTGACTCACAGCAGAATACTGTGACTTTCTTTTCACTACCAGATAATGGAGCCCAGTCTCCTATCTATAATAAACAAATAAGTGCTAAGAGGGTCAAGAGAGACTGAAGACAGACTTGGGAATGAGGATTAATGCATGGGAATCCATGAATGCTGAGTATATTGTCACGGCAGCAGGCATAAAAGTTTCGGCACAAATTAGAAAACAGTCAGCGGATAAAGTTTCATGGTAATAATGAGCCTTGCTAAGCAGTTAATGATAGCATGGCTATTGTAAACAAGCGCCAGCAAGCAAAAGATAACTGAGGTAAAGGACTTGCCGACATAGATTAAGTTACGCTTCTGGAATGTGATAGAATATTTGGTTTCTTTATTCTTCCGGAAACTTCTGGACTGAGAGATTGTTTGGGTTCTGGTTTATTTTAGAACTATCTAGAATTACGAATTAGGTATTTAAGGACGTGATGGCTTGCAAAGTGAGTAGTGGTAAACAGAGTGAGTAAGCAGAGAGAACCGTTGAGTGTGTTGTTGTAAAGACAGTTGTATAACAAGAGTGTTGTTGTAACGAGAGCTGAATGGACGCTGTTGTCATCGACCTTGGAAGACTGTGTTGTTATGTTCTGCAATTTGGCCTTTTAATTCTACGAAACCACAAAGTCACAACTGGTGTCAGGAAGAGGGATATTACCAGCATGGAGAAATGAAATGTGTAGTGTTTAACGCCCGCTTTTACTACATACGGCACCGCAGGCGGTGACACTGATGATACATGAGATGAAGATGGAGCACCAGTGGAATGAGATGGCGGGGCAAACCGGAGATCCCGGAGAAAACCCGCCCCAGCACCGTGTTGTCCACCACAAATCTCACCTTGCGGTCGCCTGGGATCGAACCCGGGCCGCCTTGGTGAGAACCACCATGGAGGCTGCATTAGAAAAGATTCTACAGAAAATGGAAGAAATGAAGGTGGCGAATGACAACATAACGAGAAGATGGAACAAATGAAGACCGAATTAACAACAAAGACGGAAGCTGCAAATAGCAATTTGGCCGTGACAATGACCGCGAAGATGACCGAATTGACCACGGAAATGAGACCCTCGCCGCAATGTTTGAAGAGCCAAGCGGTCTAAGCACTGACCCATGGCGCGGCCACGAAGACCTAGCGAGCCGCGTTAACGACCTGGAAGGAAAGACCGACAGTAACACCAAATCCCTGAACGCCTGGTGGAGGACATCGTCGGCAGGAAATTGAAGGGCTTGAAGGCCGATGCGCTGCGACGCGACACATCTGCGCACGTCAAACCTCCTAAATACGACGGCGCGACAACTTTCGAAGTCTTCTGCCGCCAGTTCGAAGCAGTGGCCAAGCACAACAAATGGTCACCAGAGGAAGAGGCCACACAGTTAATAGCCAGCCTCCAGGGACGGGCCGTGGAAGTCCTGGACGCGGTACAGACAATGGTGGCGCCCAAGGACATCTGGGAGAACCGCTTTGGAAAACACCGCTTAGCCGCAGCGTACCGCAGCCAGCTGAAGTCAAGGTCACAGCAGCCAGGGGAGACGCTGCAGGAGTTCGCCCTGGTAGTTGAGCAACTGGCTAGCAAGGGCCTAGTCGACCTCCCACCAGAGTTCGTATCCCGGGATGCTGCCTACACATTCTTTGACGGGGTATGAGATACGGAGATTCGTCAGCGCCTAATGCTCGGAGATTATAAAACCATGCACGAGGCGCTAACGGCAGCATTAAGGATGGAGGCGGCCAAGATGACAGCTACCCCGACTTCCAGAATAAGGACTATCCGCTATAATGAAGACCGAAGACCAGTCGAGGGACGACAGCGAAGACCTAGGCCGGTGCTGGGGGTGTGGACAGCCGGGACACCTGGAGAGAGACTGCCCACACCAGGAAGAGTAGCCGGAAAACCAGTAAGGGCCGTCGTGGAGAGAGGCACGTCGGCACCAACACCACCATCTCCTCGAGTGACACTGCGCGCCGTCAGCCGGCGTATGGATGACAGCCTCATCTTGGACGGTTGGGTGAGAGGGAACTGTGCCGCGTGCTGGTGGCCACCGGGGCAGCCATGACCATCATCATACTTGACGTGGCGAAGGGTTTGCCGACAAGGAAGCCGAGCCGACCATACCAGCTTGTGACGGCATCGGATGACACCTTGCCTGTGGAGGAGGCCGTATTGAAATTGACCTTGGGACGGAGTGCCGTACGTCGGTAAATTGTAATTGTGTATAGTTAACTGTAATTGGAATAAGGTGAAAATAAAGAACATTTTTGAGTGGTGAAATTGGACTTTTTATTTCACGAGCCCACAAAGTCACAATATTAACATTAAAGCTAAATGAAAATTAGCGCGTAATTATTTAAGTGTTTTGAATTATTTATTTATTTCCAATGTCAATAGTTTCATGCTTTTACTTTTAAAGAATTTTACTTGATTTTAGTTATGCATTCAAACCAACACCTCAGATTTAAAGAAAACTTGTAAATAAGGCGGTGCCCCTTTTACGAGAAATATCACTATGCTCGTTCCTGTATGCACTTGACAGTTTGATGTCATCATTTTTGCTCTATGTGGGTCCTGTGTGCCAAAAATCAAATGTGGAATATAGCTGGAAGTACCCGAAAATGAGTCCAGAATACATAGGAACATAGCATTGTATAGGAGGGATTGTTTACCCCTGACCAGCAGTGCCTACATATGACATATGTAAGGAGCGCTGTCCCCACACTGGCACAAAGTTGACGAGGGATGTCCAGCAGCTACACTACTGGTCAAAAGTTATCAATCAAATAACACAACTATGGATTTGTGGATTAAACAGGGATTTCATTTTGAATATTCTATCATATCTGCATTCTGATAATAAAATATGTATAAAATGTAAATGCTACCTGCTTCTGTTGTACATTTGACTGGTTTACTGCATAAAGGAGTGCTGATGAGTTCCCACAACTACACTGATGTGCCTTTGCTTACGATGTTTCCATTCGAATAGGCCTCATTCCCTCAGTCTATGTAGCAAGCAGTTCACATTGGTTCACATTGTGCATATCTAGCAGTGTGTTTGTATACCTGAATAGGTTTATACCATATTACCTCCTAACGGGAGGAAATAAGGATATTGGAATTGAAAAAATTTCTATTGTTATAACTCTGCATCGAGAAGACTGTTCTAGTAGAACAGTAGCAAGAAAAGTTGGCATAACCCAATCTACAGTGGTGTTTACATTGCAGCAGTTCAAACAAACTGGTGTCAATGCAAGTGTTTCTCAATCTGTAAGACCCTGAATAACATCATATAGGGAAGATCAGTTCATATGTGTACAGAGTAAATGTCAGAGAACTCATACAGGACTTGAAATTTGCGAGGATGTTAACAGTATGTGAACAGCTCCAATCTCTCAACTGTGCAACATCACCTTCATGAACAAGGTTTAAAGGGGTGGATAGCAACCAGAAAACCTATAATAGATAAACAAAATAAGGTGAAAAGATTACAGTGACACAGCAACAGAAAAACTGAAGCATTCAGCAGTGGTCCAAAATGTAATTCATGGACAAGTCTCAGTTCCAAGTGATTGGAAGCCATCATAAGAAGTTTGTTCGTCGACTTCATAGAGAACGTATGAAGAGTCAATGTATGATGCCCACAGTGAAGCATGGTGGAGGGTTGGTTATGGTGTCAGGATGTTTTGCAGGTGATAAAAGTTGGTGATCTAGTGAGAATTAATGAAACACTAAAGAAGGTAGGATTTTACAGAATACTGATTAAAAATGCTGATCTACCTGGCAAAAGACTTATTCATTGTAAATTTATTCAACAACAGGACAATGATCCAAAACATGCTTCTAAGTTGTGCAGAGTGTATGTCAATAGAAAAGAGAAATATGGGGCACTGGAAAATATGATTTGGCCAAGTCAATCACCTGATTTAAATCCCATTGAACCATTACGGGATTAACTTAGCAGGGAATTGAGAAAACTGAGGTCATCTAAGGTGGAAGATCTGTGGAATAATTTACAGACATGCTGGAGTGCAATATCTGCAAAAGCACTACACTATCTTATCTCCAGAATGCAAAGAGTTTGTGTAGCGATTCTGAGGGTAAAGGGTGAATACTTTGGAGAGGCTAAAATCTATGTCACATTGTGTTGTACTTAAAAGAAGTAAGAGAGATAATATTAATTTTTTTAATTTTTATGTATTCGTGCATTGGAATAAAGTATTCAGCTTTTTACACAGGTGACCAAAACCTTTTGACCAGTAGTGTACTTGCAAGTGATTGCATGCAGCACTTTCAGGGTTCAATTTTGGGTGTTGCGGTTCTACTCCACAGCAGATTTTTGGTACACATGGTTTATATACAGCAGAAACATACCATATTTCTGGCAATTTCCTTGGTTTAGGTGTGCCTGAGTCTGTGTATCTGTGCGCGTGTTGTGATCATTTGCAACTGCGTTTAATGAATGTTTAATTATATCTAAATATAGTTACAAGCGAATGCCTGAACGTGCTCAGGAACCAAATAAAACTATATTTGGTAAAGGTATTCCAATTAAAGGACATACATGGGAAATAATATTCTCTGTGAGAGAATACTTCGATGAGGAGAAATTGAAAGGGGAGTCTAGGTGCTTGATAAGACTTCGCGTGCTGTAGGTATCAGTAAGGGCATTAAGGTTAAGATTGGGAAAGAAAAGCATTTTAAAGAACAAAGTTAGACATTGGGTTATAAATTAGAAACTCCCGAGAAAATTATGTAAGCCGCATTTTCCCAATTCAATAAGCATCAAAATAAATCCTTTTATGGAAGTGTTGAAAACAGTGTTGTTGTATAAATTAAGTTAATTAGGAGTCGATTAATAACACAAAACAACACTCACTTTTAAATTTTCCCGGAACCGGTTTCTGAGGTCTTCCCTCTATCTTCGATGTCCGGCTGAAGATAGAGGGAAGACCTCAGAAACCGGTTCCGGGAAAATTTAAAAGTGAGTGTTGTTTTGTGTTATTAATCGACTCCTAATTAACTTAAGCATCAAAATGTCACAGGTATGCCTCTTTTGTTACGATTGATGTGTTCTTGCATGTTCTAGCGTGTAGATCCACGACTGTACTATTGTCTTTGTGTACAGTATAATAAATAATAATAATAATAAATAATAATAATAATAATAGTAATAATAATAATAATAATAATAATAATAATAATAATAATAATAATAATAATAGTAATAGTAATAATAGTAATAGTAATAATAATAATAATAATAATAATAATAATAATAATAATAATAATAATAATAATAATAATAATAATAATAATAATAATAATAATCATTATCATCATCATCATCATTGTGATGATGATGATGATGATGATGATGATGATGATGATGATGATGATGATGATGATGATGATGACGACGATGATGATGACGACGATGATGATGACGACGACGATGATGATGATAATGATGATGATGATAAAATACCCATTGCAGTCGCAACTGAATCACCTTCGCACGCGTAATCCTATCGCACTCTTCACGTGGCAGCAATAAGCGGCAACGTTGCCTCTCTCTCCGTACGAAATGTCAATCAATTTCTAGATTGACGACCAGTATAAAATTAGGCTTAAGGCGACATTCAAATATTTTAAGAGCTGGCCATTCTGTGATGGCTATGACATTCCGTTCACTTTGCATGGCCAATGGATAAGAGAAATGAATAACTTCCCATTTGACATAAATTGTGTGCTCAGGTTGTTCTCGGGAAGCAAGCCAGGTTAAAAGACGACCATCTTGGCAAAATGCAACAGTTACTTGGAGCGGAGAATTAAGGAGGCTTTGGCCATTTCCTCCGAGAGGAGCACGCTTAACCGTGATGCTGGATTTCAGTGCAGCCTTTAAAATGGAAATCCGTCGACTTAAGAAGCACAGATCAATACAGCTTGATAATTAAGTTAAGTAGTTACGTTTCTTTGACCCTTTTAATTTTCTATACTCATGCCATCTCCTGACCTGGCATTTAATTTACTGAAATTTACTTTTGTTCAGTAATGCAAATTTTGATAGTGTTTTGTCGTTGTTTATAGTTGTGTTATATCCAGTGATTCATTTGTGGTTATAACATTTAATAAATATCCTGATAGTGGGAGAGATGCACACTCCTAAAACATCGATTTCTAGTCGTCTTTTCACCTGGCTTGCTTCCCGAGAACAACTTGAGCATATTCGTTGCCAGGAAAGTTTCGGGTTTTATTTTGTAAATTGTAAGGCTTAACAAGCTCTGCATATTGTCACATTGGGACCACGATGCTTACTGTGGAGATGATTTGAGTTGGGCAGTTGAGCTGCCATTGCTTATATCAGTGGTAGAGGCCAGAGAGACACGGCCTTCCATGGGGCAGCTACTAACTGAGTCATATAGCCAAGGTTCAGTTGTATTATCACTGTGCAGATACCGTTCATGACCATTCTAGAATGTAATTCTAGAAGAAGACAAACGTTATAAATCCAGAAAGAAATTGCAGCAACATAAGCGAGGATAGAAACAAAATATTTGGGATTACAACCATCATACAGGTCTAAAATGAAACAAGAGCTAAAACCAAACACCAGAGAGATGGATGATACCAAGAAAACATTGCTGACATGCCTTATTATTTTTACTATTACTCATATAGCATTTAGTTCAGAATTGCTTTCCACATGTTCCTCATTTTTGGCCTCTTTATCTAAACAGATACGATTTCAGTGTGCCTGCAAATGAAAGACTTTTGAATACTGCAGGTTTTAAGTTCATGGTGCACCTTTATATCATTAACAGACCATGTTCTACATGCGAATGATTTTGTCATAGCGGCGTTAAGTAACAAGGAGGTATGGAGGTTAAGAGCTACCTGACAGATCGTAAGACCAGGGTGTCAGGTAAGTCAAGGTAGCAACAAGGTAAAGACAAATAAGTGTAAAGAATATAAGAAAGGAAGATGAGGGGGAAGAATGGGACTAATTAAGTAACAAAGAGGTATGGAGGTTAAGAGCTACCTGGCAGAGCAGGAGAGCAGGATTACAGAATTTGTGTTTATTACATAACTTTTTCATGCCATTATAAATATAGATTTGCTTAGCTCTATGATTTGAATTGTCCCCATGCTGCAATAATTTGGAGGTAGCCTGTTTCAAAACAGAACTTCAGTCAACAGTGCCTGGCAAAGTTAGAGAAAACGTGTACGTGATTTATGGCATGTAACCAATTGAACTATTTATCGTGCCATAAATAGACGATGCTCTATGTATCTATGAGTGAAATGATGCTCATATTACTGAATTTATAGTCCTAAATAGGGATTAATTTACAATTAATCTCTTTTTCTTGATGTATGCTGATATGTAAGCATTTGAGCGTGATTTGGACAGTTATTTGGTCAGTAAAAAGACAAATGTATTTTGAGATTTGGAGTTCTAGGAGAAAGGGGAGTAGAAAGGAAATAATAGCTACAGTAAAAAGATATGTTTTCAGTGCCTTATTGAAGTGAAGATTTAAGTTAACTGTTATGTGATGGACACACTTAAAAAAGAAGCTTCTAGACACGAAATCAATCAAATTTAAAAGGTAATTTAAACATGTGATCCAAAGCCCACACTTCGTAACACAGCAAACATTAGACAAAACACGGGGCACTTCAAGAACATTTTTTTCAACACTGAATCCTTCAGTGGGATTATAAGCTTTTATACAAATAAGGAACGTGCATGTGAATGGGATCAATATTTTGAAAATCTTTCACAAAAGCCCTATTGGTCACGTAAATATGAAAGCTTTTACCTTATATTGAAGCCTAGATATTCCAGACTATGGCAAATGCTAAGTTTTTCGATGAAGTATTTCCTATATACTTCTATTTTCATTTTTATTTCAAACGAAAACAAATCCCAACCCCACCACCCAAATGGGGGATGAATAGGATTGGCATAGCGGACGAATCGGAATGGAAAGAAAAATTGAGCATTCAATTTCAGTACATTGTATAATCATGAGAACGAAATATCATATTTCTACACTTGTATACTCACGTACATCGCATATTTGCCGAATAAGCACATATGAATTGTTTCTTTCCCACAGTTCCCTATTCTCCACTTTTGGAGCTCATTTGCGGATCATTTCACCCATTTCATTCATCACCTGATATGACTTAACGCTGGAGGATGTAAATAACAGATAAAAAGAATATTAAGAATACCTTAATCTACTTCGCCCACTGTTATAGTGGTATTTATTTTTGCATGTTTGCAACACTGATTAAGAAACCATCATAACAAGGAGGATTATGGATGTAAGAAAGTTCATATTTTCTATCTGTACAAGTTTCTGGAGCAATTTAAATACACATTCCTTATTAATCTATCTTAAACGAACTTAAAAAGTACCAAAATACCAGAAATGGAGCAATTACATACCTCCTTTACGTAAAAGAACTCGATTTCTCACTTAGACTGACAAAACAATCGTATTACACAGTCAACTGTCTCAGATAGTTAACTTCTTCGTTCCACCAACAAAACAATACACTAACGTCCTGTAGGGAGCAGATTTTGAAAAGCTAATCCGTAATAACCCACGCTTACCTTAGCTTAATTGATATCATCTCCTTTCAAATGAAATAAGTGTCAGGAATTCTAGTGATATGCAGATTTATATAACATTTATAAAGAAGTCTGGGACAGGAATTTGAGACTATTCTTCGTTAATTTGTCTCCATCTTCATCAGCCACACGTTCGGGCGCAATTTGTGACAGGATTTCTATGTTGGACGCACAATTCTTTCTCTTCTCGTGTGAGTTTTTGCGGTTATCTATTTCCTCTGGTCACCAATTGTATCATCTTATTCTAAATAAGAGTCATGAGATATCTGTTTCTCAGGCGTGGTTCGGAATTAAGTTTCGGAGAAGTCAAATTCTGTAACTATTTAATTGTATTATTTAGATTACATTTTGCTTGAACTTCCTTTCCCAGTCACTTCCTACATGTCGATAAATTCTTACTTGGTTATATTTATACAGATTCAAACTATTACTTAAATGTTCTTGATCTTGCACCACTATTCATCACACTCCACCATTACAACAAAAATCTCTCTATAGCAAGATTATTGATTTATCGTAACTATCGTTACTTCTCTCTTAATTTTGGTTTGGCCGATTTAATCCCACGTCACAACATTGCGTCATATTACGTCATTCAATTATTACTTCGGCCAATCACACAATTACATACATTTTTACATATTTAAATTATTAAATATATTTACATAATCATTTTTTAAAAATTTATAAACTTTTCATACTTCAAACATAACCCAAAAGTACTGTTACAAGTCTAAAACACAGATATTCTTGTAAGTCACGTACTATGTGAAAAATAACTAAATATGTTCGGCAAAACTTCAAGAATATAAATTTCATTGGATAATTGATATAAGCTCTCAGTTGACTATTGTATAACAATAAGGAAGGGGTCTTTTTTTTTATGTAATTTTACGTCCTCCAACGTTAAGTCATATCGGACGATGAATGGAATGGATGAAATGATGCTCAAATGAGTCCGGGGTCCATGGAGCTTAGAGATACCCGACATTCATCTTACAGGATAAGGGAAAACCCCGGAAAAAACCTTATTCAGGTAACTCACCCTGACCGAGATTCGAACTCGGGACCTCTTGAACGTGAGGCAGACATGCTACCACCACGCTACCGAGGCGGGCTAAGGAAGTATAGGAAAGGAATAGAGCTTTGTTTGAGGATCTTTCATTATCATTGTGACCAATAAATGCACGTGCTTTTAAGTTCTTAACGTTCGTGCTTATTCAGAGTTAAGTTCAAACCAGTTGGAAATTGGCTCCTGCAGAGCTAATAGTACTGTCGATTCCGGTTCACTAATTGTTCATCCTACATGAGAATAAAGGCACCAAATACAGCCATATTAGTGCCTGCATAAATGTAATTAGCCCAGCTTGAACGCAGAAAAATCTAGTGATAGGGTGTTCATCTTTCAGTAATCAAAAGATACCATAAAAATACCTCCAACTTTGAAATTAAGAAAAACTTCCTTCGCCCTTGTTATGAAACTTGAGCAATTAGATGCTTCCCTTGCAGTTTTTGAAGAGAATTAAGGAAACGGAAAGCGGTGCTATGTAAGTTCCTTCAATTGTTTTGATGATCTTGCCGAACTTTACCAGATATTCAATTATTTTCCTAATGCTTCCCTATGAGCAGAACAATAAAGTGTAGAAAAGAGCATTAATTGACTCCAAAACAAAGTTATCTGTTCTTCTTCATCCGATAAATTAAAGAAATCTTAGCTTCACTTTGGCAATATCGCATTTTCGCTATCTCACATTCTTTTTGTCTATTGAATCTTTCTTTAGACTGTTAAATGAAATACATTAGTTAACTGTCAAATGGCAGAAATGGGTGGAGGTGGAAAGGAAGCTTTCTAAAGCCATTGGAGATAGTTTAACGTTTATAACATGAACTGCTGTGAGTCAAGTTCACCGTGACTGAAGGTGCATCAGCCAAAGCAGCAGAAACTGCACGCAAGCAGGTCTAGTGGTAATAATTGGATGACACAGTATATTCATTTCATATACTCAAATTACAGATCAGTAATACGTGGGCTAGAAAGTCTGATCAATAGCACACACCTAAGGGATAGCATAATAGATCAATTAATGGAAGTTGACTATCTCTAATTCAGCACCGATGACATGTGTGGGGGGAATAGTCAGGTTACTCATGATGGAGAGAACATTTCACTCTACACTCTGGTGACAATGCCACTTGTATTATCATCAACACATAGAGCTCAGAATTGAAAGAGTGATAAAGTTTTGGTATCCGTTTAGAGCATTAGAAGACCAAAATATGGTAAAACAATGTATGACTATGCAAGAGAAGATATTAGTGCCTGATAGTTGGGCTTTATCTACACAAATTATTAAAGAGGAAATAGAAGTGAAGGATGTATGGAGGAGTAGCGAAATTTAGAAGCAACGTTTTTGGAAACTGGTCAGACAGAGAATTGAAGATATAAATATACAAGGGATATTTAGCAGAATTAGGGACAAGAGAACTTGGGTACTGCCCAGGCAAATCAAAGAAGATTGGGGCAGGAAAAATACGTATTAAAGTGTGTAATAAATTGGAAAAGGGAAGGGTGGGTATGGTTTAGATCTGGGGTAATGAAATTTAGGGGAGTGAAACGTGGAATGCACCCACACAAATGCCCATTACTGAGCAAATGGAAAATAGCCTATATGTTATTTTTTATTGTAAGTAGTCAAAGTTATGGACGGACAGATGGGTATTAGGTAGTTAAAATTACCGACAGAAATAAAATTATAATTAGGATGGCTAACAATGTAGAAGAGATTAGGAAGCTAAAGAAAAATAAAAGAGAGACAATATATATGTTATGTTGGGTTGTGACGTTTAAAAATCTCAGAAACTTCTGCTCGAATTATGACACGATATACAACCCGCTTAAAGATTGCTTTTATCTATTTCTTTCGTCAGTAACATACCTTCCAACACAAGAAAACAGCTTTATAAGCGGCCAAAAAGGGAGATTGAAGACACTCACGTCATCTCTAGCGCTAGCCTTTATCTCTGCTCCTTTGTTCTCCTAGAGATATTTGAATTAGATAGTTTTTTGTTGTTTTTTCCCCTTATCTTGGTGTACGAAGAGAATTAAGATTTACTACTAGAAAGCCTCTCATTTTAATATACGAGATACGTCCAGAAAGTAAGTTCTGTTTGGTAATAAAATTAAATTGTGTACAGATACAGAAAAATTATTTATTACACAAAATTCTACAACTCTTAAACTACTTTTCCATATAACTGCAGACATTTGTCATAGCGAGGCACAAGTTTTTGTATACCTTCTTCATAGAAGTTTGCCACCTGCGTCTTCAACCAGTTGGAAACATTTTCTTTCAGCCCTTCGTCATTGTTGAAGGGTTGACCACCAAGGAAGGATTTGATATGCAAAAACAGATGAAAGTCGCTAGGAGCGAGGTCAGGGCTGTATGGGGGTGATCTAACACGTCCCAGCCAAATCCCTGTAGGATGTTTATCGTGGTATTTGCAGTGTATGATCGTGCATTGTCGTGAAGAAACACAACACTTTCTGACATCGCAAATTTTCCGATAAATTTCACTTTCCTAGCATTCAGAAAACGAATCACAGATCTGTTTTCACAAGCGACGGGATTTTCAATCAACACCGACATTGTAAACGAGCACAACAAAGCGTACGTGGCTGACAGCGATCTCACAATGGCACATGTTTCTTCTGCTTGATACAGAGCGTCTACCTCACATGTACGGAACTGTGATCGCAGCGCTGCAGCGGAGATAAATTGAAACAGTACTTACTTTCTGGACGCCCCTTGTATTAATAACGGTGATCTGAGTTAAATATTCTGATTTAGAGGTGTTTTTATGTGATCGTGTAGTGAATGAGCTACGCCATTCGTCAAATCGTAAGTAGAGGTTACGTTTTTTATGAGATGTGGCCAGAAAAATAGTTTTTATAATTATTTTTACTACTTTTCAGTACTGCTTGTCCTTTGCTTTTTGTTGTCATGGTGGGTTCAGAAAATATTTCCTAATATTCAAATTAAATATAAGAATCACGACTGGCTCATGAAGCAGCTGTCCTTGCCTCGAAGAATAAAGATGAGTGTTTATCAATCCAGCATTCAAATGAGGAAATTACCGTTGTGAAAACATGAAATAGTTAATTACCCATCGAAGTTTTTGAACTCCCTTGATATGCCAGGAATGCCATCACACATATTAAAATTGAAAATTGGTGTGGGAAATATGTTGCGTAACGTTAACCAGCCGCAACTCTGTAATGGCACGTGGCTGGTAGTTAAACTGATGAACAACGTAGAGGAAGCAACAATATTAACTGGGCCTTTCAAAGGTGAAGATGTTCTCATTCTTATAATCCCCATGATCTCGACCGATACACCATTTAAAATTAACATATTGGAACCCCCATTTCGATTGCCGTTTGCAGTTACAATCAATAAAGCTCAAAGTCAGTCTTTAGAATTGTGAGGAGGTGCGGATTGCTTCTCACATGGATAATTGTATGTTGTGTGTGCCCGAGTCAACAGACCAGATAGCCTTTATATCTACGCAAACAATGGAAAAACAAAATATACTATATACACTCAAGTATTGCAAAATTAAACTTTTCTGGAACGTATCTTTGTTTTGTTCCTCATTTCTCATCCATGCAACCATAATGTGCCACAGCAAAGCAAGGCAGAGTACAGTCTGTAATGTATTGCATATTTGTTATCATGCCTATTAGGAAAACTGATATATTTAATTACAGGAGAGTAAGTAGGTAGATTATGAACCTGGCGTAAAATGTTTTTATAACCAGAGTGTTTAGTAAGACCTGAAGCTTTCCTGGCGACGAATATTTTCAAGATCTTCTCGGGAAACAAGCCAGGTGAAAAGAGGATTAGAAATCGATGTTTACATCTCTCTCATCATCAGGATATTTTAAGAAATGTTACAACTACAAAATAGATATAACGCGAAAATCAACAAAGACAAAACACTTCTAATACTCGCATCACTGAACAAAAGGCTGTTTTCAGTAAATTAAATGCCAGGTAGGAGATGGCATGAATTTAGAAAATTAATTAGGTCAAAGAAACTTGATGATCAAGCTGTGTAGATCTGTGTTTCTTAAGTCAACGGATTTCCATTTAAGGTCGTTCTCCAAGAGGAACTGAACTGAAATCCAGTATCACGATTAAGTGTGCTCCTTTCAGAGGAAATGGCCAAAGCCTCCTTAACTCTCCGCTCCCAGTAACTTGTATTTTGCCAAGATGGTCGTCTACTGAACGTTGACTCTATGGTGCTCTACCAGCCCAGACTTCTCAGGTTGCATTAAACGAATGCTCCGTTCATCTTCGTTTATTCTGGTAGCGACAGCCCTTCCGGTTTGTCCTATATACGGTATCGCACACTCCCGGAACTTGGAGGACCAGTTTGTCTTTCACTGGTCTCAACAGATGTTTAAACTTCGGAAGTGGCTTGTGAATGTTTATTTCTAATCGTCTTTTCACCTGGCTTGTTTCCCGAGATCTTGAAACAGAGTGCTTATTTCTTTCTACACCAGGTACAACACAAGTCTTTTTAGATTGTATATAAGTAAATAAGAATAGCTAATATATTAGTAATAGAGGTGAGATGTAAGGAGCTAATAGCTTTTATATAATGCAATTGAAATAAAATGCATTTATTCATTCATAAACTAAATCATTTGTACTCAGCTCTTTTTGTAGCCTCTCTTTCTTTACCTAAGGCAGAAATAATGTTGCTAAAGCCCGCCTCGATAGCGTAGATGGTAGCATGTCTGCCTCACGTTCAAGAGGTCCCGAGTTCGAATCTCGGTTAGGGTGAGCTACCTGGATAAGGTTTTTCCGGGGTTTTCCCTTATCCTGAAAGACGAATGTCGGGTAACTCTAAGCTCCAAGGACACTGGGCCCATTTGAGCATCATTTCAACCTTTTCATTCTACGTTCGATATGACTTATAAAAGTTAAAGGACGTAAATTACAAAAAAAAAAAAAAAAATGTTACTAAAATAATAAATGAAGCCGTTATTTATATCTGGCCCCAAACTAAATGTTATTTGTGGATTTTATGGTGTTGTTGCGCATTAAAATATGCTAAAGTGCTTGTATATTGTGTGAAAGTGTAGTTGTGATTAAAAGGAAGACAAGAAACATATAGTTGGCGATGAGAGATTAATGCATAATGGATAGAGAGTGGTTACCAAGGGAACCTCTTTATTTTCAATTTTTTTATCCAGATTTATTGAACCCTATTTTACACAGTGGTATATTAGGGTTAGAGTTGATACATAAAAATATACAATTATAACAAAAATATTTTAAATACTAGAAGGAAGAAATGATGTTTTAATCTAATGAATATTAATTTAAACTGCTTCAGACCTTTAAACAAGGAGTTTATAAACATCATGAAGTACTTATACTGTTGTGGCTTCATTAGCAAAGATGTGAGTTGAGCAGAAAATTCAGTTCCTAGAAAGTCTAACTTGAATTTATTTTGAAATTTACCATCCGCTGTACGCTTTGTATTTGTGCAAGGACGGAAGTAGTTAAAAATAGTTGCACTGTTTTTATAGTTTGATCTGAATTTTTTACTGTCTATACTTTTCGAAAATGTAGAAACATTCCTCTTCACTTCTGTCCGTGCAAATAAATATCCAACAGCAATTCTTAAAACATTTGACTACCGCTAGGCAAGTGCATTCCCCATTTGTGTCCATAACGGAATATGTAATAAGCATATTTCCTCAAGTATCTGAGGTTTTTATAATTTCATTTTGTTTGGAATTCTATACTGAATAGTGTAGATTGGCCATAAATTATAACTGATTTTTAAAGAAGTGATTCTATAATGTGATACGCACTTGTCTTCGTAAGGCACCTTGCGCGCCTCACCCTCAGTAACATAGCTGCATGGATTACTTCTTAAACTCGTTCTTTAAAGACTTTTCTGAAGATCCACTGTGCTACAGAATAAAGGCGAGATTGTTAGATATCCCGTTAACTGGATACCTCATTTATTGCCTTTGTTTCACTGCTCAAACGTTTTCCCTTCTTTTTTCTATCGTTTTCATTATAAAACTAATATAAACTGAGGAGCGCCTCTAACTGGAAGGCGCCCATACAAATGATACATAGTTATTGAAGAGTCTAGATATAAAGACCTGGTCAACCTCAATGTCTTCCCTAGTTTGTTCTGTACAAATTTGAAATAAAACACAGCATTCGCCTTCTCACATTTGCTATCAATTTAAACGTTAAGATGTTGTGGTCTGTTACCTGATAGGAAATATTTTTATATATAATAGGGAACAGCATGTTCGTTAAGTACTGGAATCCCCAGCTTATCCAGTCTTCGTCGGTTTCAGTAGTACAAGTAATAGTTATTTACGATATCAGTATTGTAACGTATGAAATTACAATACAAGATAGGAATATTGTCAGTCGGGACCGTTGTTCGAGCCTGATAACTAGTCGAGTATTGAAATTTGACATAATACGAGGGTCTTTTGATAAGTCTGGTACGTTTCCATGAAGGGATGGAAATTTTCAGTTGCAGCTTTGTGGGTGGTAAGCTTGATTATTCAAAATATTGTAAAGAAAAAATTTAATGAGCTACAATATACAGTTCATTGTTGACATCCAACTGAACTGGTCAGTGTGATAGCTGCGATTGAAAATGGAAAAAAAAAAACAGAGTTTCATGCTGTTATTAGACATTTTTATTTCAAGGGCTGGTCTACCATACAAATAAAACTGAATGAAATGTAGTTCATGGGAACTTTGCAGCAACATTGAAGACCATTTACTTTTGGATCAATAAATTTAAACGTGATCGTGTAAGTACCAAGGGTGAATCGCGCTCTGGTCTCCCAGGATACCATTGAAAAAATACACGATCTGGTTATTAAAGACCACCGAATCAAAACTCGTGAGATTGCTGAGGCTGTAGGCATCTCAATCGAGGGAGTGCACAATATCGCGCATGAAAATTGCCAATGAAAACGCTGTGTGCATGATGGGTGCCGCAATTGCTCACAGTAGACCAAAAGCACATCCGGAAGAACACTTCTGCCACGTGTCTGGCGATGTTTAATCACAATTCGCAAGACTTTTTGCGTAATTTGTGACCGTCAATGAAACTTGGAGCCATCATTACACACCAAAGTCAAAATAACAGTCAAAACAATGGACAAAGACTGGTGAAGTACACCAAAGAAGGCAAGGACCGTTTTGTAAGCTGGTAAGGTGATGGCCACATTTAGTTGGGATTCTCAAGGAATAATTTTCATAGGCTACTTGAACAAAGGCAGAACCATAACTGGAGCCTATTATGGTTCATTGCTGGATCGTTTGAAACATGATTTGACTGAAAAGAGACTAGATTGAAAGGTAAAAAAGTGCTCTTTCACCAGGATAATGCACCATCTCACACATAAGCAATCACAATGGTGAAAGTGCGTGAATTAGGCTTTGAATTAGTTCCTCATCCACCTTATTCACCACACTTAGGTCCGAGTGACTTCTTTCTGTTGAAAACTTGAAAATTTGGCTTGGTGGTAAGAAATGTTCATCAAATGAAGAATTAATAGTCACCGTCAAATATTTTGCAGGACTTGACAGAACCTATTTTTCCGACGGAATGTAAAGTGTCAGTGATAATTACATGCTTATAAGAATCCCCAGGCAGGAATTAACTTTGGAGTGGCGCATCATGGATTTTGAGAGTGCATCCAAGACGACCACAGCTGGCATTCAACATGACGACCCTAGTTTCAAGCTCAAGACCGATCCTCCCTGGTGGGATACATGGTTGCTTATATCGGCAAAAGGGTATCTACCAACATGCGTACCTTGTACTAAATAAATAAAACCAACGCCCAAAGCTTTGCTTATTTCAGCCAAACAAACGTAAACATCCCAATTGTTCTTAGAACGTTCAGGCTCACGCATGAGACTCAGACTGGACGACCTATATTGGTACAGCCATCAATTGAGACTATGTCGAGAAATAAGATGAGATTTTCAGAATATATATGTATATATATATGTATATATATTCTTGGTTTTTACCAGTGTTTTTGGTCGATGTAGGAAGCCATGTACGAAACCAGATAATTAGTGTAGGTACAGACCGCTGTAACTAGGGGAACATATAAATATGCATGCAGTAGCTAAGAAAATCATGGGAGATAATTCAGTAATTCGTACTATGAATTGTTTGGCTTCAACATTAGCAGGAGTTCGTTTCACATATGAAAAGTTTACAAAACAGATATACAACAAATAAATATTAACTTTGATTTGCTTTGAAGTTTCAGTTGTGTATTTACATGAAATTAATTTTTAATTTTACCACACTGAGTAGGCCATTACGATACTGGTTTTGATTTTGTAGTCTTCCAAAACTTATCTACACGATCAAGGTAGGCAAAATAATTTTACAGTTCGTACTATATTCTTACATCTGTGTTTTTTAAGATATGATGCTAGACCTTTATATAGTCCAATATTTAACACTGATTCTTTCGGATTGTTTGTAATCAAAACGTAATGAGTAAATAATGGCTTAAAGCTGAATTTCAATTCTTCAATAATTTGTGTTTCTTTAAACTTAAATCCTAAATATAACCACACAATGTTCATTTTTTCGCAACAACTACATTTGTAGGATTAACAAACAAATTATTAATAAATATAGCAAGCTCAGGAACATAGCTTTCAACTTTTTACATTGCATAAATCTAATTGCAATGCATGAGTATTTACTGATGAATACTTTCCTTGCATTAAAATTCTATCATCAGAAATAGTATAAAGCACTTTGAACTCTGAATACGTTTCATATATTTTGTAGACCGAAAAATTAAAAAAAAAAAAAAAAGACTGAATACAATTTCTACCTTCTGGGCGACTTTATAGTATACGTGTACATTTTTGGCTAGATTTTAAAATTAGAATTATTGTAACTAAGCATAGCCAAATAAGCTTAACCTCCATATTATTCATACTTAATCTACCATACTACTGATTTATACCTACGAGACTTTGGAAGGTGATAGATATCATTATTTTAAACGCTTTTTGTTAAGGAAAGTTTTCAGCTGGGTACTTCGTTCATATATTCAGTTTCATTTATCTGAGCGAATTTTGAGAAAATATAACCATTGTGATAAAAAAGCTATGGAAGATAGGGCTGTTATAAACATGAATGCTAAGGAAACTACATAGATAGTAATATCATCCTTTTCAATTAAAAATAACTAAAGAACGCTATTTGTAAATTTAGATTAAGATACACTCAAATCAAGTTGACAAAGAAAAAGTGTATAAAAGTTATTAAAATTTTAATCTCATGTATCTGAGGTTATATTTTAAGCCCTGTGTTGACATTATAATTATTTATATCCTGAAGCAGGACCGCTAAATAATTACTCATGTGGTGTATGTAGTTTTGGAGTTAAGTAAATCTAGAAGAGTGTTCATTTGATAAAAGAAATTCAATAATCTGCATCACCGCGTACATCGCTCTTCTGCGTGGAATCACTTTTAAGTGATTACTTCAAATTGTATTACCACAATCTGTAGCGTTCCTTACATTATGCTTTTTTTATTACTAATATGTTGCCTTCTCTGAAAACCAATTTTACCAATACCCATCTTTGCTCGCGGAAGGCTGCAGGAAAACTTTCAAACTTGTTGTGCAATGGGAGGGAAAAAGTTTTCCGTGGAGGCAGGAGTTGTAAAAGAAACAAGCAAAGAAGAATCCTAGGAAAAACCAATGACCCTCAATGACACACGTCGCAATGAAATTGTTTAGTAAGTTTCATTAATATACGAGGCTGATCAGTACAACTGAGAGGAAACCAGGAGATCCGTGGTTCAAATCACGGCCATGTCATTGAATTCTTCATGTCGACTCTATCAAAACCCTTAGCCTATATAGGGATAGTGTGAAGAAATGATTAATTTCTTAATGATTTGTGAAGGCCTGCTTTTATGAATTAATTTCTGCAACCTTATTATCGTGCAGGATGTTTACACCTCGTTGAAATAACTGAATTTTAGAAGTCATTAAAATAAGTGACAGTGGGCACAATGTTATCGTGAATTTCATATTTTTGTCCCAAGGACCCACGGCAGTTCGGAGGGCAGGGTACCTCTACCTTACTAGTTGGCCCAGCAGACCAGCGTAATCAGCAGCTCAGCCGACTGTGATCAGAAACAGCCCCAACATACTGAGCCCCGAGATCGGAGACGGTCTTACCGGAGGAGGAAGTGCTTACCAGGAGTATATTATCCTGCCATGGACCGCCGAGGCACCCGCCGACACTTCTACTCTGAAAGAGGCCACCAGATGAGAGATGATATGACATTATAATGGAGATGAAATGGTGGGACAGGACATTCGGGGCATGTAATTAACCTATCCGGAAAAAAGCCATGGGTCAGACAGTCCGGTCACGGGAATCAATCCCGGGTCTCGGAAATTCAGGCCACAGACCGTTCGGTGGATTACGTGCACATATAAAGATGGGATCGCCTACCATAGAAGTTTGATATGTGGCCAAAGGAAAACAAAAGGGCAGATGAGTATAGTGCTGCCAGAAAATCGTCACGAGGGTCAAGCTTACAAGTACGAGTACTGAACAAAAAGCACACTGAAGTGAAGATTCAAGCACTCCACCAAGGATAAACTTACCCGCTAAACCTGGCCTCCCGCGGGATACCGAAGTACGCGCCAAAGAAAACCAGCAAGAAGTGCACCGCTAGCAACCAGCGATGATACATAGATCCCATGATGATTTCCAGCTGCAACCAACAGGAGGCAACAGAGACAGTGCACTGGAAATGACACAGGCTGGAGCGAATCGACTCGACACACAACCACCAGTCCGAGGATCAGTCTCTGCTTTTATTGTGCGTTCATATTTAAGAGGATTTTACCACAGATGGGATTACTGCAGGAATAGGTAGATTAGGATTGAAAGGATTAAAATCCAGAGAGCAAACTCTATATAGTGATATTATTCACAGCAAAAAAGTGACCTGGATAATAAATTGTTATGACACTGTACTGCACAACTTCCATTCTCAATATCACAACTGTCGCTATAGAATGAAACAAAACCTGAGTATTTCTTGTTAAAGCCTTTAGGTTGAGTAATCCTACACATAGTACGAGGACTGTTAAATAAAGAACGATTATAATTTTTACGGTCATACTTTCTGCACTAAAATTAAATCTTATTATATTCTGTTAGCTTAATGTAAAACAAACACGCCGTAGTAGTTTCACTCTGGTACTCCTGGTTCCAACCTGTGAGAACCAGTCAATTTCAGACATGTTCAGTTTCGTCTACCGCTGCAGTGGAGGTAACATGCGAGGAACAATATGCGGCTTTGAAATTCTGCTTTCGTCTCAACATATCTTCAGTAGAGGCATATACAATGTTACAGGAGGCCTACAGGAGGCCCTTCTCTACAGCACAGCTCGAAGGTGGTTTAAAATGTTTAAACAGGGGAGACAATCAATTTCAACGGAAGCTGGACCCGGTGCTCCAGTTACTGCTCTCAAGGAAGAAAACATCAACACTCCTGTTGTCATTGTGAGAGAGAATTGACGAATTACCTTAAGATCACTTTCTCAAATACTGAACATTTCATTGGGTGCCACCCACAGTTTCTGGTGACAGAAACATTACACATGAGACGTCTTTGTGCGCGATGGGTTCCAAGACTGTTGATTCCCGAACAAAAGGACATTTACATGCAGGTCTGCATGCAGTTAAAGTTGATGTTAGAGGAAGATCCGGAGTTTATTTCAAACTTAATCACTGCTTATGAAACTCGGCTACATCATTTTGATCCTGAGAGCAAACAGAAAAGCTCAGTGTGGAAATCTGCTTCATCACCAACCCCCAAAAAAGCAAAATTAGTTGTTTCTGCTGGGAAAGTTATGGTCATCTCATTCTTCGATATTCATGAAATGGTTTATCAGCATTTTGTACCTGCACACACATCAGTAACTGGACAATACTACAGGGACTACCTGATAAAGATTGCAAGTCTATATCAGGCGCAAAAGACCATATTTCCATGAAGCAGGCTGGATGCTGCACCATGATAATGGGCAGCCGCATATTGCCAATGTTGTTGCTGAATATCTTGAAAAGGTCAACGTGAAGTGCATCCCTCACCCTCCCTGTAGTCCGGATTTAGCCGCATGTGACTGTTTTCTATTCCATAACCTGAAGAAACGCCTTCGTAGGAGGCATTGTCCATCATCAGAAGCAGTGGTGAAGGCTGCGTAGGCGATTTTGAAGGATCTCTCAAAAAATAGTTCCCAGCATGTCTTTGAAGACTGGCAGAAACGCTGGGACAAGTGCATCGCATTCGGGAGAGACTATTTTGAGAAAGACCATCAAAATTATGAGTATGAGTAAAGGCACGTTGTCAAAAAAAATGTGATCATTCTTTATTGAACAGCCCTCGTATCTTATATATTTGATTATTTCAAAAGAAAAATTGCTTTAATGGGGTATTTTATATAAACGGTCAGTAAGTTGTAAAAGTAAATCAAAACTCCGATTTTTACCGAGTGCACAGGTGTATCATGGTAGACTTGTAGATTTTCGAGATATTCGTGAGTTCTGTGAGTTTACATAGCTGGATAAATGAAACCATACTTTATCTGGGAACCATTTGATGGACAGTATAGCAGGATTTTGCACAATGAACTTCTGAAACCAACAACAATGGGTCTACACACGGCTAGTATGAAATAACAATTAATTTCCATTAATTGTACCTAATAGTGGTCTGAACTATAGAGTCCGGGTCTTAAAGTACTTACAGCATAGTAAGTAGTCATTAAGGTAGTTGTGTCATGTGTTTATGAGAACTCCTAGTGGTTTACTATAGAGTCCGGGCCTTAAAGTACTTACAGCATAGTAAGTCGTCATTAAGGTAGTTGTCTCATGTGTTTATGAGAACTCCTAGTGGTTAACTATAAAGTCCGGGCCTTAAAGTACTTACAGCATAGTAAGTGGTCATTAAGGTAGTTGTCTCATGTGTTTATGAGAACTCCTAGTGGTTTACTATAGAGTCCGGGCCTTAAAGTACTTACAGCATAGTAAGTCGCCATTAAGGTAGTTGTGTCATGTGTTTATGAGAACTCCTAGTGGTTTACTATATAGCCCGGGCCTTAAAGTACTTACAGCATAGTAAGTCGTCATTAAGGTAGTTGTGTCATGTGTTTATGAGAACTCCTAGTGGTTAACTATAAAGCCCGGGCCTTAAAGTACTTACAGCATAGTAAGTAGTCATTAAGGTAGTTGTGTCATGTGTTTATGAGAACTCCTAGTGGTTAACTATAAAGCCCGGGCCTTAAAGTACTTACAGCATAGTAAGTCGTCATTAAGGTAGTTGTGTCATGTGTTTATGAGAACTCCTAGTGGTTTACTATAGAGTCCGGGCCTTAAAGTACTTACAGCATAGTAAGTCGCCATTAAGGTAGTTGTCTCATGTGTTTATGAGAACTCCTAGTGGTTAACTATAAAGTCCGGGCCTTAAAGTACTTACAGCATAGTAAGTGGTCATTAAGGTAGTTGTCTCATGTGTTTATGAGAACTCCTAGTGGTTTACTATAGAGTCCGGGCCTTAAAGTACTTACAGCATAGTAAGTCGCCATTAAGGTAGTTGTCTCATGTGTTTATGAGAACTCCTAGTGGTTTACTATAGAGTCCGGGCCTTAAAGTACTTACAGCATAGTAAGTCGCCATTAAGGTAGTTGTCTCATGTGTTTATGAGAACTCCTAGTGGTTTACTATAGAGTCCGGGCCTTAAAGTACTTACAGCATAGTAAGTCGCCATTAAGGTAGTTGTCTCATGTGTTTATGAGAACTCCTAGTGGTTTACTATAAAGCCCGGGCCTTAAAGTACTTACAGCATAGTAAGTCGTCATTAAGGTAGTTGTCTCATGTGTTTATGAGAACTCCTAGTGGTTTACTATAGAGTCCGGGCCTTAAAGTACTTACAGCATAGTAAGTCGCCATTAAGGTAGTTGTCTCATGTGTTTATGAGAACTCCTAGTGGTTAACTATAAAGCCCGGGCCTTAAAGTACTTACAGCATAGTAAGTGGTCATTAAGGTAGTTGTCTCATGTGTTTATGAGAACTCCTAGTGGTTTACTATAGAGTCCGGGCCTTAAAGTACTTACAGCATAGTAAGTCGCCATTAAGGTAGTTGTCTCATGTGTTTATGAGAACTCCTAGTGGTTTACTATAGAGTCCGGGCCTTAAAGTACTTACAGCATAGTAAGTCGTCATTAAGGTAGTTGTCTCATGTGTTTATGAGAACTCCTAGTGGTTTACTATAAAGTCCGGGCCTTAAAGTACTTACAGCATAGTAAGTGGTCATTAAGGTAGTTGTGTCATGTGTTTATGAGAACTCCTATTGGTTTACTATAAAGTCCGGGCCTTAAAGTACTTACAGCATAGTAAGTCGTCATTAAGGTAGTTGTCTCATGTGTTTATGAGAACTCCTAGTGGTTTACTATATAGCCCGGGCCTTAAAGTACTTACAGCATAGTAAGTCGTCATTAAGGTAGTTGTCTCATGTGTTTATGAGAACTCCTATTGGTTTACTATAAAGTCCGGGCCTTAAAGTACTTACAGCATAATAAGTCGTCATTAAGGTAGTTGTCTCATGTGTTTATGAGAACTCCTATTGGTTTACTATAAAGTCCGGGCCTTAAAGTACTTACAGCATAGTAAGTCGTCATTAAGGTAGTTGTGCCATGTGTTTATGAGAACTCCTAGTGGTTAACTATAAAGCCCGGGCCTTAAAGTACTTACAGCATAGTAAGTAGTCATTAAGGTAGTTGTCTCATGTGTTTATGAGAACTCCTATTGGTTTACTATAAAGTCCGGGCCTTAAAGTACTTACAGCATAGTAAGTGGTCATTAAGGTAGTTGTCTCATGTGTTTATGAGAACTCCTAGTGGTTTACTATATAGCCCGGGCCTTAAAGTACTTACAGCATAGTAAGTTGTCATTAAGGTAGTTGTGTCATGTGTTTATGAGAACTCCTAGTGGTTTACTATAAAGCCCGGGCCTTAAAATACTTACAGCATAGTAAGTAGTCATTAAGGTAGTTGTCTCATGTGTTTATGAGAACTCCTATTGGTTTACTATAAAGTCCGGGCCTTAAAGTACTTACAGCATAGTAAGTGGTCATTAAGGTAGTTGTCTCATGTGTTTATGAGAACTCCTAGTGGTTTACTATAAAGTCCGGGCCTTAAAGTACTTACAGCATAGTAAGTGGTCATTAAGGTAGTTGTGTCATGTGTTTATGAGAACTCCTAGTGGTTTACTATAAAGCCCGGGCCTTAAAGTACTTACAGCATAGTAAGTCGTCATTAAGGTAGTTGTCTCATGTGTTTATGAGAACTCCTAGTGGTTTACTATAAAGCCCGGGCCTTAAAGTACTTACAGCATAGTAAGTCGTCATTAAGGTAGTTGTCTCATGTGTTTATGAGAACTCCTAGTGGTTTACTATATAGCCCGGGCCTTAAAGTACTTACAGCATAGTAAGTCGTCATTAAGGTAGTTGTCTCATGTGTTTATGAGAACTCCTAGTGGTTTACTATAAAGTCCGGGCCTTAAAGTACTTACAGCATAGTAAGTCGTCATTAAGGTAGTTGTCGCATGTGTTTATGAGAACTCCTAGTGGTTAACTATAAAGCCCGGTCCTTAAAGTACTTACAGCATAGTAAGTCGTCATTAAGGTAGTTGTCTCATGTGTTTATGAGAACTCCTAGTGGTTAACTACAAAGCCCGGGTCTTAAAGTACTTACAGCATAGTAAGTCGTCATTAAGGTAGTTGTCTCATGTGTTTATGAGAACTCCTAGTGGTTTACTATAAAGCCCGGGCCTTAAAGTACTTACAGCATAGTAAGTCGTCATTAAGGTAGTTGTCTCATGTGTTTATGAGAACTCCTAGTGGTTAACTATAAAGCCCGGGCCTTAAAGTACTTACAGCATAGTAAGTCGCCATTAAGGTAGTTGGCTCATGTGTTTATGAGAACTCCTAGTGGTTAACTATAAAGCCCGGGCCTTAAAATACTTACAGCATAGTAAGTGGTCATTAAGGTAGTTGGCTCATGTGTTTATGAGAACTCCTAGTGGTTTACTATAAAGCCCGGGCCTTAAAGTACTTACAGCATAGTAAGTCGTCATTAAGGTAGTTGTCTCATGTGTTTATGAGAACTCCTAGTGGTTAACTATAAAGCCCGGTCCTTAAAGTACTTACAGCATAGTAAGTCGCCATTAAGGTAGTTGGCTCATGTGTTTATGAGAACTCCTAGTGGTTAACTATAAAGCCCGGGCCTTAAAGTACTTACAGCATAGTAAGTGGTCATTAAGGTAGTTGTCTCATGTGTTTATGAGAACTCCTAGTGGTTAACTATAAAGCCCGGGCCTTAAAGTACTTACAGCATAGTAAGTCGTCATTAAGGTAGTTGTGTCATGTGTTTATGAGAACTCCTAGTGGTTAACTACAAAGCCCGGGTCTTAAAGTACTTACAGCATAGTAAGTCCTCATTAAGGTAGTTGTCTCATGTGTTTATGAGAACTCCTAGTGGTTTACTATAAAGCCCGGTCCTTAAAGTACTTACAGCATAGTAAGTCCTCATTAAGGTAGTTGTCTCATGTGTTTATGAGAACTCCTAGTGGTTAACTACAAAGCCCGGGTCTTAAAGTACTTACAGCATAGTAAGTCCTCATTAAGGTAGTTGTCTCATGTGTTTATGAGAACTCCTAGTGGTTAACTACAAAGCCCGGGTCTTAAAGTACTTACAGCATAGTAAGTCCTCATTAAGGTAGTTGTGTCATGTGTTTATGAGAACTCCTAGTGGTTTACTATAAAGCCCGGTCCTTAAAGTACTTACAGCATAGTAAGTCGTCATTAAGGTAGTTGTGTCATGTGTTTATGAGAACTCCTAGTGGTTTACTATAAAGCCCGGGCCTTAAAGTACTTACAGCATAGTAAGTCGCCATTAAGGTAGTTGTGTCATGTGTTTATGAGAACTCCTAGTGGTTTACTATAAAGCCCGGGCCTTAAAGTACTTACAGCATAGTAAGTCGCCATTAAGGTAGTTTTCTCATGTGTTTATGAGAACTCTTAATGGTTTACCGGGAATAATACGAGTCAGTTGGAGAATTTAATGTCATGTTGGCAAGTTGGCCATAGTAGCTCAAGGGTTAGAGCGCTTGGACGGCAACCAGAAGTTCCGTGGTTCAAATCCCGGCTATGGCATTGAATTTTTCAGTCTCGCTCTACCGTTCCAACGACAATAGTTCGATCTTTTATCCTTATCTGGTTCCTGTAGCTGATGAACAACCTATATGGCTTTAGGCCTGCACTTATCTCAGCTCTGACACATTGAGTAGGTGTACTCTGTCTCCTGCGACAAACGACTTAATGATTTTTGGGTGACTGCTCTAGTCGTGCTCTTAGGTCAACAAAAACCGTGGAAAGACTAGATGAACGACGCTTGCCTTTTTCACTTAACAGAGATCCAGTTGTTTCCAATTTGTTTACCAGCCTCACTATTTTGTTTCTTTTGGGAGGATTGTGAACCACAAATTCTCTCCAGTAAGCCCTTTGAGTATATTTAATTGATTTAATGTGTACTGCATTTTCAGATTGACTAGAACAATGTGGAAAACAGCTGCTAACGATAGCAGTTAGGAATAAAACAAACATCTGGTCATCTATTGAGCAAGGAATCGAAACTCCAGAACATTCTGCTTAATTTGGTGCTAAAATTGGGTCATTGATTGAATTTCCAACGGAATAATTAAAGAAAGGAGTATGCCAGTTCTATATAAATCACTCTGTAGAAGGGCGAAGGTTCGTAATGAAAAGTATTGTGCTTCTCTTTCTGTCTCACTATTTCCATGGCACCTATCGATGATTAAACATTCTTAAACATTCGTGGCTATAAGAGAAATCCTGTGGAGTAATCATATCAAAGAAAAAAGCTTAGTAATTCTATCCAGAACTTCTTTTTACAAACTGTACTGCCTACTACCTTTAACTTACGAGGGTCTTTCAAAACCAAGGCTCAAGTCAAAGTATTCATCAGAACCAGACTCGCAGATTAAGACCTTGACACGATCGTGTTTACATTTGTGTAGTTCTCTCGTTCCGTCTACTAATTGGCGGCTAAAAACTGGAAGCGCACCGTGCTCTGATTTAATTTTCCACTACAGAGGGAGTATTAATGAAATCAGACTAATGAGGTAACAGCAGAAACAAAGGAACCGAAGTACAGGGCGTCCTGCAACAATGCATTGTATATTGGTAATAAATCTGAAGGGGATGTTTCTTTTGTTATTTGATGTTACAGAATTGAATTCTCATTGCTTTGTGATTATCACTTTGATGAACAAAGACATGAGTTGTTCAGCAATGTTTGTTCCAAATTTACTCTCCTGTATGTAATCCGATTTCTCTTTTCCTTTTTAGAAGGCTGTTTGATAGTCCAGCAATTGCACGAATTTGCTAAATCATCAATGCAGGTTATTTTCACAGAAATCATTACAGATGTGAAGATCATAGTTATATTACCTATTTATTTTCTATTCTGAAGTATGTTCACCTTCAAATGATGACGCAACCCCTGTCACCTAGGAACACTGAGACGATATATAACCTGATATCAGGAAAACATTGGCACAATATATTCCGGAGACCGCCACAGTGACCAGGCCACTCTACGAAGGTCAGTAAAGTCCCTTTGCAATCCCTGTAAACAAACAACCCTACTCTATTGTCTGTTTTGCCCTCAAGACAAATTTGGTGCTTCTCAGTCGGAAACCAACCCATTGTTAAAATCCTATGCGTGTTTCTGACAAGAGGCTGTAAGATTTTGACCGACGCGCAGAGCACATGCCTTCGCATAAATTTTTACACGCGGACTGTTAGGTCCAAAACTGGAAATTATGAACACTGATCTCAAGTGTGGATAGTTAAGAGCCAATAGAAAATTGATATTTGTTCATGTGATTTTGCAAATTCCGAGAAATACCTAGAGTGGGGGTAATTCAAAGTGATGGCGGAATGTAGGTTTTGCTAGTAAGGACACTTCGGTTCTGAGTTCTACGTGAGGCGGACGCCTGTTCGGCGCCGCCTAAGAAGTATACGTGGCGCCCAATGTGGGGCGCGCCATCTTTATGAGGTGGTCCGGCCTGTAGCGAACCACGTCGAGTTCTCCCTTGTGCTCAACGCCTCACAATTAAGGATCGGTGGCGTGCGGAGTTTAAGGAAAGGAAGATTGTAATCGGTTCGAGGTGACTTGCAGCTCCCGCATGAAAACTCTCATCTGTACTTCAGGAGTCGATGCGTCCTGATTGGTTGTGGGTTGATGATGACACCTCGGATCTGATAGACAGAAGTTTATTGTAGTCCTTAGGCTCCTACGCTCGCCACCGCAAAGTCGTCGTCGGTGTGGTTGCTGTGTTTAGTGTCACTGTCAATATTGTGATGTGACACACGGAGACAGTAGCACTGCGTAGTCGAATTGGACATATTTATCGTCTTCTCTATATATTACTCTTTGTGCTAGCTCTCACTGGAGAGATTGTTAAATATTGCACTTTGTCTCTGTGCATGGCGCGGAAGTATTTCATTTTATTATATGTTTATTATATTGTATTATATTTCCAGTTTCGGACCTAACATCAGAGACGCTTTCTCTAACGGTCCGTTGCAAAAATTTATGCGAAGGTATGTGCTCTACGCGTCGGTCAAAATCTTATAGCCTGTTGTCAGAAGCACACATGGGATTTTAAGAATAGGTTAGTTTCCGACTGGAAGGTACCAAATTCGCCTTGAGGGCAAAACAGACAATAGAGTAGTGTTGTTTGTTCACAGTGATTGCAAAGGGAGTTTACCGCCTTCTCACTGTGGCGGTCTCCGGAGTAAATGCTAGCATTATGGCATATGTCTATTCTGGTATACATCATTTATTTATATTTATAAATCTATCATTTATTTATATTTATACGTTTGTGTCAATGTCTTTGTGATATCAGGTTATATGTCGTGTCAGTGTTCTTAGGTGACAGGGGCAGCGTCAATAAGTAATATTACAACCAACAACCTACTATCTACTTCTAAACGCCTTGCATAGATCTGATATCACAGCTCTGATAGTTTAATATGCCTTCCGTAGGTTGTAGGGTTATCCCTAAATACGAGGCGTGTCCGTAAAGTAAGGTCTCCAAGGCGCTGGAGCCGCGAGGAACGGTATTACGAGAACTCCGGCAACACTGGCCTGTAGCTTGGTTTCACCCCTTCAAATCCCCACCACAACGAATCCGTTGTAACCATTAGTCTTGGCTGGACAGCCGTTTGCGATGGAGCTTCCTATCACTTCCGCCGCCAAGTGCGAGTTGCGAGCAGTGATCCGTTTTTAGAGTACCAAGGGCACTACCCCCACTGAAATTCATCGTCAGGTATGTGAAATCTATGGACCAGAGTGTATGGATGTCAAAAATTTGCGAAAGTGGGTCGTAGAATTCAAAGACGGACATACAGACGTCCATGACGCACAGCATTCTGGTGTGTCTTCGGTTTCAGCCGAAACAATTGCAAATGTGGAGCAAGAAATGCTTAAAGATCGGCGTGTGACAGTTCGCAAGCTTTGCGAACTTATCCCTGAAGTCAGTAAGACTACGATTGACAAGATTTTGACCGAAGATTTGCATTATCGCAAATTATCGTTATATTATACCATTATCATTAAATTATATCATTATCATTATTTTTAATTAGTTGGTTAATAGAACGCATATGGCGTCTCCTTTACGGGAACAACCTCTCTCTCATCTTTCTAGACCTCCCAAAATTTTTCCTGTCAAAACTAGGCTTGAAAATAAACACCGGGGGCCACACTCAAAATGGTTGCGTCTCCACTAAGGGGAGGAAAACGACCTCTTCAGGTTCCGTCACAAAGTTGACAATACACACACATAATTTTTCTTTTACACGTATATATTCCTTTAACATTTAAGTAATCGACCATATATTCCTTTAACAATTAATTAATCAAATCGAGGAAGAGAGTACTTTTTAAATTTTTAGAAGTATGACGTACGGTTACGTCAATTTGACTTAATGTGATTAGGGGATGGCTACGTAGTGTTCTAACTCGGGACCATCGACGTAATGCCGAGTCGGCTCGATGACGTCAAGCACAACTCGCACATTTAAAAGACGATTGAGTCCAACTATTGGGGTTCAGTACAAGTCAGTTCAGTACAGGAGTCAACCCGAGTTACTGCTAGTTGGTCATCAGGGCCCTCGCCCGCATAAGTTTGACAGAGCTTAACTCCGAGAGTTAGCCGAGACTCCGAGGAACTCCTCAGCCATACATGTAACACCGCACCATTGAGGTAAGCCCTTAGAAATCACTAATATATTGTAGTATCCCTAAGCCTCTTCGGAACTAACAGGATGTTTTGTAACACCTTTGTACTACGGATCAGAATCAGTGTCCGGTAAACGGGGTTGAACATGGATCGTACTAACTTGTATTGTTCCCACCACCAGAGTTCTATCCTCTACCTCCTCCATACCTCCTAGCTACGTCCCTAGTTACCGGGTACGTTGTACACCCTCATCTACAGCCTAAACTGAACGCAACAATATTCCATATCAGTTCAATGGAGTTTAAATCGCAGTGATAACGCAGTCATCTATATCCTGGAGTTCCATTAAAAGGTGCCTACGGGCATACAGCAGAGTCCTGCTCAGCCGAGCTGAGGTGTCACTACTGTGGTGCCTCACCTCGGTCTGCACACAGCACGACCTCCGCCGCCGCTATTGTGCCTCTTGTTGAGGATACAATCACTACACAGGGCAGGCGCTGAGGACCGAGGCCAGCCGACAGACCCGGAGAGCTCCATGCCACCGCTGCTGCGCCTACGGGCATACAGCAGAGGCCTGCGCAGCCGAGCTGAGGTGCCACTACTGTGGTGCCTCCTGCCTCACGTCGGTCTGCACACAGCACGACCTCCGCCGCAGCTATTGTGCCTCTTGTTGAGGGTACAATCACTACACAGGGCAGGCGCTGAGGGCCGAGGCCAGCCGACAGACCCGGAGAGCTCCATGCCACCGCTGCTGCGCCTAAGGGCATACAGCAGAGTCCTGCGCAGCCGAGCCGAGGTTAATTTGCAAGGTACTGTGGTGCCTCCTGCCTCACGTCGGTCTGCACACAGCACGACCTCCGCCGCCACCGCTATTGTGCCTCTTGTGGAGGGCACAATCATTACACAAGGCAGGTGCTCTGCCCCCTGCATCCCTGTAGGAAGGCATCACCTTCTCACCAGCGCCGTCATCTCCTCAACGACAGCTGAGTTCACAACAGCCGCCACATCAGCAACCCCATCAGCCAGCAGCACTTCACACTATCAGCCAGGAGCAGCACAGGGAGCAAGTCCGGGGCCTAGGGGAGGCCGTTCAACATCTCCATTCGGAGTTCCTGGTCATAACGGCCAAACTGACCACCTTGGAGCAACTTCTAAGAGAACTCGTGGCTTCATCTGCGCAGCAAGCTCCATCACTCGAGGATCTCAGCACAGAGCTTGCAGAATTACAAGAGGATATACAGGAGAAGCATGGCTTCTCAATCAGACATCGCGACACACACCTACTTATGCTCTGGATACTCATCAAGGAGGAAGTACCAGCCCTCCAGAAGATTTTCGACGGACCCAGCACCAGAGGTTGACACCAACCGCCACAGAGACCCTACACCCGTCAATATCCTTAATTCCTCATTCACTTCCAAACAAGACGGCTCACCTTTCCCTGACATATTACCCAGGGTCTTGTTACACCTCCACTCCTAATACGCAAGGGCGTCCTGCCGCCTTCCTCATGTCCAGGCTTCTGCCTGGCCAATATATCCCTTCCTAGAATCCGCAGGTGCTTACAGCGGTACTGCCACAGCATCACTCCAGAATACTCACCGATGGAGGTCTTTAGTGGGTAGGGCTGGTGGTTCAATCCCCCAGAGGAGTCCCACAATCCAATCCCAGGTTTAGTGCGTAAACATGCACTTTTCCTCCAATCGAAAAAAATTAACATTCGCAAAACTGTTTTCAGTCCACCACCAGAATGAATTTTCTCAGGTATTGCATAAAATAATTTCCTCACTGTTAGAATTTCTTTACGCACATCATAATACTCTTAAAACGTTATGTGAGAGACCACTCATTGAAATCATCCATTTGAACCTCTTTTTCTGATTCCTTGTTTTCCTGACTCGTGGACCTAAAACACTGCTTTTTTTAAAATTCTTTAACAATTCTTTTTATTGTGATTTCAATTTTTCTTATTGCCGTAACTGTTCTAGCCACTATCCCTTGGAAAGGAAGAACTAGACCGCTTTGTTTTTCCTTTGTGCAAAACCGTAAAACATTCTGAATCATTATTTAAATTAATTGGTGAAAATGAATCATTTCTTCACACTAGCCGTTATAGGTTAAGGTTTTTGACAGATAGAGTAAACCTGAAAAATTCAATGCAATGGCTGGGATTTGAACCATGGATCTCCTTGTTTTCATCCAGTCGCTCTTACCCATTGAGCTACCATGGCCAACTTGCCATTAAATTCTCCAATTGATTCATATATTTCCCCGGTAAACCACTAGGGGCTCCCCTATTCGAGATACACCGTTTGTGGCGATTTACTCTTGTAAGTACGAGGCCTGTTCATTAGAGAATTATCACAATTTTTTGCCGTCATAATTTTTCGCACTATGATTCAATCTTAATATATTCTGTTAGCCTTAAGTGAAAAAACACGCCATAGTAGTTTCATTGTTGGTACTCCTGGTTCCCGCCTGTGAGAGCTAGGCAAGCTCAGACATGTTCAGTATCTCCTACTGCTGCAATGGAGGTAACATGCAGTTAAAGTTGATGTTAGAGGAAGATGTGGAGTTTCTTTCAAACGTAATCACTGCTGATGAAACTTGGCTACATCATTTTGATCTTGAGAGCAAAGCTCAGTGTCATTATCAACCCACAAAAAAGCAAAAGTGGTTGTTTCTGTTGGGAAAGTTATGGTCATCTCATTCTTTGATATTCATGGAATGGTTTATCAGCATGTTGTACCTCCACACATATCAGTAACTGGACAATACTTCAGGGATGTCCTGGACACATTGCAAGTTCATATCAGGCGCAAAAGACCGCATTTCCATGAAGCAGGCTGAATACTGCACCACGATAATGCGCGGCCGCATATTGCCAATGTTGTTGCTGAATATCTTGCAAAAATCAACGTTAAGTGCATCCCTCACTCTCCCTATAGTCCGGATTTAGCCCCATGTGACTTTTTCTATTCCCTAACTTGAAGAAACGCCTTCGAGGGAGGCATTATCCATCATCAGAAGCAGTGGTGAAGGCTGCGCAGGCGATTTTTAAGGATCTCTTAAAACATTGTTTCCAGCATGTCTTTGAAGACTGACAGAAACGCTGGGACTAGTGCATCGCATTCAGGGGAGACTATTTTGAGAATGACTATCAAAATTATGAGGATGAGTAGAGGTACGTTGGCAAAAAAGAAATTGTGATCATTCTTTATTGAACAGCTGTAGCTGTAAGCTCCGCCTTTCCATTAATGTAACATTCATTGACATTAAACATGTTCTATATTAAATAAAATTGGAGTCCTTATTTTACGGACACACCTCGTATTCAAAGCTGTTTGTGACACTTGAGGAGCTTTTTCTCAAAACTGAACATGTCCACCGTAAACGGACAATGAGTTAGGAATGGGATACTGTTAATATTCTTGGTTGTAATATGATGCTGCTTTTATTTTCTACCAAAACTGAACATGGCATGTATAAATGTGTATATAAAGTTTTATTTTTACATCAAAACTTAATATTGTCGAGAACCCGATCGCGATAAGGCGGCTTGCGCACACAAAGGAACTGATAGGCGGGCAGTGTGAAAACCAAGTGCCGGCAGACCAGATAACATGCAGATAAAGGTCTGCCGAAACAAACAAACTGAGATAAATGGAAATTTCTAGTTACTTATTGACTGATAGAGATAATTCGGTTTCTGGTTTATTTTAGAATGATCTAGAAATTATCAGGAGATATATAAGCGATTGTGACAGGCCAGCAGGACAGTTGTAAACAGAGTGAGTTGCAAGTTGTGAAACAGTGTTGTGAAATGAGAGGCAGCCTGCTGTGTAACGAGAGCTGATGTTGTAAACTGGATGCTATTTGTGATTGTAAACTGGACAATACTACAGCGATGTCCTGGAAACATTGCAAGTCAATATCAGGCGCAAAAGACCACGTTTCATTGAAGCAGGCTGGATGTTGTACCACGATAATGCGCGGCTGCATATTGACAATGTTGTTGCTGAATATCTTGCAAAAATCAACGTGAACTGCATCCCTCGCCCTCCCTAGAGTCCGGACTTTCTATTCCCTAAGTTGGAGAAATGCCTTCGTGGGAGGCATTACCCATCATCAGAGACAGTGGTGAAGGCTGCGGAGGCGATTTTGAAGGATCTCCCAAAAATGATTTCCAGCATGTCTTTGAAGACTGGCAGAAACGCTGGGACAAGTGCATCGCATTCAGGGGAGACTATTTTGAGAAGGACCATCAAAATTATGAGGATGAGTAAAGGTACGTTGTCAAAAAAAATTGTTATCATTCTTTATTGAACAGCCCTCGTACTTGATTCCCAGGCTTCATCATTAAACTCTTATTATTTAAGTTAATTGATGGAAATTAATCATTTCTTCACAAGCAGTGTATCTCGAATACGAGAGCCCCTAGGGGTTTACCGAGAAGATATCTGAGTCATTTGGAGAACTTAATGTAAGGAAGGCACGTTGGCCATGGTAGCTCAATGAGTAAGAGCGACTGGACGAAAACCAGGAGATCCGTGGTTCAAATTCGGGCCACGGCATTGAATTTTTCATGTTGACTCTATCTATTATTCTGAATTATTCTGAAGTAGATATGATAACACTTGGAGAAATGCAGGAGACCATAAAAATATGAAAAATAGAAAGTCTCCAGGTATAGATAATATCCCCATAGAAGTATATAAATATGGAGGAGTAATATTACAGTTCCGCATACTACATTTATTAAATATATGTTGGAAATTAAAAAAGATCCCAAAAGAATGGGAAATAGCTAAAGTTATATCTTTCCTTAGAAAAGGGCAAAGAAATGAATGCAAAAATTATAGAGGTATACACCTTTTAAATACATTATATAAATTATATACTCGAATTATAACAACTAGGGTGAAAATAACAGCTGAAACACATATTAGTGAAGAACAACATGGATTTAGAACAGGCAGAGCATGCATAGATAATGTCTTTACAATAAAACAAATATTAGAAAAACGAAGAAAATTTAATCTTGAGACCAATCTAGCAGTTATAGATCTAGAAAAAGCGTTCGACAAAGTTAACAGGTTATTGTTATGGGATATAATATGTAAAAGGGGAAACCCACTACGCTTATTTAAAATTATTCAAAGCTTATACAGAAATACGAAATTGGTAATGGAAATGGAAGGAGAAATAACAAATGAATTTTAAATAAACAAAGGATTGAAATAAGGATGTAGTCTATCTCCAATTCTTTTTAATATATATATATATATATATATATATATATATATATATATATATATATATATATATATATATATATATATGAAATTATAATAGAATGGAAAAAGTAGTGCATGAGGGGATTAGGTTAGGACAAGGAAGAGCAATAAGCGCTCTTCTATTTGCCGATGATATAGTTTTAATCTTTGACAAAGAAGATAGACTACAGAAAGGAATATATCAACTAAACCAAATTTGTAAAAAAAATATGATATGACTATCTCAAAGATAAATGCAAAAATAATGGCATTCCAGGGAAAATAGCCAGTAAGGACCAAAATTATAGTAGAGGAAACTATAATAGAACAAGTATCGCACTTTCAATACCTTGGCTGTGATATAACCTATGAATCGGAAAATCAAGATATAAGGAATAAAATACAAAAATTCCAAGCAGTTTGCGGAACAATTAAGAGAACCCTCAGGAATAAAGCAAGGAAAGAAACTCAAATAAGATTGTACAAAGTGATGGCAATTGCAATACTAAACAATTAAAGTGAGGCATGGATAATAAGGAAAAATTAGAAGAGTGAGATAGAAGCTGCTGAAATGAGATTCTTACGATCAATCAAAGGATGTACAAGAGAAGATCATATTAGGAATGAAATTATTAGAAAAGAATTAGAAGTAGAAGAAATCCAAATTGGTCGAACACCTTAATCACATGCCAAGGGAAAGAATACCAAAACAAGCCCTCAATTATTATAAACCAAGAGGACGAAGATCAATAGGACGCAGCCTAAAGAGATGGTTTCAGGAAATGTGAGACCGGAACAGGCTTAAGCCTAACCCGTGAAGGAAGAAGAAGAATTCTGAATACTCCTTCAGATTTGAGAGTTTAAAACCCAACCTAGCTTTTATGAAGTTTCAGCCCAGACAGCAGGTTCTCTCCTATTTATCAGTTGGTAACACTTCCGGTAGGCTAACTCAAACGGCATGCCACCCGCAGTTGTCCGAAAGTGGCACACCAGGTTGGCCTCGAGACCGAAAACCGAAGGAGGAATTGCTTACCAGGAGTATATCATCGTGCCATGGAACGCCGAGGCTCCCGCCGACACTTCTGCTAGATAAGAGATGATGTAAAATGATAATGGAGATGAAATGGAGGTACAAGAAATTCGTGGGATGTAATTAACATATCTAGCATTCCCCTAGCTAATGGGTCAGGTAGGTCGACCACCTGAATCTAACCCGGGCCTACCAAATGCAGGCTACAGACGAGACTTCCTTAGCCATCCCGCTAAGGATAGTATAATGGTATAAATATCAATATCTAGAGAAAATCGCCGTTCTTTTTTTTAATTGCCATATAATTCGTTCATATGACAATTCACTTGTTCCTGTTCATCTATGTATGTATGAAAATCACAGCCGTAAGCGGTGAACCAGTAATTGCATTTCTTACTTCAACCCACCTGTTGAGTTCGCTTCTAGTCCTTAAGATCCATTTGCTTTTAAATGTCAAAATGCTTCTGAAAGATTGAAATTTCAGAGTAAAGTCACTAAAGTGCAAAGTCCGGAATATATTCCATTTCTATTCTGTGCTAATCGATATACAGTTCCGCCTAAGACGTAACATTAACAAATCTGTCATGAATTCTTTAGCACATTTGAAATATGCCTAACAGTTTTGTTGTAGACCTCTATCAATATTACTTAATGCGATTATGCATCTGTAGCACCGGACGGAATGGCTCAGGCTGTTTCGTCTTTGGCTCGAATTCCAGAGGTCCAGGTTCGATTCCCGTAGCCGACCTGCCTGATCCATAGGTTTTTTCGTGGTTTCCCTGGTCATCAGGCCAGTGCTGAGTAGGTTACAGTCTGACTTTTAAAAGAAGATACGTGAAGGTCATCTGTTTCTCCACGTGGGTGCTGCATTGTTGCCCAGCAGATCCCCTTTCTTTATCCTCTCAACACTCAAAACATAAACAAGGGTTCGAGTTATCTCACTTCAACAAAAATATGCACAGTTTATCTGTATTAGCCCACTTTAAAAACAAAAATAAGTTGAAAGGGTAGAGCCAGACTGAAAATTTCAATGCCATGGCCGGGATTTGAACCACGGATCTTCTGGTCTCCGTCCAGCCGCTCTAAAGCATTGAGCTACTATGGCCAACGTGCCGATAAGACATTAAATTCTCTTTAATGGTAGTTGTCTCGTGTGTTTATGAGAACTCCTAGTGGTCTACCTTGAAAAACACGAGTCAGTTGGTTGTAATGAAACTAAAGCTACTGGTAGCGTACCGAACTATTCTTGCGTGTTGTCCCCGGAACTGACATCATCAGTTATATACTGCGAGACGTAAACTTCATATCCCTTTAAAGGTGTATGGGATCCAATGCATGTTAATTACATAGGGGAGATGAGCCCAGTATCGCATACCTAATATTTTTTTTTCATAATTCAAAGAAAATTCAATAGAGAAAAGTAGCGTGTTACCATTATCATGAAGCTAATAACAGCATTAGTAATGAACATTCATGAACGCGAATCATGTTGACTTTTAATAACTAAAGTAAATATTAGTGATAACTGTGCATCTCAAAAAGTGTTTCCCAGTACCGCACAGACGTAAATAAATATATATTTCTAAATAAAGGAAAAGGAACTGCATAATAAATCACAAGATAATTATTCTTATCATAATAATTGTATTTTTGAGATAAAAACAGAACACGGTAACATTATAATATATTTTCAAAACGTTCTCTAGAGATTATCACAACAGAATAAAAATGTCTTAGAACTAATGAAACATTTTTTTAAACACAGTGATCACATCTATAAAAATCAATGTTCTCTTGCTCTGTACATTGAATATGTATCCAACCCTTGCACGATACACGCTGAACCCAAGCCTCGTCTGTGATTTCTAAACAAATGATACACTCTGTTAAAACACTTCAATCAACGATGGTTTTAGTTCCAAAATTTAATTTCCTTTTAGTCTTCTAAGACTCATCACTATTTCCAGTTTCTGTTGACACAGAGTTAGAGCTAGGTTCTCTATTTATAGTTTTATTAATGTTAGTCTTACGTCCCTTTGCTATTGGTTTGTTCTTCTGTTTTTGTGCCTTTTCTTGCAACATCAACTTATACAGAGTCGATGTTAATGTTTCAGCAATATATATTGCTACTCCAAGGCTCATTCATCTTTCTATCACATTCTTTATTGCTTGTTTCATATTTTCTTCCAACCATTTTCCTTTCTTTTTGGCCTCCATGTTGACAGGAATATCTATAAACAAAAATTAATCTAATGTCGGTGCAAGTTCAGGGTATAAAGATATACCTTCAGGTACGGTACTGGGAAAATTGCTATCGTACGGTACTGAGCAACCCACACGTACGTATATATAACGTCATAGCACGGTCCGATTCTTTTAAACCGTCACTGTATTTTGTGTTTGTGTAGTCTACTTAATACCCAATAATATGAGTACAAATACTTAATTAGTTCTTCACTGGACAAGGCAGTAGCAATGTCAGCAAGTTATTAACAGCAAAGCTCCAGTTCACTACACGACTTCTCTGAACAGTAACTTCTGATTCAACGGTCAAAGAGGAGGGAAAACTTTCCGTTGGTAACAGGGATAGTTGTATGTCTAAATACACAACATGAGCTTCTACTATCTATCGGCAACTACGAGACACTGACACTGTGTGGTACTGGGCACTGTGCGGTACTGGGCGCATCTTCCCTACCCCGAATTTCCTGTCCTCGTATTCCATCTCCATTATCATTTCACATCTCCATCTGATGGTCTCTTTCAAGGCAGAGGTGCGGGCGGGTGTCTCGGAATTGCATGGCAGAATGATATGTTCCTGCTAAAATGCTTCCTTCTATGGATGATGGTCTCCGAGCTGGCAGGGTGAGGCGTTCCCGGACAACGGTATAACTACCTTGCCCTCTGCACGGTCGTGATTGCTTGCAAAAGCCGCCCTCTGTCTCCCCTTGCCTTATCCTTCCTTCCAGGGGTGCCCCACTAGGGAGCATTGGTACAATAGATCAAGTTTACACCTCCGTTCCGAATCCCTCCCTATAGCGTACACCAGTACACTGTACACTGTACTTATGAGAAAATTCACGAACTTTGCAGGTGAACAGCTGAAAGTGCTTGACGAAAAATTAATTATACACATCAAATGTATTACAGTCAGTAAAACATTGAGACTGATTTCCTGAAAGCCTGTGACTTCTCACTCTTACTATAAACTACATTTTTATAAATAGTTCTATCAGGAACATTTGCATCTACGAGGTCTGTTCAGTAAAGAATGATCCCAATTCTTTTCCGACAACGTACCTTTACTCATCCTCATAACTGTGATGGACCTTCGCAAAATAGTCTCCCCTGAATGCAGCAGCATTGTCCCAGCGTTTCTGCCAGTCTTCAAAGACATGCTAGAAACCATTTTTGAGAGAATCTTCAAAAGCGCCTCTGCAGGCTTCACCACTGCTTCTGATAATGGATAATAACTCTCACGAAGGCGGTTCTTCAAGTTAGGGAATAGCCAAAATGTCACATGGGGCTAAATCCGGACTATAGGGAGGAGGAGAGACGCACCTCACGTTGATTTTTGCAAGATATTCTGCAGCAACAATGGCAATATGCAGCCGCGCATTATCGTGGTGTAGCATCCAGCCTGCTTCACAGAAATGTAGTTTTTTACGCCTGATATGGACTTGCAGTTTTTTTCAGGACATCCCTGTAGTATTGTCCAGTTACTGATGTGTGTGCAGGTACAACATTCTGATAAACCATTCCATGAATACCAAAGAAAGAGATGAGCATAACTTTTCCAGCAGAAGCAACCACTTTTGCTTTTTTGAGGGTTGGTGATTAAGGAGATTTCCACACTGAGACTTGTTGTTTGCTCTTAGGATCAAAATGATGTGGCCAAGTTTCATCAACAGTGATTACGTTTGAAAGAAACTCCGGATCTTCCTCTAACGTCAACTTTAACTGCATGTTGCCTGCATTGCAGCGGTAGGCAATACTGAACATGTCTGAACTTGCGTGGTTCTCACAGGCGGGAACCAGGAGTACCAACAATGAAACTACTACGGCGTGTTTGTATCACATTAAGCTAACAGTATATTATAAGTTTGAATTTTAGTGCGAAAAATTATGACCGTAAAAAGATTATGATCATTCTTTATTGAACAGCCCTCCTAAAATGTTGCAAGAATAGAAAAATTAAATGAAACATTACGCTTTTTGAATAAATCATTTTATATATGAAATTGAATCTATATGTATGCGATGGGTTAAACTTGGGAGTAAATTCATAGCGAAATGAAAGTAATTACCTGGAGAACCTCTGCAAAGCTCATAAACTAATAAATTACTATAAATGGTGCCACCTATATCGCTTTAATTAAGACAGTATTCGCAGTTTCTCCTGGGTGAGAACCAAGTTCAACATCAACTTTTGTCTGAAAGATTTTACTTGCAGGTGTTGTCCGACGGTGCCTGAATAATTAAGTGTTGAATCCAAGGTATGAAGCAGATGTTTAAGACATGGAAGATGCGCTTTGTTCTTGATTAAACTTTCACAGCTTCTGATGGTACACTGAATGGGAACTGGTGGAGTGCCACCTTCGCAAACATTCTCTCTATGAGCTGTGTGGGAGGAAATCCCACTTCTTCAAAACTAGAGTAATTCTCATGCAACACTTTACAGGGTGACTGTAAACTTTAAACTCGGCACTACAATGTTGATGCAAATATAAACAGTAATTGATGCGTGTCACGGAGTAAGCACTTCTAAGTGTAACGGCGGAGTAGGGGGTCAAAGGTCAGTGTGGTAGGATGGGAAGCTATACTGGTCGCCAATCTAGAATGTGATTGACATTTTGTACGGAGAGAGAGGCGACGTTGCCGCTTAATTCTGCCACGTGGAGAGCGCGATAGCATTAGGTGTGCGAAGGTGATTCAGTTGCGACTGCAATGAGTATTTTATTATTGTTATTATTATTTATAATACTATACACAAAGACAATAGAAAAGTCGTAGATCTACATGAAAACGCTAGAACATGTAAGAACACATCAATGTAGAGATCATCGTAACAAAAGAGGCATACCTGTGACATCTTGATGCTTATTGAAGTGGGAAAATGCCGCTTACATAATTTTTACGGGAGTTTCTAGTTTATACCCCAATGTCTAACTTTCTTCTTTAAAATACTTTTCTTTTCCAATCTTAAGTTAATGCCTTTACTGATACCTACGCACGGGAAGTCCTATCAAGCACTTAGAGAATGGAATACTAGACTCCCCTTTCAATTTCTCCTCATCGAAGTATTCTCTCACAGAGCATATTATTTCCCGTGTATGTCCATTAATTGGAATACCTTTACCAAATACAATTTTATTTGGTTCCCGAGCACATTCAGGTTTTCGCTTGTCACTATATTTAGACATAATTAAACATTCATGAAACACAATTGCAAATGATCACAACACGCGCACAGATCACGAACTCACACACACGTAAACCAAGGCAAATTGCCACAAATAAAATGCAAAGTAACTTGCCAGTACAGGATCTCTAACTGTAAGGGAATTCTGTTTATGCAGCGTTATCAGCAAGAGAAACAAACACAAATGCATTATGTTTACTGCAGCGTTTGCGTAACTCGCTCACCCGCAGTTCATGCTGAGTACGTGTTAGAATATCGGCAACCAAGGCTTAGCGTCCAACGTTGTCATGGAAACGTCTCGAGTCTAATTCGCCATTTTAATCGTTACCATGACAACCTTTATGACGTACTCATTCCCTCCCATTTATTTAGACCGTTATTCCATGAGGTTACTAACTGTCAATCACATTCTAGTTTGGCGACCAGTATAGTGCAGTGGCTAACCAAGCTAATTTGCTTAAGTTTTAAAATTATTGTAACGTGTGTTGTATTTTTCGTCATAATTGTTACTTTTGGAATGACACACATGCCTAGGTATAGCTTTGATTCTGTGATCTGTCGGATCCGGAAGTACGGATACGATTCCCAAGGTCAGCCTATACGGGACTCATGATTTTTTTCGGTTTTCCCGGGTCGCCAGGCGAATTCTGGGTAGATTAATTAAATCCCCGAAATTTCCTGTCCCTCCATTTTATCTCCAAAATTGTATATGCGATACCAATATAATTGGAACAGCATTTCAAAAATCGTTTTTTTTTTAAATTTTTCATTTTCTTTTCTCATTCTGTGATGTAAAAATGTTTCAACTTTTTATTCTGTATTTTTATTTCATGATCCTACAGTTATTGATAAACTAATCCTTCGCACAGTGGCTTGACACATTCTTAAAACACTGCACCGCTAGGGTACACGTACTATGACAAAGCGTTGAGCTCGCCGCCTAGCGGCAAAGGTTGAAATTGGATGTTCGGTGTTACTTGGGACCATATTAACCCCTGACACTCTTAGAGTAGAACAATTTTTCAAGACGAAGGCTGCCTAAGGGTGGAATATTTCAGCGCAGTTGTAGAGCGATAATGAGAAGGAAGTCCGTAGTGTAAACTGTAATCTAGACGCGGAAGTTTCACATCCATAACAACTCTCTAGCAGAAGGCGATCAAACGTTTAAGTACTTAACTGCAGTTCCAGTTATCTTTGCCCAAAGCAATCCTATTCTCTACACTTCATCCTCTCATTGCTTGGGCCAAGATCCCAAACCTGCTAGCAAATCTCTATCTCAAACCAAAGACCTGACTGTATCTTAAGCGTACAGAAGAGATTGTCTACCGGAAATAATACTGTTACTTCAGTAATTCTGGACTATTTCTATTTTGTACGAAATGATTTTAAAATTCCTATATTTTATTATATACCAGGGCAGTTCAATAAAGAATGATCATAACACTTTACGCTCATAATTTTTCGCACTAAAATTCAATCTTATTATATCCTGTTAGCTTAATATGAAACAAACTCGTTGTAGTAGTTTCATTGTTGGTATTCCTGGTTCCCGCCTGTGAGAACCAGGCAAGTTCAGACATGTTCAGTATCGCCTACCGCTGCAATGCAGGTAACATGCAGTTAAAGTTGATGTTAGAGGAAGATCCGGAGTTTGTTTCAAAGGTAATCATTGCTGATGAAACATGGCTACATCATTTTGATCCTGAGAGCAAACAGCAAAGCTCAGTGTGGAAATCTCCTTCACCACCAACCCCCAAAAAAGAAAAAGTGTTTGTTTCTGCTGGGAAAGTTAAAGTCTTCTCATTCTTTGATATTCATGAATGGTTAATCAGCATGTTGTACCTGCACACACATCAGTAACTGGACAATACTTCAGGTATGTCCTGAAAACATTGCAAGTCCATATCAGGCACAAAAGACCACATTTCCATGAAGCAGGCTGGATGCTGCACCACGATAATGCGCGACCGTATATTGCCAATGTTGTTGCTAAATATCTTGCAAAAATCAACGTGAAGTGCGTCCCTCACCCTCCCTATAGTCCGGATTTAGCCCCATGTGACTTTTTTCTGTTCCCTAACTTGAAGAAACGCCTTCGGGGGAGTCATTATCCATCATCAGAAGCAGTGGTGAAGGCTGCGGAGGCAATTTTGAAGGATCTCTCAAAAATTATTTCCAGCATGTCTTTGAAGACTGGCAGAAACGCTGGATCAAGTGCATCGCATTCAGGGGAAACCATTTTGAGAATAACCATCAAAATTATGAGGGTGAGTAAAGGTACGTTGTCAAAAAATTGTGATCATTCTTTATGGAACAGCCTTCGCAATATATATAGTTATTTATTTATTCATTCATTTATTAATTTGTTCATTTATTTATTCATTCATGTATTTATTTATTTATTCATTCATTCATTCATTCATGTATTTATTATTGATTATTTATTTAATATTATTTATTTATTCATTCATTTATTTTTATTTATTATTCATTCATGTATTATTTATTTATTATTTATTTGTTTATTTATTTTGGGCCCCGGGGTAGCGCAGTGGTTTCGTTCGTGGCTCCCGTGCTAAGGGTCTCGAGTTCGATTCCCAGTTCTGGGGTTGGCGATTTTAAGTCTGCCCTATCCAAGCCTTCACCTCTGTCTAGCACATGTGAAGTGTGCCCTATGGCCAACGGGGTTCGGAGTCCACGGTATAAGCTGTAGGTCCTCTCATCTCACCGTCATCTTCACTATCACCCTACCATTGGAGTAATGGACAGCGCCCTCTGGGTGCCCCCACCTGAGAAATGTGTCCGGTCATCACGTGGTGGGGCGAGGTTACTCCGAAGGCCTAGGTTGCCATGTTGAGATTGTTGGTACATAATCTAATCCAATATGTTATAACTCCAGGTGTACCTAACAGGATACGCGAGGATGTGCGAGTTCGATTCCTGTGTCCGACCTAAGTGACTCAGGGAGGTTTTCCCGTGTCTCCAGGCGTACTTTTGGTAGGTTAATTAAATCCTCCGAATGTTCTGTTCCTCCATTCCATCTCAAATCGAATAGTGTGAAAATCCGAAACAAATTTAAAGTGAATAATAAAATTCTGTATAGTGAGTTATTTTCCAAAGACATTATTTTCTGTCTGCATGAAGACACCAGTTCTATGGGTGAAGGTAGAACACTAATTCCCCATGTGGTTTAAAACTATGTCTATATTTTATTGATGAACGACTACGTCATACAACGTGTTACCCCTTTAAATCGCTCAGTATTCATTTTTCAATGTTTATTATTAACCTTATAAATAGGTCACTTATTAATTAAAGCTTCGGGGGTTATCAGCCTATCAAGTTTATTAATGTCGAGCTTTCGGTCATTTCAAGCCTCACAACTTCTTCAGGAACTGAATGAAAAGTTGGCCGGATATTCCCATATAGAGAATGTTTCGAAATGACACTGAACGGTTATACCCGTTTCGTAGTTTATAACTTAACTAGTCCGAAATTCGGTGTCGCAGCTTCGAAGTTCTGTTAGGTATAATTTTATGCAGTATTAAATATCATATTATTTTATGATTAGGCAGCTCAGGAACCACTGATGTGCGAACCTCAAAATCTGTTATTGGGACGTACCGGCCACGAAAACAAAAGCATTACACCTTGCCCTTTATCAGTGATGATAGCCTCGCTTCCAGGTAATGAGACAAAGGGCAGTTACTTGTGAGAAAGTCAATAATGACTCAAGCAGTTCCAAGGTTACTCATTTCGCTATTATTTAATTGTACAATACTTTCAACCAGCTACTGTAAAATCAACAACTTCCTTTTAAGTTACAAATGCTTTATTTAGTATTATTAAACACTCGTATTAAACTCGTATTAAAACATTTAGTTTTGGTTAGCTTTATCTACAGTTCTTTGATATTGCTCTCTGCTCTTTTTACCATTTAATACTTCTATCCTAAATTTCACTAACATTAACTTCCCTCTAAAAGGTTTAAGTTGCATATGTCCACCAGCTTATTTGCCGTCAGAGTAGATTAGAGTAGATTGATTTGCGTATTGTAGGTTCACTTGTAGCCAGGAAAGGCTGTGAAAATTGAACATGTCCAGAGGTATAAAGTTTAATAGCATATATATATATATATATATATATATATACATATACATATATGTACAAAAGTTAACATAAGACACATATTATAGTGTACAGGCAATATGAGCAACAATATGGAAAACAAAGCAGGGATAATTATATATGATACACTTTTTAATTCAGCCTTCACTTGTCATGCCAGTTCGTCCCAACCTTTTTGCAATGGACACCGTTCTTGTTATTTAGTAAATACATATGCATTAAACATAAACTTTCAACTTGCATCAAATATTTATTAGTAAAGATTTGTCACTGGATCAGTTAGATACTACTTACAGAGCTACAGAAGCATTATCAGGATGATTTGTCATTCAGATAATCTTGTACAGAATAAAAAGATTTTGAGCAAAGGTACTCTCTAATAGCATTTTAAAAGCACCGAAATTTACAACTTTTTCTTTAAGAACATAAGGAAGTGCGCCAAATATTTTGATAGTTTTATAATACACACCTTTCTGGAAGCAAGAAAGTTTAGCACTAGGATAATGCATATTATACTTTTGGCTAGTATTTATTCTGTGAACTACATTATTTGTTGCAAATAAGGCACGATTGCATACAAATAATTTTAGGATCAAGAATATATACATGCAAGGAAGCGTTAATATCTTCAATCTTCTAAAATGATCTTTACAGTCATCGACTGTTATAACAGAATGTTCGAACATGCTATACACCCATAAAAATAACTAAAGTACACCTTCTTTATTGCTGTTTCATAATCCAAAGAAATACTTAATAGTAGCAAGCTACCCTGGAGTATGTCGATATGTTTACAAACACCTAAAACAGGCGTCACGGTGTGTCACCTAACTGCGATATTCCATAGCGTGAGACACGCTGATTTATTCCTGTAACTGCCTAATCCACAGTCATTCTGGAGCGCTTTTGTGCGGCTCTATTGGTGGTAAAGACTACCTATATGTGTCGAATAGAACTGAGCAACTACTTCTATATACTCGTTCGGTGTCTTTTCAACAATTTACAACTTTTGGCTACATTTATTTGTCCTAACCTTGTTGCTACCTTCGCTTACATAACACCCTGGATTTCTGCTCTGCCAGGTAACTCTTAACCTCCATGCCTCCCTTTCCTCCCCCTCATCTTCCTTTCTTATATTCTTTACATTTATGGCCCAGTTCTCTTTTACTTTCTACAAGAACTCACCAATATTTCTTACCTTCTTTACCTCCCTGCCCGTTAACATTTTTGTAACTACTATCCTCTTCTCTAATTTCTTCTATTTTTCTTCCCAAACCCTTTTCCTCCATATTGCAACCTCCTCGCATTCTGTTACATATTCTTCTATGCTTTAATTTCCCCCACACAATTCACAAATTCCCTTTTCCCTACCTCTTATCCCTCTTAGAAGTATTATTCCTTTTCTCATCCAAGCTAACCCTTCTCTCTCTTACCTATTGCAGTAATCTACATATGCTTCTCGTCCACAGTTTCTTTTTATTTGCTTGTAAAACTGTAATGATTTCATATTTTCTAGACTTCCCCATATTTCCTGTCTTTCTATATATTTTATTCTGCATTTTACTAATGTATCCACGTCGCTTGTATTCCTTTCCTCTAATCTCCATATATCTCCCATTCCTATTTTTTTTCATAATTCTTCCTATCTCTGCCCACCAACTATTTGAGTTATCTAATCTGTTTTGCTGTCTCATGCATAACTTTATAATTTCCCCTTCTTCTTTGGCCAAACACATACACTAAAATTTTATTACTCTTTCCATTATTATTCCATTTCTTCTTGTCTTTCCTAATTCTGCTGAAGCTACTTCCCTAGGTGATGATCTTGGTAAGCCTAGTAGCTCTTTACAAAACCTGCTGTAGTTTTGGTCCACCGTTTTGTTTACCTCTGTGCCCCCCTCCCTAGATCTCCACTACATATAACATTTTGGATTCAACTAGTGCTTCGTACATTCTTTCTAACCACTTGGTTGTCATTTCTAGTTTATATTTGCATATTCTTATTCCATTCATCGCCGCCCTTCCTTTTGCTTCAATTTTTCTCCTGTGTGCTCTCCACTTTCCATTGTTATTCAACCTTACTCCTAAGTATTCAAATTCATTGACCACTTCTACCCTTTTGCCATATAGTACCCACTTTTCAGCTTTTTTTAGTTTAACTCCCTTCTTGAAGACCATAACTTTCGACTTATTTATGTTTATTTTTTATTCCCCACTCTTCACAAAATTTCTGGATTTCATTTATTGTCTTCTGCAATCCTACTATCGTTATAGATCCTACCATTAAGTCATCCGCATATAGTACTCCAGGAATTTCTTTGTTTGCTATTACCGGACAGTGCTAATTTCCTTCTTTAACCTTGTTTATTATCTCATCTATAAATAAGTTAAATGAAATTGGACTCATTTTGCATCCTTGTCTTAGGCCTGCTTTTTGTTCTGTCATCTCTGTAATTACATTTTTTCCCACCTTATGCAAAACTTCACCACTTCATAGAATTTCTCTACTTTTTTATAAATTTTCTACTTACCTCTTTTATCCTTAATTTCCAAACTAAAGCTTTTCTTTTAGATAATTGATGGAAAATATTCATTTCTCCACATTAGCCGTATATAGGCTAAGATGTTTGATGGATAGAGTCAACATGAAAAATACAATGCCATGGCCGGGATTTGAACCACGGATCTCCTGGTTTCCGTCCAGTCGATCTTAACATTTGAGCTACCATGGCCAACGCATCGTCCTGACATTAAATTCTCCAGTTGACTCGTATATTTCCCCGGTAGACCACTAGGGGCTGTTAGCCTATATATGGCTAGTGTGGAGAAATGATTAATTTCCATCAAATAACTAAAAAAATAAGAGTTAAATGATGAAGCCTGGGACTTAAGTACTTACGATAGTAAGTCGCCACAAACGGTGTATCTTAGATGCGAGAGCCCCTAGTGGTCTACCGGGGAAATATACGAGTCAACTGGAGAATTTAATGTCAGGACGGTGCGTTGGCCATGGTAGCTCAAAGGTTAAGAGCGACTTGACGGAAACCAGGAGATCTGTGGTTCAAATCCCGGCCATGGCATTGAATTTTTCATGTTGACTCTACCCATAAAGCTTTTCTGTTTACCGTATCAAAAGCTTTCTCAAAATCCGCAGAGAACATATATACCCTTCGTCTCTTCTTCCCCTGTTTATAGCCTTCCTCATTGGGTAGGGATTGTGTCTACCCTTCGTCTTTTCTTCCCCTGTATATAGCCTTCCTCATTGGGTAGGGATTGTGTCATACTACAGCATAGTTCTCTGTCATTGGTCCGTCAACTGATTCACTTACTCTAAATAATAAAAAGAATAAATAAGTAATGTGAATAAAAGTAAGAAGAAAAGGAAAACACCAGTCCTCAACTAAAATATGCATATTACCTGCAAATGTAAACAACATGTTACCAACATTTTTATCAAATGTAAGAAGGTGTGTTTTTTTTTTTTTTTTTTTTTTTTCAAATGCCAGGAAGAGTAAAACAAAACTTATTTTGGGACAAAGCAACCCGAGTTTACGCTAGTCAAAGGCAAAGATTGCTTTGAAACATGTTTTTCTTTGTGCAACATTGTATCCTTTCTTTGTAACAACCATTATGAACGGGACGCATTTTCCTTTATAAAGCTGTTCCATCTACAAAAATATCTTGATGAAAATCCTCTTCTTGTTCATCGCTCAGAGTTTTCTGGTTGTTAATCAAAATGTCACAGCAAGAACACAGGAACTGGATGATTTTGAGAGTTATTAACATGCCAAGTAGCGGCGACATCGTTTCCACTTTCACTTCTAGTCCTATAATTCCAAAATACTGCTTCCTTTTTATATACACTTAACGTACAAAGGTGGTGTCACACCCGAATACGATATGGAAGTTTTAGCTGGAATGAAGAAATCATCCATACAGTAAAACTATCCTCCTACCCCCCCCCCCCCCACCACCACCCAAAAAACAACAAAGATTTTTTGTCATATCTCTGTAATAACAGTAGATGATTGTTATGGAAAAATATTTTTTATACTTTTTTATTGATCGATCAGCGGTACAATGCTTTACAGATCAGAGTGAAAAGAAAGTAACAGAACAATAAGAACAATAGCACTCAGGGGTAGGCTAACAGGCCGCCCCCTAACTACATTAAGTTAGAACTCCAATAATACTCTCTGAGAAATTATGTCAATATTGAAGATGTAAGCCAGACATCAAGCACTAGAATCACTCGAATCAGATGTATCACTCAGAAGCAGGTCCTGTGGTAGTCTCCTCTTCAAGTGTGAGGCCTGGCGCGTGCGGACGCCGATGTTATAATGCACAGCTCCTGGAACTTCTTGCAGAGTGGAAAAGAAACGACGGGCGATCCTGCGAATGTAGTCGTGAAGAGGTAACAGTCCTAGTTCGTGATGGAGCTGCTGATTACGGATGAACCATGGAGCGTTGGTAGCGATGCGCAATAAGCGATTCTGTATGACCTGAAGACGACGCAGATGACATGTGTGTGCGGCCCCCCACACTTGGCAGGCATATGTAATAAGCGGACGAACGAGTGATTTGTAGAGTAACAATGAAGACTGTAGGCCGAGGCTGGAACGGCGATGCAACAGAGGTGAGAGTTTTGAATGTCGTCCGGAGGCCAGTGACATAAGACGATCAATATGAGCATGCCAGGTCAGTCGAGTGTCCAAAAGCTCTCCAAGGTATTTAACGGGAGTTGTAGTGGGGAGCCAAGGGAAATTGTTCCTGTAGAGACACAGCGGAGTAAGCGGAGTATATCGGCGAAGAGTGAAGATTTTAGCTTCGGTTTTCTGAGGGTTCAATGAGATCCGCCAAGTGCTGAACCAATGAGTTAGGCGACCTAAAGAGAGCTGTACTACTTGTTGTGCCTGCTGGAGATTAACATGAGAATAATATAGAACTGTGTAATCAGCGTAAAGAGCTAAAGAAGTCGGAGCTAAGTCAGGAATATCAGAAATGTATATATTAAATAGAGTCGGAGCCAAGATAGAACCCTGTGGGACACCTGCGGTGATATTACGTGGGGATGAAAGCGTTCCACCAATGCGTACTGAAAAGCTGCGGTCGTAGAGGAAACTGTGGATTAGATATGATAAGTTGTTAGGAAGACCGATGCGGTAGAGCTTAAGGAGCAAACCATCATGCCAAACCCTGTCGAATGCCTGTGCCACATCAAGGAAGACAGCCGTGGTATACTGATGGGCTTCGAAGCCGTGAACAATTGACTGAGATAATCGTAAAAGCTGATGGGTAGTGCAATTTTTGTGACGAAATCCAAATTGATAAGGCGGAAGTACATGGTTATGATTAAGGTAAGACAGAAGACGGCGATGAATTACTTTTTCAAACAGCTTGGAGAGGGTCGGCAACAGACTTATAGGACGATAGCTTTCGGGGAGGTGTTTGGGTTTATTGGGCTTATGGAAGACTGCTATATGGGCAAACTTCCAGGTGCGAGGAAACTAGCCGAGGCGTAGACAGGCATTGAGGATGGATGTCAAAAGCAACTGCTTTTTTGGTGAGCTTCTTGATAAAAATGTTAGGAACCAAGTCGTGCCCGGGAGATTTCTTAAGGGGAAGGACTCGAATCAGGGAAGATAGTTCCCGTGGGCTTGTAAATGAAATTCTTTGTGAGACTGTGGGTCGATTGCGATAGGTATGTAGCTCCTTTTCCACGTCTGTAATAGTCTCAACATCAACTGATATGGGAAGTGCAAACACACGCTCAAAGTGATGGGCCAAAATGTCACACTTAGTGGGAATATCTGTAACCAGTCTATCACCTGCAGTCAGCGCCGGTACAACAGTCGGCTCACGAAGAACACGTTTGGTGGCCTCCCACAGCGTGTGGTCAGAAATGGAAAAATATCTGCTGACTTTGAAAGTCACCACGGAAACTTCCTATTAGGTCAGGTTAAAAACATATGAAGACGTTTAAGTTCTCATCTACGAGATTTCAGATATTATGTTACATTTATTATTGTGATATGATGATATATAGTATAGTATTTATATCATGGTGAATTAATATTATTTCAACACGTTGTTTACATGCATTAATATTTGAACTATATATTTAAGGAACATACCTGTAACTCTGCTTAACACTAGAAGGACCGCACCCGTCATTTTGGCGGATGTGCTGCTTTAGAAGACTTATTTCTTGCTTATGTTTCTTTCTACACTTCCCGTGTTATTCGACTTTTAATAGACACTTATGAAAAACACTTCCACAGAGAATTGAGCATTTTGGACCTTTCTAAAACTGATACAAACAATTCCTACTAGAGGGACCACCATCCGTCATTTTGGCGGGTACGGAAGTGTGAACAATAGCCTTCGGATCTGTCCACATCTGTTGTTTTTTCCTTTCTGATTGCTTTATGGCACTCTGCAGACACTTTTTCGATGATTAAGAAAGCTTTATTGCCGAAGTGGTGCAATTCATGCTACCACTTGTACATTTACGAGGTGTTGGAGCATAAAATACTCTCCATTGAAGTTATGGTCGAATTCCTGGGGACCACCATTTTTCAGGAACACAATGAGCAGAAACAAATTCGCTGAAATGTTGTGGCTTATTCGACTTTATGACAAGGACACACGTTCTGAAAGACTAAGTACAGATCGCTTTGCAGCTGTTACTCCTGTCTGGAATCCTTTCATTGCCAATTCCTTGCAGTGTTACATTCCAAGTTAAAATACACTCCTGGAAATTGAAATAAGAACACCGTGAATTTATTGTCCCAGGAAGGGGAAACTTTATTGACACATTCCTGGGGTCAGATAGACAACATGATCACACTGACAGAACCATAGGCACATAGACACAGGCAACAGAGCATGCACAATGTCGGCACTAGTACCGTGTATATCCACATTTCGCAGCAATGCAGGCTGCATGGAGACGATCGTAGAGATGCTGGATGTAGTCCTGTGGAACGGCTTGCCATGCCATTTCCAGCTGGCGCCTCAGTTGGACCAGCGTTCTTGCTGGACGTGCAGACCGCGTGAGACGACGTTTCAACCAGTCCCAAACATGCTCAATGGGGGACAGATTCGGAGATCTTGCTGGCCAGGGTAGTTGACTTACACCTTCTAGAGCACGTTGGGTGGCACGGGATACATGCGGACGTGCATTGCCCTGTTGGAACAGCAAGTTCCCTTGCCGGTCTAGGAATGGTAGAACGATGAGTTTGATGACGATTTGGATGTACCGTGCACTATTCAGTGTCCCCTCGACGATCAGCAGCGGTGTACGGCCAGTGTAGGGGATCGCTCCACACACCATGATGCCGGGTGTTGGCCCTGTGTGCCTCGGTCGTATGCAGTCCTGATTGTGGCGCTCACCTGCACGGCGCCAAACACGCATACGACCATCATTGGCACCAAGGCAGAAGCGACTTTCATCGCTGAAGACGACACGTCTCCATTCGTCCCTCCAGTCACGTCTGTCGCGATACCACTGGAGGCGAGCTGCACGATGTTGGGGCGTGAGCGGAAGACGGCCCTACGGTGCATGGGACCGTAGCCCTGCTATATGGAGACGGTTGCGAATGGTCCTCGCCGATACCCCAGGAGCAACAGTGTCCCTAATTTGCTGAGAAGTGGCGGTGCAGTCCCCTACGGCACTGCGTAGTATCCGACGGTCTTGGCGTGCATCCGTGCGTCGCTGCGGTCCGGTCCCAGGTCGACGGGCACGAGCCCCTTCCGCCGACCACTGGCGACAACATCGATGTACTGTAGAGACCTCACGCCCCACGTGTTGAGCAATTCGGCGGTACGTCCACCCGGCTTCCCGCATGCCCACTATACGCCCTCGCTTAAAGTCCGTCAACTGCACCTACGGTTCACGTCCACGCTGTCGCGGCTTGCTACCAGTGTTAAAGACTGCGATGGAGCTCCGTATGCCACGGCAAACTGGCTGACACTGGCGGCGGTGCCCAAACGCTGCGCAGCTAGCGCCATTCGACGGCCAACACCGCGGTTGCTAGTGTGTCCCCTGTGCCATGCGTGTGATCATTGCTTGTACAGTCCTCTCGCAGTGTCCGGAGCAAGTATGGTGGGTCTGACACACCGCCGTCAATGTGTTCTTATTTCCATTTCCAGGAGTGTATAACTGTCAATGAGCAACTGTTTCCTTGTAAGGCTAGATGCTCTTTCATTCAATATATGAGCAATAAACCGGACAAATTTGGAATAAAGTTTTGGCTTGCAGTTGATGCAAATTCAAAGTATGTGATAAATGGTTTTCCTTACCTTAGCAAAGACGATCAGCGCCCCACAAGTTTTCTTCTTGCAGAGCATGTTGTAATGTATCTTATACAGCCCTTTGTTTTTGCAGGAAGAAGTATCACAATGTGACAATTTTGCAGAACCAAATGCCTTACAGAAAGTTTGAAGCGTAAAAGTGCAAGCATTGTGGGCACAGTAAAGAAATTGAAACAGGAACTTTGGTCCTTGGATAAATTATTCATTTAATTATGTAATATGTATAATAATTATTCATAAATTTGAGAACTGTAACTAGTTATGTTAGCGAAAGCAAAATTGTGGACTTTGATGTAAAATATTGTAACGAACCTGGGCAGATATACGTGAGAAACACTGCACTCCCGGACGACAGTCTATGAAGGGCGGATGTTAGACAATAGAATGGAACGCCAGCTATTTTACTGTACCGTTACACAGGTCAATAACATCTTAGTTTTCCTTGTGACGCCGTACTGTGTGTATATAAGAGGATAGGAACCCCCATTCAGTCCTCGGTTGTTGCTTATTTGTTGCTCATTGCTCATTGCAGTATTGTATACACCCGTCAGGTGTGTTCGACGATGTGCCGCGTCCAATAAAATGTATGATAAAATGTCCGCCGAAAGTGCAGTTATTTAAGTGCCCGGGTTCCACTAATGCAAGGACAAATTAAAGCAGTTCAGAGATCGTTGGTTTGTATTGTCTCAACCTTAACACCCTGAGAACCCCCAAAAAAAAGAAGCAGCTAGTGCCAAGGGTAAAGCAAGCAGCCGACGACGACGTGGAGACCGAGGAAGGAATCCCGACGTCGACCCAGGTACGTGCAGCCGTGAGGCAGAGAGGTAGTACTGGCGCAAAATATAGAAGAGAAATCCCTCAATCAGGAAAATGTGCTACAGCACCTTTGCATACAAATGTACTTTATAGGTCAGGTGACATAACTCTGACATGCTATCAGGGGATAAAGAACAAAATATGCTTCTTTTCAGTTCAGTGCATGACACAGTCACTATAAATAAACATCCTAAAAAGCTACCAGAACCAGTGGCGTACACTGTAACACCAACTACGGCGTTAACGTCGTCGATCGAATGGCTCCACTGTACACAGTGCAATATGGATCCAGAAGGTAGTCTATGCATGTTTTTTTCAATGTGTTGGCGTTGGCAACTATTAATGCATGGGTATTCTATAAGGAAGTAACAGGTGAAAAAGTAAGCAGACGTCAGTTCATATACAACTTAGCAGAAGAGTTGCCCTCAGCATATAAATCCACAAGGGTACAATATACACTTCCTAACACAGTATCTCAGCAGAGCAACATTTGGAAGACTTGACAAATTGGCGGATGAAGAGGGAAGAATAGGAGCAAGCATTTATGTAACAAATGCAGTATGTTTGCGGACCATGTTTAGACAACGCTGAATACACGTGTGTTAGGTGCTACGATGCTGTAGGTGGCTTTGAATGAGCAAAATTAGGTTTATAAGTGTTTTTATACTATATACTGTTGAAACACGTGTACTTGCTAAGGGAAGATGTCCATTTTACATTTCGTTATTATATATTTGTATTAATTTTTAGGCTTAAAATGTTCATTTTACTGTGAAATACTTCAGACAAAACTAAAATTATATACATGTAAACTGTATAAATAATATGAAATAAACTGATATGCATTAAAATTTGTTCACTATTTTAAAAAGGGGAAATCAAACTAGACCCGTCAAAATGACGGGTTGGTCCGCCTCGGTAGACCATACTCGCTGGTCCTAGTGTTAAAAGTGTTTGGTAGCATGTGATTGCCTCCTGTACTCCTATCTGCTTTCCTTCACAAGAAGCCATCCTCATCATAGCTTGGTCCTTAAGACATTGGCATCTCTTATGCATGATAGAAATGCCCTGATCCCCCTTGTTCATCAGTACCATCATCCAGAATTTCCGGAAAAAAAATTATAAATGTGAATGCAGGACATGACATTTTAAAGACTTCTACAACCCATATCTTTGTAGCATTTTGACGAATTTCAGACCAATGTTTGTACTTTATTCCTTTGTTTTTCCAAGAAAACTATGCTCAGCACTTGTAAATGATTGCCAACCTGCTAATATAACCACTTGTATTTTTTTCAAATATGTCGTCATCAAGAACTATTGAGTAGATAAATAGAGGAATCGTGAAAATATAGAGAAAAGTAAAGTCATGGAAAATTTGGGAATATCATTCTATTCTGCCCTCGAGTTCTCAAAGAATCGCTTTTAATTTACAGGAAGGGTTTTATGATAAAGCTAACATTGTTGACTGTGTATCATGACGTCACATTGATCATCGCTTGGTGATAGCTTTGCTAAGTGGACGAGAAGGTAAACATATACTGCTCTTACAAAATAATAAACAATTTATTAACACTGTAATAATTCTATTGGCATCATTTCCGCATAATACGGAATACTTCCAATTTAAATCCCTCACATTGTTAAGAAATTAGTACATATAAGACGAAATGAGTACTAACTACACCAGAGACCTCAACTTAACTACACGTGTTCACTTAAAAGTATATTATTATACCATTCCTTTGAGTTAGTGTTTTAAGCGAGTGTCTGGGGATGCAGCACCGAACACCCCAAATCCAGCAATTTTCAACCAATCTTGCTGAAAGTTTTACCCCTTATTTCTGATGCCTAGTGGACAGAGAACTAAAAATTTGGTTTTTATATCTTCAATGGTTTTTGAGTAATTAATTTGTGAAATTCAAAATTAGAACAAAATTCAAACCGCTCCACGTGATGAAAATTTTCAATTTTTTTTCTATTTCTAAAAATATTCAGATGTTTATGAAGAAAATATCTGTCATATGAATTTCTTATACTGTCTTTAGTTCCAGAGGGGGAAAAATTAGGCATGAAGCAAACAAAAAAGCCAAAAAAATGATTAAACATTTTATTTTATATATCAATTACTTTAAAAATATAATGAATATTAAAAATGCATATGATAGAAACCTTTTTTTCGCTTTCTAAGAACATGTGCTGAAAATTTTATACGGACTGAATCAAAACTGCATCGTGTGGAACATTTTGAATGACAAAAAATGTTGAAAAATCTATAACAGAGTAAATCAAATTTTAAAACCCAGCTACATGCCCTGAAGCAGACTGAAACCCTCCATATAGTTAAGTTGGACCATCCTGCCTCTTCCTTGTCTCTTCAGCAGCAGTGTTCTTCAATTTTAGTTTCCTTCTGGATGTTCTAGAAGTTACCTTCGCAGAAATTTCTGAAGGAAGTTAGCGTAATTGGTCCTTCCCTGGACTAATTTTTAGAGATGCTGGTGAAATCTGTGTACATTATCTCTGTCTGCAGCTTGAGTGAAGCAGAACAACCAAAATTGAATTCGCTGGTGGTTGATGTCACAGCAACCTGAAGTCTCTTCTTTGACACAAATATTTCTTATGGGAATTTATGCCATATCAAGCTATGTAAACTTTCATTTGCATTTTGTGTCTTACCCAATGTACAATGTGTCATTTGATGCCAGCCTTTGGTACACAGGCATTAGTTTCCTTACCACATCAGGCCTCAAGTGTTGTGTTGTTTTGTTTAGGTGTTTATTCCCATGTATCGTTTAGCCTATTCATGATCCTATGTACACAGTCAACAAAAAGTCAGTTGTTTCAAAGAATGTTTTACATACAACAAATATAAGAGTTATATGCAGTTTTGATGTATAAAGTACCTATATAAATGTTAAATGGCACACAAAAACTCACCAATTATATATAAACAGTATGTAGTTTGACGAGAAACACAAGAAAATCACGACGAGGTTAGAAACTCACACAAAAGCAAAATATAAACATTACTATTTGTTTTCAATGTTTACAGCCAGTGTTTTGTTTCCATGGTGCCACATATTCTAAGAAATAACCATCATACCAACACACAAAATTCCACCAGAAACTTTGTCCGCTAATTTCAAATGTATAAATTTAGAACATTCAATCGTACTCAAATGACAGAATTCTGTGAATGCAAGGGCCGGCATGCACGTGCGCACTGGCATTTAAATTGTCATGTGAAGGTATTTAAATACCCGAAACTCATACATTTAGTTGGATTATAATACGAAGATTCAAACTATTTTATTAGCTCAAAAACAAAAACGCTCTCTGCCATACATTCCGAAACCCGCTAACACTTAGAGCCCTAAAACAGAATGCCAGAATGTAAGATGAACTAAAATGAGGCGTGAAGCAAAGTGGTGGGACAGGTAATTTGGCACGTAATTATGCTTCCCAGCATTTATCTAACAATTCGAGCAAACCCAGAAAAAATACATAGCTCAGGCAGGTTCATATCTGGAATCGATCGCAAGATCTATGGAATGTGGGCAACGGACACTGTCAAATGAATCACCCCACCCACTCTCCAAATGGTTTATATCAAGCCTAGTGTATACTGACATATGTAGCTTACCCTCTTGTACTATACTAAAAATGTTAAATGATACAGTATTCCCTAAGTATAAACTTCGCAAAAGTTAGAAGGCATATATACTGCAGACTCCAGGCGATCCTAAACTTGCGTCTCCTACCAGCGCTGCCGAATATGGTACACGCATATCACGCTCATGAACTGAGAACATTTCCTTCATTTATTACGCTCGGATTAATATCTGAAAATGACAAATGTCAATCTTATAATAAGAAAGAATTTTATTTTATGATTATGACTGTACAAAAATCCTGTCTCTACGATATATAGAACGTGATCAATGCACATTTTATCTTCGCATGGTTATAGTTATCCAACATCCACCCATTCAACACAGAAAGCCTGAAAACAACACCATTCTTTCCTCACAACACTTATCTGCCCGCCTCGGTAGCGTGGTGGTAGTATGTCTGTCTCACGTTCAAGAGGTCCTGAGTTCCAATCTAGGTGAGGGTGAGTTACCTGGATAAGGTTTTTCCGGGGTTTTCCCATATCCTGAAAAACGAATGTCGGGTTACTTTAAGCTCTATGGACCCTGGGATTATTTGAGCATCATTTCGCCAATTCCATTCAACGGCCGATATGACTTAACGTTTGAGGACATAAATTACAAAAAAGACACTTACCTTAAGCATAAATAAATAGTAGACCTACTCAGTTCCTTTTCAGAGTAGGGGTGTGCTATTTTGATAAAGTGAATATCGTCGTTAAGTCATGTGTCGAACTTGAGCTGAAATATTGTTAATATTACATTAAATTAGCTATATTTACATCTTTTCTCCAGTTTTTTGATCGGAGTGCGTGAATATGACCCTCGAAGCTAGGACAAGTCATGCTTCAATCAACAAACGTGAAGTGATCCATTCTCAGGGAAGAAAAATTATATTTAATGTGAACAAGTTTTTACGAAAGAGGGGTAGAGCCAGAATGAAAAATTCAATGTCTTAGCCGGGATTTGAAACACGGATCTTCTGGTTGCCTTCCAGCCACTCTAACCCTTGAGCTACTATGGCCAACGTGCCAGCATGACATTAAATTCTCCAACTGACTTGTAATTTTCCTGGAAAACCACTAGGAGTTCTCATAAACACATGAGACAACTACCTTAATGACGACTTACTATGATGTAAGTAGTTTAAGGTCCGGGCTTTATAGTTAGGACCACTATTAGGTCAATTAATGGAAATTAATTGTTCTTTCACACTAGCCATGTGTAGCACGCACTATAAAAGGGTAGAGCCAGAATAATAAAGTCAATGTCATAGCCGGGATTTGAACCACGGATCTTCTGATTGCCGTCCAGCCACTCTAACTCTTGAGCTACTATAGCCAACGTGCCCACATGACATTAAATTCCCCAACTGACTTGTGTTTTTACCGGTAAACCACTAGGAGTTCTCAAAAACACATTAGACAACCACCTTAATGACGACTTACTATGCTGTAAGTACTTTAAGGCCCGGGCTTTATAGTTAACCACTAGGAGTTCTCACAAACACATGACACAACTACCTTAATGACCACTTACTATGCTGTAAGTACTTTAAGGCCCGGGCTTTATAGTAAACCACTAGGAGTTCTCATAAACACATGACACAACTACCTTAATGACCACTTACTATGCTGTAAGTACTTTAAGGCCCGGACTTTATAGTAAACCACTAGGAGTTCTCATAAACACATGAAACAACTACCTTAATGACCACTTACTATGCTGTAAGTACTTTAAGGCCCGGGCTTTATAGTAAACCACTAGGAGTTCTCATAAACACATGACACAACTACCTTAATGACCACTTACTATGCTGTAAGTACTTTAAGGCCCGGACTTTATAGTTAACCACTAGGAGTTCTCATAAACACATGAGACAACTACCTTAATGACGACTTACTATGCTGTAAGTACTTTAAGGCCCGGGCTTTATAGTAAACCACTAGGAGTTCTCATAAACATATGAGACAACTACCTTAATGGCGACTTACTATGCTGTAAGTACTTTAAGGCCCGGACTTTATAGTAAACCACTAGGAGTTCTCATAAACACATGACACAACTACCTTAATGACCACTTACTATGCTGTAAGTACTTTAAGGCCCGGGCTTTATAGTTAACCACTAGGAGTTCTCATAAACACATGACACAACTACCTTAATGACCACTTACTATGCTGTAAGTACTTTAAGGCCCGGACTTTATAGTAAACCACTAGGAGTTCTCATAAACACAGGACACAACTACCTTAATGACGACTTACTATGCTGTAAGTACTTTAAGGCCCGGGCTTTATAGTAAACCACTAGGAGTTCTCATAAACACATGACACAACTACCTTAATGACCACTTACTATGCTCTAAGTACTTTAAGGCCCGGGCTTTATAGTTAGCCACTAGGAGTTCTCATAAACACATGACACAACTACCTTAATGACGACTTACTATGCTGTAAGTACTTTAAGGCCCGGACTTTATAGTAAACCACTAGGAGTTCTCATAAACACATGACACAACTACCTTAATGACGACTTACTATGCTGTAAGTACTTTAAGGCCTGGACTTTATAGTTAACCACTAGGAGTTCTCATAAACACATGGCACAACTACCTTAATGACCACTTACTATGCTGTAAGTACTTTAAGGCCCGGGCTTTATAGTTAACCACTAGGAGTTCTCATAAACACATGACACAACTACCTTAATGGCGACTTACTATGCTGTAAGTACTTTAAGGTCCGAGCTTTATAGTTAACCACTAGGAGTTCTCATAAACACATGACACAACTACCTTAATGACGACTTACTATGCTGTAAGTACTTTAAGGCCCGGGCTTTATAGTTAACCACTAGGAGTTCTCATAAACACATGACACAACTACCTTAATGACGACTTACTATGCTGTAAGTATTTTAAGGCCCGGGCTTTATAGTAAACCACTAGGAGTTCTCATAAACACATGACACAACTACCTTAATGACAACTTACTATGCTGTAAGTACTTTAAGGCCCGGGCTTTATAGTTAATCACTAGGAGTTCTCATAAACATATGAGACAACTACCTTAATGGCGACTTACTATGCTGTAAGTACTTTAAGGCCCGGACTTTATAGTAAACCACTAGGAGTTCTCATAAACACATGACACAACTACCTTAATGACCACTTACTATGCTGTAAGTACTTTAAGGCCCGGGCTTTATAGTTAACCACTAGGAGTTCTCATAAACACATGACACAACTACCTTAATGACCACTTACTATGCTGTAAGTACTTTAAGGCCCGGACTTTATAGTAAACCACTAGGAGTTCTCATAAACACAGGACACAACTACCTTAATGACGACTTACTATGCTGTAAGTACTTTAAGGCCCGGGCTTTATAGTAAACCACTAGGAGTTCTCATAAACACATGACACAACTACCTTAATGACCACTTACTATGCTCTAAGTACTTTAAGGCCCGGGCTTTATAGTTAGCCACTAGGAGTTCTCATAAACACATGACACAACTACCTTAATGACGACTTACTATGCTGTAAGTACTTTAAGGCCCGGACTTTATAGTAAACCACTAGGAGTTCTCATAAACACATGACACAACTACCTTAATGACGACTTACTATGCTGTAAGTACTTTAAGGCCTGGACTTTATAGTTAACCACTAGGAGTTCTCATAAACACATGGCACAACTACCTTAATGACCACTTACTATGCTGTAAGTACTTTAAGGCCCGGGCTTTATAGTTAACCACTAGGAGTTCTCATAAACACATGACACAACTACCTTAATGGCGACTTACTATGCTGTAAGTACTTTAAGGTCCGGGCTTTATAGTTAACCACTAGGAGTTCTCATAAACATATGACACAACTACCTTAATGACGACTTACTATGCTGTAAGTACTTTAAGGCCCGGGCTTTATAGTTAACCACTAGGAGTTCTCATAAACACATGACACAACTACCTTAATGACGACTTACTATGCTGTAAGTATTTTAAGACCCGGGCTTTATAGTAAACCACTAGGAGTTCTCATAAACACATGACACAACTACCTTAATGACGACTTACTATGCTGTAAGTACTTTAAGGCCCGGGCTTTATAGTTTATCACTAGGAGTTCTCATAAACACATGGCACAACTACCTTAATGACGACTTACTATGCTGTAAGTACTTTAAGGCCCGGGCTTTATAGTAAACCACTAGGAGTTCTCATAAACACATGACACAACTACCTTAATGACGACTTACTATGCTGTAAGTACTTTAAGGCCCGGGCTTTATAGTTAACCACTAGGAGTTCTCATAAACACATGGCACAACTACCTTAATGGCGACTTACTATGCTGTAAGTACTTTAAGGCCCGGGCTTTATAGTAAACCACTAGGAGTTCTCATAAACACATGACACAACTACCTTAATGACCACTTACTATGCTGTAAGTACTTTAAGACCCGGACTTTATAGTTAACCACTATTAGGTACAATTAATGGAAATTAATTGTTCTTTCACACTAGCCGTGTGTAGGACGCACTATAAAAGGATAGAGCCAGAATAATAAAGTCAATATCATAGCCGTTATTTGAACCACGCATCTTCTGGTTGCCGTTCAGCCGCTCAAACCCCTGAGCTACTATGGCCAACGTTAAACGCCTTTTATAGTTCATCCTACGCACGGCTAGTGTGAAAGAACAATTAATTTACTTTTTACGAAAGCTCTGCAAACCAGAACATAGGGATATTGTATATTTTTCAAAAACCCAGCAATTAACTGTGGAACGTTGTGGTGTAGGTAGTGTACACACAGTATTATGAATTTGTAGTGAAGCAGTTTCATCCTTAGGAAAAGGGATCTCGCCTGAATTTCAATCTCCGGTAAAGACACACGAAGTTGGTTGGTTGGTTCCAACACTCCTCACATGGTAACCGTGGCCTTTGGGGTAACCTCGCCGCACCATGTGATGACTGGACTCATTTCTCAGGTGGAGGCACCCAGAGTCCGGTGTCCATTACCTCCAATGATACGGTGATAATGAATATGACGGTGAGCCGAGAGGACCTTAAGTTTATTCCGCAGACTCTGAACCACGTTGGGCATAGGGAACACTTCACATGTGCCAGACAGAGGTGAAGACTTGCCAAGATCAGCAACTAGGGAAGTAACTTCAGTAGAATTATGAAAGACAAGAAGAACTGGAATAATAATGGAAAGAATAATAAAATTTTGGTATAGATGTTTGGCCAAAGAAGAAGGGGAAATTATGAAATTATGCATAAGACAGCAAAAATGATTAGTGAACTCAAATAGTTGGTGGGCAGAGATAGGAGGAATTATGGAAAAAATAGGAATGGGAGATATATGGAGATTAGAGGAAAGGGATAAAAGCGATGTGGGTAAATTGGTAAAATGCAGAGTAGAAGATATGGAAAGGTAGGAAATATGGGAAAGTGTTGAAAATATGAAATCATTACAATTTTACAAACAAATAAAAACAAATTTGGGACAAGAAGCATATGTAGATTACTGCAATAAGCAAGACAGAGAAGGGTTAGCTTGGATGAGAACAGGAACAATATTTCTAAGAGGGATAAGAGGTAGGGAAAATGGAATTTGTGAATAGTGTGGAGGAAAAGAAATTATAGAACACTATGTAACAAATGCGAGGAGACTGCAGTGTGGAGAAAAAAGGTTGGGAGGAAAAATGAGAGAAAGTAGAGAAGAGGATAGAAGCTATATAAATGTTAACGGGAAGGGAGGATAAAAAAGGTAAGAACTATTGGTGAGTTCTTACAGAAAGGAAAGGAAAAATGGGCCAGAAATGTAAAGAATATAAGAAAGGAAGATGAGGGGGAAGAATGGGACTAATTAAGTAACAAGGAGGTATGGAGGCTAAGAGCTACCTGACAGAGCAGAAGACCAGGGTGTTATGTAAGACAAGGTAGTAACAAGGTAAAGACAAATACATGTAGCCTAAAGTTGTAAATTGCAAAATTTTGCAATACGCACTATAAAAATCTAATCTAATTTAATGAACACTATGAACACAGCTAGAAAATAGTATATTGCGTACTAAAAGCTTTAGTTTTGTTCCATTTATACCCCGCCTTTAACTGCAGTGGACATATCAGCGGCCGTTCTCCTTTGGAACATATCAAAGGTGTTAACTCGTATTCGTTGAGTTTTAATCATTAGATCACGCACACATTCACACTCTCATTCATACTTCCAGACTCTGGGGAAAATGGGGAATTGTCTTGGTTGGAGAAAAATCCCCACCTCGAACCCGGGAACCCTAAAATCTTTAAGAACTCATTAGGTCACTTCTGACACCAATTGTGATTTTGTGAATAATTACATCTGTTAACACTCCTCTAACGTCTGTCCTTACAGCTGTTCACTACTCCTCTCTGTTTACGACTGACTCTTGGCGAGTCGTCGCTCTCTTAAATACCACATTTGATAATTCGAGACTGTTCTGTAACAATCAAGAAATCGAGTGTTCCATCACCTTCCAGAAGCGTAACTTAATCTGTGCCGGCAAGCTCCTTATTTCCGTGAAACACTATCCGTCTGTTATCTACTTGCGCCGAACCTTTCATGCCCGTTGCCGCGACACAGTATTGAGAATACGAGTTCCGCAGGACCAAAATCTGATAAGTAACTTACAGTTCGTGTTTAGCCAATTACTTATTGAAATTCTTGAAGCAATGTAAAAAGTAATAATAAATGAAAATTGCTTTTCCATATTTTATTGAACATTAACAAAGAATAATGAATTGAAATGTGAACAAATGAAAAGCTACATCTAAGTTATAACGACAAAGCCTTCTTATTCACTCTTTTGTTAATTAATTAAAGTAACAAATGTACTGGTTGTTAGGTTATTTTTCGATTCTTATGGTTATTAACAAAGCAATAAAATTTTATAAATATGAGCAACATTACTATTCAAGAAGCAGCATCAATTTTACCAACGAAGACCAAAGATAAGTATATTGAAGCTTAAAAAGTTTTCTGAAAGTGTTGCTGTGATAAAAACGACAACACTTATATCAGTGACACAGTTTTATTGGCATATTTTCATAATAATAGTAAAAGCTGTGAAACTCCTGCAAGCTTATTGTGCGATTATTCTATGTTGCGATGGACTATATGTTGATGTTTCCATAAATGCGAATAATAAATAATTTTATTCGTACGTTTGTACAAGGGCTGTTCAATAAAGAATGATCACAGCTTATTTTGACAACGTACCTTTACTCATCCTCATAATTTTGATGGTCCTTCTCAAAGCAGTCTCCCCTCAATGCGATGCACTTGTCCCAGCGTTTCTGCCAGTCTTCAAAGACATGCTGGAAACCATTTTTGACAGGTCCTTCAAAATCGCCTCCGCAGCCTTCACCACTGCTTCTGATGATAGATAATGTCTCCCACGAAGGCGTTTCTTTAAGTTAGGGAATAGAAAAAAAGTCACATGGGGCTAAATCCGGACTATAGGGAGGGTGAGAGATGCACTTCACGTTGATTTTTGCAAGATATTCAGCAACAACATTGGCAACATGCGGCCGCGCATTATCGTGGTGCAGCATCCATCCTGCTTCAAGGAAATGTGGTCTTTTGCGCCTGATATGGACTTGCAATGTTTTCAGGACATCCCTGTAGTACTGTCCAGTTACTGATGTGTGTGCAGGTACAACATGCTGATAAACCATTCATGAATATCAAAGAATGAGATGACTATAACTTTCCCAGCAGAATCAACCACTTTTGCTTTTTTGGGGGTTGGTGATGAAGGAGATTTCCACACTGAGCTTTGCTGTTTACTCTCAAGATTAAAATGATGCAGCCAAGTTTCATCAGCAGTGATTACGTTTGAAAGAAACTCCGGATCTTCCTCTAACATCAACTTTAACTGCATGTTACCCAATTGCAGCGGTAGGCGATACTGAACATGTCTGAACTTGCCTGGTTCTCACAGGCGGAAACCAGGAGTACCAACAGTGAAACTACTACGGCATGTTTGTTTCACTTTAAGCTAACAGAATATAATAAGACTGAATTTATTGTGAAAAATTACGACCGTAAAAATTATGATCATTTTTTATTGAACAGCCATCGTATATTTTACTAAGGATTTAATAACAACCTATTTTAGGTTACTATGGTGTTGGGAATAACGTCATTTCCTATTGGTAGCTAAGTACTGACGATCTGTTTCATCCTTGTTGCCATGACAATTGACAAATGAATTGTAAATTTAGCTTACATCACCAAATTCGAGTTAACAATGACTAACCTCCAGATAAAGTATCGCCAAAATAAATTTTTGTAGATGTAAAAGTTGAAACAAGAGTCAACATTAATACATGTATAGTTGGTGTTACTTCCTATAATCTCTAAACGCAAATTAAATGCCATGACTACACAAGTACGTATGTATATCGTTTTGAAACGGCTGCAATATTCATCTGCTTTATCTATTTATTTTTCAAAAAATGGGCTCTCGCCCTTGTAGTAAGTTATCCACACCGACGGCAGGTAATGCAATCTGTTTCCAGGAACAATTTAAATGCATGTAGAAACTCATGTAGAGTGAAATCTGAGGCAAAATTGAATAAAACCACTTCCCCTTTCTGTTACCTGAGTATCCTGCAATAGACAAACGTTTACGTTTGTTTGACAGTAGCGCGAGGAAATGACAGATCGCTTTTGAATCAGAATCAACAAATGCGGATACAAACAAAAACTATGTCTGTATCTGTAGCAGATGAACAAGCAGAAGTTTAGAAAATACCTCGCTGTAAAACCCAAATGCATGACGACGATGCCTTGCATCAGACGATCTGGCCAATTATTATTGGAAAAATAAATATATTGGCTGGCCCGGTAGCTCAGTCGGTAGAGCACCTGTCTGCTGTATAAGGGGTCCCGGGTTCGATACCTGGCTGGGGGTGGGGATTTTTCTCCAACCAAGATGATTCCCCATCTTCCCCAGAGTCTGGAAGTATGAATGAGAGTGTGAATGTGTGCGTGAGCTAATGATTAAAACCCAACGAATACGAGTTAACATATGTTCCAAAGGAGAACAGCTGCCATTATGACCATTGTAGTTAAAAGCGGGGTATAAATATGTACGTGATCTAATGATTAAAACCCAACGAATACGAGTTATGACGATATGACGATATGACGATTGCAGTCAAAGGCGGGGTATAAATGTGTACGTGATGTAATGATTAAAACCCAACGAATACGAGTTAACACCTTCGATATGTTCCACAGGAGAACGTCCGCCAATATGACCATTGCAGTTAAAGGCGGGGTATAAATGTGTAGGTGATTAAAACCCAACGAATACGAGTTAACACCTTCGATATGTTCCAAAGGAGAACGGCCACCGATATGACCATTGCAGTTAAAGGCGGGGTATAAATGTGTACGTGATGTAATGATTAAAACCCAACGAATACGAGTTAACACCTTCGATATGTTCCAAAGGAGAACGGCCACCGATATGACCATTGCAGTTAAAGGCGGGGTATAAATGTGTACGTGATGTAATGATTAAAACCCAACGAATACGAGTTAACAACTTCGATATGTTCCAAAGGAGAACGGCCGCCGATATGACCATTGTAGTTAAAGGCGGGGTATAAATGTGTACGAAAACGAGTTAACACCTTCGATACGTTCCAAAGGAGAACGGCCGCCGATATAACCATTGCAGTTAAAGGCGGTGAATAAATGTGTACGTGATGTAATGATTACAACCCAACGAATACGAGTTAACACCTTCGATATGTTCCAAAGGAGAACGTCCGCCGATATGAACATTGCAGTTAAAGGCGAGGTACAAATTGTGTACGTGATCTAATGATTAAAACTCAAGGAATACGAGTTAACACCTTCTATATGTTCCAAAGGAGAACGGCCGCCGATATGACCTTTGTAGTTAAAGGCGGGGTATAAATATGTACGTGATCTGATGATTAAAACACAACGAATACGAGTTAACAACTTCGATATGTTCCAAAGGGGAACGTCCGCCGATATGACCATTGCAGTTAAAGGCGAGGTATAAATGTGTACGTGATCTAATGATTAAAGCACAACGAATACGAGTTAACAACTTCGATATGTTCCAAAGGAGAACGGCCGCCGATATGACCATTGTAGTTAAAGGCGGGGTAAAAATGTGTACGTCATCTAATGATTAAAACCCAACGAATACAAGTTAATACCTTCGATATGTTCCAAAGAGAACGGCCGCCGATATGACCATTGTAGTTAAGGCGGGGTATAAATGTGTACGCGATCTAATGATTAAAGCACAACGAATAAGATATGTTCCAAAGGAGAACGGCCGCCGATATGACCATTGTAGTTAAAGGCGGGGTGTAAATGTGTACGAATACGAGTTAATACCTTCGATATGTTCCAAAGGAGAACGGCCGCCAATATAACCATTGCAGTTAAAGGCGGGGTATAAATGTGTACGTGATCTAATGATTAAAACCTAACGAACACGAGTTAACCTCTTCGATATGTTCCAAAGGAGAACGGCCGCCGAAGTTAAATGATTAAAACCTAACGAATACGATTTAACACCTTCGGTATGTTCCAAAGGAGAACGGCCGCCGATATGAGGATTGCAGTCAAAGGCGGGGTGATCTAATGTGTACGTGATCTAATGATTAAAACCTAACGAATACGATTTAACACCTTCGATATGTTCCAAAGGAGAACGGCCGCCGAAGTTAAAGGCGGGGTATAAATGTGTACGTGATCTAATGATTAAAACCTAACGAATACGATTTAACACCTTCGATATGTTCCAAAGGAGAACGGCCGCCGAAGTGAAAGGCGGGTTATAAATGTGTACATGATCTAATGATTAAAACCCAACGAACACGAGTTAACCTCTTCGATATGTTCCAAAGGAGAACGTCCGCCGATATGACCATTGCAGTTAAAGGCGGGGTATAAATGTGTACGTGATCTAATGATTAAAACCCAACGAATACGAGTTAACACCTTCGGTATGTTCCAAAGGAGAACGGCTGCCGATATGACCATTGTAGTTAAAAGCAGTGTATAAATGGAGCAGTTAAAAATTAAACATATTATCTACTGCTGAGAATAGGAGATGAAATTCTTTATATCTTAATATATAAAGAAATTATTTAAAATTTGAACGAAATTGAAACACTTAAGGTGTTAAGACCTTAGTGTATTATTATTATTATTATTATTATTATTATTATTATTATTATTATTATTATTATTATTATTATTATTATTATTATTATTATTATTATTATTATTATTATTATTATTATTATTATTATTACTATTATTATTATTATTATGATCATCATCATCATTATTATTATTGTTATTGTTATTATTATTATCATCATCATTACTACCATTATTATCATTATTATAATTTAGTTCTACTTGTTTACTCTTTACTTACGCTAAATCTAGCATTAAATTCAAGAGGTCGCGAGTATGAATCTCGGTCAAGGTGAGTTATCTGGATAAGTCTTTTCCGGGGTTTTGCCTTATCCTAAAAACTAATTTTGGGTAAGTCTATGCTCCATTGAACCTGGACTCATTTGAGCATCATTTCAAACATTTCATTCATCGTCCGATATGACTAACGCTGTAGGGCGTAAGTAGTGAGGAGGCAGCTATAGCCCACCAATCATATTGCTGCATTTTATCACGTGACTTCCCCCTCCACCAATCAGATTGTTTGGCGGGAAGTAATTTAAAGTTGAAGATAAGTGAAGACAAAAGTTTCACTTTCACGATTTCATAACACCCTTTGGCAGTTGTTACTTAACCACCTGTCGCACGATGCAACGATGACTAAACACTTCTGCACATGTCCTGTGCAATAATAAAAAAGGTCTATTTATGAGACAGAATACAAGTACCATGTTACAAGGTTACGACTTTACTTTAAATTAAGTAGGAAGTAGGAAAAAGTTGTGAAGGAAAGAAATAACCAACACATAATATTTTCTTTATTCATGTTTTATTTTCAATCGAAGTTTTATTTTCAATTCATCACTGATTAAAAGTAAAAACATAAGACAACAAGAACCTTAAAGATATATTATAATCTCTAATTAAACATATGGAAATTACTTACATCATACAAAACATGATGAGATTTCTTTAGGTACAACAAATGTGATAGAATTAACAAATAATTCTACATATTGTTTAACACTATCCTTTGCCAAAGTGAACAAACGCATATTAACATGTGCATTAGAAAGTATACATACAAATGTATAACATGTTCATATCCTGCGTCACGATCTTACATTGTGTTTGAAAGTTATCGTTGCAATTGACCTTCCTGCCTTGCTGAATATAAATGAAATTGCAACTGCACTGAATGTGAATTATGTTGATTACAGACTATTTCTTAATATAAATAATGGCCTTTTACAATGAATACACCACATTTTTGGCTTGCTTACAATATTTCTATACATCTCCTCGTTTACAATTCTGAATTTCTTCATTTGATACCATACATCATTGTCACTCTTACAGGGTTTATCATGAAAACACATTCCTTTTGTTTTAAAGCAACACCAATAGACAAGAGTAAAAGGTGGTTCTAGTGGCATGATTTGTTCAATAGACACGTCATAATTATTTAAAGCTAAAATAAAGTTTTGGTACGTTGTATTTGCGTTCATGTAGGAATGCATATCTTTAAAGAATACCATATCACATGCCAGAGATTTCAAAGTAGATGGCTGAACGAGTTGAGTTCCAATTTTACAACATTCTGCTGAAGGATTCACAAGACGTTTCAGTGCAAGAATATTTGCGTTATTTTTGTAAAAATAAACTAATCTAGGACTGCTTTGGAGTTCAATATACATTATACAATGACAACAATTTGAAAGACGAGTCTCAAAATTTATCCACACGTAACTGGCAAAATCTAACCAGTATTTATCTGGAGACATTTTTGGCAAAGATTTTACGAATATAATTTTCATCATCACATCAACAATGTCATTACACTTTACCTTCCATTCACGCATAAAATAAGAATTCTTAAACACATTCCGCATTAGATTGAAAGTTATATTTTCATGATTAAAGTTTTCCGTTCCTTCGAGGAGCCAGAATGGTAAACTATCTGGCAGCAATTCCTCATAGTTTTGGGTTACATACAACTCTAGACAATTCTGAGAGAGTGATTTCCCAGAAAGATACAGTAAATATGTGCCAAAAATTCCAGCAATGATATTATAATTATATAGTTCTGCAAGCAAAAAACGAATCAGGGGCAGGATTTCTGTTTTAAGAATCTTAAACTCGGGGAGCCAAATAACGTGTCCACAGGAATTTTGAACGTTATAATGAAGGCGTGTTAACTTATTTGAGTTGCCAAACATATTTTAGCCACTAGAACCGAAACCTTTACTGCTCCTTTCAGTGCTTGATAATGTGCGTACCTCTCTTAATGTAGGTATACAAATTTTTTCTAAAATTAGTTGAGCTATTTTTTGACCTCTTTTTATTTTAAAAGACCTAGATGGATGATGATTAAAAACAATAATCAAAATGTTTCCTCTATAATCACTATCAATAACTCCACCTCCAATTCCTATTTGATGAAACAGAGATAGTCCAGATCTTCCAGCGATTCGTCCGTAATAACCATTTGGTATTTCAAAAGAAATATCTGTTTTCACTGCTTTAACACTTTGAGGTTTTACATTATAGCTATAAGCTGCAAATAAGTCCAATCCAGCGCTGTCTATTGTGTTTCTTGTGGGAGTGAATCCTTTGCCTGTAACGTTATTGAATTTTAGTATGGGAGCCATTTTGCTGAAAAGAATATTATTGCACCATTACTCAGAGGCTTTGAGAGATAAAATATATGCCCCCGTAACAGGTTTAATTCCTTCGTAAATTAACTTTAGTTTTAAGGTATCTTTGTTAATCGCTTCAATATCGGTATCCGAAAATGCGTCGTTGTATTTACCCGGTAAATACGTTACAAAGGGAATCTCGCCGTTTTTGCGTAACTTTAGTAGTATAGTATTGCCATATTTCGTTACAACTTTTTCGGCCCTGACCACTTCATATTCAAAGTTTAATTCTAAGTCTTTAATTCGTATAGACTTCTGGTTTGCAACAGTTTCAAATTTCTGTACCAATTCCATTATCTGTAAATAGAAAATAAAAATCTAAGTATTTGAGTATTGTAAGTTAAAGAAAACGAAGAAAGAAGAAATATATCTTAAACTTACCTTGTTGGAGGATGCTCAAGATGTAACTTCGACAGTACGTTGAAGATATGTGATTCATCTAAGACTAGACACAGTCCTTATATACTTCTTCCCGAATGCATTAGAAAGTGCATTTTGGATACCAGCACAATTTCGAAAGTTCAGCTTCGCAGTATAAAAGTGCAATTGATGACACGAAATGCATCAGTTTCTATTTGTCTTATAGAGCTGCGAGGTCTGCTTTGTCATCGAACATGTAAGTAATGTTTTTAAGGTTTATAAAGGGTTTTATCTGCATGCATGGGATTTTAAATTATTTTCTTATTATAGGAAAATGAAAAATATAACCATCCTAAGTGAAGAGACAAAGGAGTATCCTTATTTCCAATCCCAGGGTCTTCGTTATCTTATCAAAATAAATTCTCCTTCAGAAAATGAAATTCCTATGAATCATTTTGAAATTTCTCTGCTAGAATTAATTAATAAAGTATTAGAAAAAGCTAATCCAAGCGATATGGTTGGCATTATAATTAGAAATCAAGAAAATGTTCAGGATCATCCTATAGGTATTAGTTTCCGACGTAAAGATCAGTTATCTCTAGAAGTAATAATGAGTGTGTTTCAGAAAGTTTGTCAAAGTAACGCCAACTTTATGGCCACAGATAAATTATTAATCGAGATTGATCACGTTAGAATGCCTATAGGAAGCGGTAGAAGTTTAAAATCCAAAGGAAGAGAACTGTCGTATCTGACGCATTTAAAACGAAGTATTGTTAAAGTGAAGGCAACATTTCAGTGTCTTGCCCATTCTTTGATCATAGCAATGGCTAACCTTTCGGGTGACCGTAACTACAAGGCCTATAGACAAGGTAGAAAGATTAAACCGAAGGTCGATGAGCTGATAAGAGAAGCAGGTGTTGACTTGACCAGTGGTGCGGGTATTCCTGAATTAATCAAATTTCAGAGCTATCTCTCCGAATACCGTATTGTCGTTTATTCAGGATTAAAGTGTGAAAATATTATTTTTGACGGTAAGACAAATTCTGATAAAAGATTGAACTTACTATTTGATTCTGCTGAAAACCATTACAGCGTTATTGTTAATCTCACGGCAGCCATGGCAAAGAGACACGTGTGTAAAGGATGCAGTCAAGGGTTTTCTTTTAAAAGCATGTTTACTCACAAATGTGAAGAACGTTGTACAGGATGCTCTGGTGTACCACCTTGTGCGTCCGAATGGAATCGCGTTTATTGCGATGAATGTCACAGATATTTTAGAAGTACAACCTGTTACAAAAATCATATACAAAATAAGATGGGAAACAAAAGTGTATGCGAGAGAAAACGGATTTGTAAGCTTTGCAATAAACCAATATTACCTAATCACGAATGCAATAAAGTCTATTGTAAAAATTGTAAGAGTAACGAAATGCGTGGACACTTCTGCTACATGCCTACCTTATCACCAAAAATACTTTCCTCTGAAAAGGTCATGTTTGTTTTTTACGATATAGAGTGCACACAATCAACACCTTATGGCGAAACAGCTTTTATGCACGTTCCCAACTTACTATGTCTCGAGCAATTTTGTTTTATTTGCGAAAAAAACGAAATTATGGACACTGATTGTGATCAATGTGGGAAACGAAAACATTCATTTTGGAACGATCCTATCAAGCAATTTATGAACTACTTAAGACAGGATAGGCCATTTTGCGATAAAATTATTGTAATAGCTCACAATGCTAGAGCTTATGATCTTCAATTTATTTTGGAATATGCCATAAAAGCAGAGTGGATTCCGGATTTAGTTTTGAACGGAAATAAGATATTGAGTATGAAAATGGAACATCTGGTGTTCTTGGATAGCCTAAATTTTCTACCCATGAGTCTAAGAAAACTACCTAAGGCATTTGGAGTAAGTTCGGTCTCTAAGGGATATTACCCTCATTTTTTTAACACACCAGAGAATTTGAATTACGTTGGACCATATCCAGAATCTAAATATTATGGAACAGATCAAATGACGGATAGCGAAAGAAATGAATTTCTAAAATGGTACAGTACCAAAAAAGATTATATTTTTAATAATAAACAAAAATTGGAAAAATACTGTCAAGCTGATGTTTCAGTTTTAAAACAGGCTTGTTGCGTCTTTAGAAATTCATTTATGGAAATTGGTGAAATTGACGTTTTTCAGGAATCCATTACGATTGCTTCGGCATGCAATAAAGTATTTAGGAAAAAGTTTTTAAAATCAAACACGATCGGATTGATTCCACACGGGGGCTACAGAAAGGCAGACAAGCAGTCCAGAAAAGCTTTAATGTGGCTTGTATACGAAGAAATGAAAAGAGACGTGATAATAAAACATGCAGGAAATGGAAGAGAAGTTAGGTTGCCAGAACTTCCCAACCTTAAGGTGGACGGATTTTGCGAGCTGACGAAAGAAGTCTACTGTTTTAACGGTTGTTATTGGCACGGACACGAGTGTCTACCAAATAGAGATGTTCCTATAATGGGCAGTGATGAAACACTGGAGGATAGATACAACGCTACCATATCTAGGTTGGAACAAATTGTAGGAGCTGGATACGTTGTTCACGTTATGTGGGAGTGCGAGTTTGACGAAAAGATTTTAAAAAAATATTCCGCCTTACAACATGATCCTATAGTTCAAAATTCACCTCTCGTACTTCGCGACTGCTTGTATGGAGGTCGCACAGAGGCAACCCAATTGTATAAAAAAACCGAAGAGGGAGATGTGATTGCATATTGTGATGTAATGTCTCTTTATCCTTGGGTTTGCAAATATTACAAATTTCCAATAGGGCACCCAAAATTATACAACGGAGACGACTGTATGGATATCGGGAGCATTTTAGAGAAAGAAGGTGTCATTAAATGCCGCGTTCTACCAGTTAGAAATTCCTACCATCCGGTTCTTCCCTATCGTTGCCGCCAAAGACTGATGTTTGTCCTTTGTCGCACGTGTGCTGAAATGGGTGAACAGGAAGCATGCACCCACACTGATGAGGAACGCGAAATTACCGCAACTTGGGTTGTGGATGAGGTGAGAAAAGCTGTTGAAAAAGGTTATAAAGTACGTAAAATTTACGAATTTTACGAATACAAAGTGGAACAATACGACCCCGTACAGAGGGAAGGAGGTTTGTTCGTAGAGTATATAGATACCTTTCTAAAACTAAAGGCAGAAGCTAGTGGCTATCCCGCTTGGGTTAATTCCGAACAAGATAAAAATACATATATTAAAGAATTTTTCAAAAGCGAAGGAATACTTCTGGACAAGACTGCAATTTCTAAAAATCCAGGAGCTAGATCTATATCCAAACTTTGTTTAAATAGCTTTTGGGGCAAACTGACGGAAAATAATAATCGATCGCGCACCAAAATGATCAAAGATTCCAATGAGTTGTACAAAATATTATGTACCCCAGGTATCGAAGTACAGAGACTGTTGTTTTCCGGAGAAAAAATGGTTTGGTTATCTTGGCGATATTTAGAGGAAGAGGCTCCTTCTCTGTCGCATACCAATGAAGTTTTGGGGGCGTATGTGACAACGGGAGCAAGACTTAAACTCTACTCCTACTTGGAACCCTTGAACAGGTCCGTCCTATACATGGACACCGATTCCATATTTTATTTCATTAAGAAAGGCGAACAAAATCTCATCAAATGTGGTGACCATTTGGGAGATATGACTGACGAGCTCGCAGAATATGGATCTGGAACTTACATTTCGGAATTCGTATCCGGAGGTCCTAAAAATTATGCCTATAAGATACAACTGCCAGACAATAAAATTAAGACAGTTACCAAAGTTCGAGGAATAACTCTAAACTACGCTTCAATGCAGCTAGTGAATTTTGAATCCATAAAGAATATGATTTTAAATGAAATTACATCTAGCCTCACGATTAGAACGGAAAAGAAAATTAAGCGCAAAAGGGGAGTTCCCGTAATTTCGGAACCGGAAGATAAGATATATAGAATATGTTTTTACAAGAGAAGAAGATTGCAAGATTCCTACGATTCCTTACCCTTTGGCTACGGTTGATGGGATGTATAAATAGGAGCGACTGGAAAGGTGTTCACTTCAGTATGGATCCTGAAGTGTTGAAAACAGTGTTAAATTATCTCGGAAATCACAAGCAGCTTCGAGTCCTAACGGATGTAGAGTTGGCACTGCTTCCAGCCGAAGTTTTGGAGAGTTATCCCCCCATTGACATAGACGACGCTTGGGACAAATTACCTCAACACCTTAAACTGAACAAATTTCGAAGATGCACCGATCACTGGAATAAAGGTAAAACGCACATTGATGGACCGCCACCCATGATTTTCAGATGTTATGCGTGCAAAGCCTCCGATAATTAAGTTTCAACATCCTTTCACTCTAATTGTTAGCGGTAGTTCTGGTTCGGGAAAAACAGTTTTCTGTATAAATTTGATTAAAAATCTGAAGCGTTTGTGCACTGTATCAAAATTTAGCAATATTTTGTGGTGTTATAGTGAAAAATCCGCTGTTCCTTCGGAATTGACTGGAGTCAAATTTCATGTTGGAGTGCCTGAATTTAAAAATAGAAACGGAGATCCAACATTATTTGTATTGGACGATCTTTTAAACTCTGCATACTGTAAAGAGGTTTGTGATTTATTCACCAAAGGAAGCCATCATCGAAATATAAGTGTTATTTTAATTACACAAAATTTGTTTCATCAGGGAAAATATTGTAGAGATATTTCGTTAAATGCCAAATATCTAGTTGTTTTTAAAAATATTAGGGATAAAAATCAGGTCACACACTTAGCTAGACAGGTATATCCCGAGGATTGGAAAGGCCTCTTTGCGGCGTACATGGACGCAACGGAGAAACCTCATGGCTACCTTCTTTTCGATTTATGCCAAGAAACTCACGAATTACTTAGGTTTAGAACCAACATATTTTCCTCCAATGATCAGCCTACCATAGTGTATGCACCTCTTAGAAAGGATGAGCAAGCGGATAAAATCGAACTATCACTTGTTACAGGTACTTCATAAAGCCAAACCAAAGTTACGAAATGCAATATTACAGACGGCCGACAATGAGTTAGTGTATGCAATCGTCGAATGTGTTTTAAACGTTTTAAACGGGAATTGCAAATTAAGAAATTGTTCAAAAAGAAAACTAGGAAAGTACAAAACTTCTCTTAGAAGGTTAGTTAACCAGAGAGAAAAGGTTTCTACTAAAAGAAAACATATAATACAAAACGGTGGCTTTTTGATTCCTCTGCTCTCAGCTGTCCTCGCGGGAATAACTCATTTAATTAAGTCTTAAATGATGCAAAAATTTTTATTGGTTACCCCAGAATTTTTGAACGCATATGCTTGCAAGAGAAAAAAAAAGGACGAATAAGCCAAATAGTAGAAATTTATATAAGGAATGGATTCAAAGAAGGTCTAAGCTGCTGTCGCCGCCGCCGCCGCTGCCGCCGCCGCCGCTGCCGCCGCTGCCGCCGCTGCCGCCGCCGCTTCCACCTCCGTCTCTCAGAAAGAGGCTGGTGTTCTCCTCTTCCGACGAAGAAGCCGCCGCCAGCGCCGCCGATGCTCCAGTCGATTTAAGAAAGGAAGAGAAACGGGAAGTTGAGAACTTCACAAAAGAAAATTTTGGGCATGTTGCAGGACCATATTTGGCTCCATACGTAATTAGTCCTCGTGCCACAGATAGCGTATTCGGCATTTATAGAGATAAAGACGGAAACTTTAAAATTGGAGACTCTGTAATTAAAATAGAGAATAACGATATTTTCGTTAAAGACAGCCATTTTAAAGGTACGAAGGGACTTTGGGAACTGTTAACGCGGAAAAATGTTCACATGTCTGCCGTATCTTCGTCAGATATGAGTAAATATAAACAAATTCTTCTGCTTACCAACGGACATTTGCAAAATAACGAACCTTTAAATCAGATCAAATCCAATAGGGGGAAGAAATACACTGAGATAATAGCAAAATTATTTCCCTCGAAAGCCATCGAAGTCGAACAGCAGCAAAGGTGGAGCCCATATAAATCCCCATAATGTATAAAAAACATTTTTACGATCCGTCAAAATCTAGTGGATTTTCCACGTTTTCTAAACTTTCTACGAAACTTAACAAAAAAGAACAGAAAAAACTTAAAGACTGGCTTTTGCAGCAAGATGCTTACACTTTACACAAACCTGCAAGAAAGCGATTTCAAAGAAATTTTTATACCGTAAACAACATTAACGACGTGTGGGAAGTTGATTTGGCAGATCTTCAGAGCTTGGCCAAATGGAACGACGGCACCAGGTACCTCTTGACGTGCGTCGACTGTTTCACTAGATTCGCACACGTAGAGCCTTTAAAATCCAAGAGCAGTAGGGCCACCGCCGATGCCTTTACCAAAATTCTAACTGACGTCAGCCCTCCTCCCGTAGCCGTGAGATCCGATAAGGGAAAAGAATTTTTAGGATCCGATTTTCAAAATCTGTTGAAACGGAATGGTATCCAGCACCAGGTATGTTTAAATCCAGACGTAAAATGCTCCATGGTAGAACGATTCAATAGAACATTAAAAACAAAACTGTATAAATATTTTACGTATAAGAACTCCTATCGCTATGTGGATGTTTTAAGTAAATTTGTTAAAGCTTACAACAACTCCGTTCATTCTTCCATAGGAATGGCACCTGCAGACGTTAATCCTAGAAACATTCTCCAAGTGTGGACTAAATTAAAGCGAGAGAGGGATAATGTGAAGAAAAGACCTGTTAAATTTGCCCTGGGACAAACCGTTAGAATCAGCAAGGAAAAGATGAAGTTTGCCAAGGGTTTTGAGCAAAATTATTCCACAGAAATCTTTGTAATTAGTAAGGTTATTAAACATTCGCCTCAGCCGGTCTACGAATTGGAAGATCTGAATAAAACTCCTATAAAGGGACAATTCTACAGCTACGAGCTTACACCTGTTAAAATAACAAAAAACACAGCTTTTAAAATAGATAAAGTATTAAAGACCAGGGTGCATAAGGGCACTAAAGAGTTTCTAGTCAGGTGGAAAGGATACGGACCCGAGTTCGATAGCTGGGTTAACGCTAAATGGACCAGTTCTTTGTGACGCTCCTAAGTGACGCCAGCGGAAATTTGTACCCAGGCAATACTCTTGCAAGCTTTAGAAATGATCTAGCACACCCCATTAATTTAGAGCGCGATAAATGGGTAGTGGGTTTAGCCGAATTATCCTACTCTTATGGCTACGAGTCCTTAGAGCAAGACATTTTAAACGAAACTGGGGAACTAAACAAAAATGTAATTATAACCAGGGCGGGAAGAATCGTATTCGATAAAAAGAAGTTTAAAGGTTTCAAAGATCTATATACAACTATAAAAGAGCAAGTTAAAGACGATGATTTAAAAGAACTTTTATTGACAGAGTTTCAAGGATATCTGATGTCGCATCAAAAAGAGATATCGGACTTGGAATCTAAGAAGCAAGAGTGGGTGCCCACACATTCGGTGGCGGCGAGCGAAATCAGCAAGGCAAACAGCATTCATTTGGTATACTCAAAAAATAAGAAAGTAGTATTTGACGATACAATTTATTTTCCAACGAGAGTATACTATGGATTGGCTGACCTTGTAAACACCATAAAACAATCTCTGCCTAATTTAGATATTTATAAACTTGCCAATAAGGCCATGTTCCTTGAAGTAAGCAATGACATGAAAACGCTCTTTCTCAGATCTAATAGAAAAGCAGACTTTCAGTTCCTTTACGATACAGAACCCATATTTGTCTACTGCAGTATAATAGAACCTCAATTAATAGGTGATGCTTACGTACGCTGCTTAAGAATAATTCAGTTCCCATCCTTCTCTAATCAACACATTTTTAACACAATATATTACGTACCGGTGGAAAAAAGTTTCTTTCAAACTATCGCCATAGAATTAGTAAACAAATTTGGAACCTTGGCTAGAATTAGCAGCAGCATAAAACCAACGGTGTTGGTGCTACATTTTAAAAAAGTTATTGCTTGATTTCAGGTCTCACGCCATCGCCTTTGAGGGGTTTTTTAACGCTAGGGATCAGGTAATAATTAAGGAATGGGCCGTGGTCACAGTGGAAGAACATCCACAAGTAATCCTCCACAATTTGCGTGCTCCACCCTGCGCGTGGAATGAGCTCACCGAAAAAGCAAAGAAAACAAATAAGTGGCTCCAAAGTCGTTTCCACGGTATTCCAGGTTGTGCCAGGTACATATTTTGTGAAAGGCAAATCGCCGCAGCAGGTGCTGAAAAATTTTAATCCAGTTAATGATGAATCTTATGGGTGTAAGAAATTGAATTTTAAATCGCCAATTTGTAACTTTCACTTATTTGGGGGCACACACTGCGCTCGATCGACGGCGCTAGCTATAGCCGAGTGGGTGTGGGATAACAGGTGGGAGTTTCCTATTTATTAATTAGAACATTTGAAATAACAGCATTTCATAATGGATCCTCTAACGGCATACTATGTTAATCAGAGCGGTGAAGGGCGTCTTGGACATTTCATTGGGCCCATGTACGTTGGGAGTCCTTATGTACAACAAGGTCAAGGATTAGGCAGCTTTCTCGGAGGTCTCTTTAGAATTGTAAAACCCATTCTCTTCACGGGAGCAAAATCTCTAGGTAAAACAGCTCTCTCTACGGGAGCCAATATACTCTCCGACATAGCAACCAAACAACCAGAAACCAAAATTAAAGACATTGTAGCCAAACGAATAGTTGAATCTACAAAAGACGCTGTCAGTAAGTTGCAGAAGGGTAAAGGTAAAAAAAGATTTCATAAAATAAAGAGAGCAGTTAAAAGAATTAAGAGAGAAAGAGACATTTTCTCATAAATAGACTTTGCTTAGAGAATATTTGTGCAGACCTTTAAGGGGCGACATTATGATTAAATCGGAATTTGATATATTTGCTAAAAAACCGCTGCAATCGGCGGTAATTGGGAATTTTCATAGTTTATACAAACCCATTGCCCCCGTAGATCAATCAGTGTTGGAATATGTTGTCCCAGGTGATAATGAACATTACATAGACTTAAATTTTTATTTAATGGTTAAGGGAAAATTTACGAAACTCGATGGAACAGATTTAGCAGACGAAAAGATAACGGGAGTTAATAATTTGCTACATTCGTTATTTAGTCAATTAAGTATCTCTCTAAATGGAGTTTCTATCACCCCTTCCGAAGATCTCTACCACTATAGAAGCTATTTGGAAACAGTGTTAACCTATGGTCATGATGCAGCCAATAGTCATCTCACAAACTGTTTTTGGTACTTAGACACTGCCCTTCATGGCCTCACGGGGGAGGGGGCGGGCAAAAATGGAACTTTGGCAGCTGGAGATTCAAATTTAGGTTGGAAAGAACGATGGGAAAAAAGCAAAAGATCTAAAGAAATCGTCATGTACGGTAAACTCCATGGCGATTTGTTTAATGTATCCACGCTTCTCCTTCCAGGAATCAACGTTCAAATAAAATTAACGAAATCTAAAGATTCTTTTTATTTGCTTAGCGAAGACACGGACCCGAAAGCAAAATTTAAATTCCTAGATGCAACATTATATGTTAGAAAGGTTAAGGCTTCACCTAGCATCCTAGAGTCTCATTTGCAAACATTATTAAATGCTAATGCTATATACAATTTAATTCGCGTGGATGTTAGGTCCTTCACGTTTGGTCCCGGTCAGAGCACAATTTCCATAGACAACGCCGTATTAGGTCCTATCCCTAATAGACTATTATTTGGAATGGTCAAAAATACAAACTTCGCTGGAACTGATAATTCAAACCCTTACGAGTTTCAACATTTCGGACTTTCACATTTTGCTATAATCATAAATGGGCAACAATTTCCTTCAGAAGGTTTGTCTATAGATACAAGCCACGAAAAGGGTTCCACTATGGCCTATCAAACTCTCTTCTCTGGTTCTGGTATTCATCACAGAAACAATGGAATCCAAATCACCCACGACTTGTATATTAAGGGACATTTCTTGCTCCTCTTTGATTTAACTCCCGATAGCTCTGCTTCAGAAGGTCATGCCAGTCTGCCCGTTAGCGGAAATGCTAGAATAGAGCTCAAATTTAAAGACAAACTTGCCGAGGCTATTACATGTATAATGTATTGCGAATATGACAATAGTTTTCAAATTGACAGAGATAGACGTATTTTTACCGACTTCTAATGAATACATTACAAATTGAAAAGGCTTTGCACAATATCCCAACCTTTAAGGGAGTTTTTTCTTCTGACATGTTGCCTTTACATTTTAGTAAACCTGCCACATTTGTTGTAAATTTAGACCCACACACTCTGCCTGGTTCACACTGGGTGGCTATTACTTTTGAAAACAACTTTTCGGCAAACTATTTTGATTCATATGGATTACCTCCTTTCATAAAATCCCTCAAAGCATTTATCTCATCACATGCATCACATCTTACCTATAATCAACGTCCGCTCCAAAATCTCTTCTCCAACGTGTGCGGCCAGTACGTATGCCTATACACCCTCTACATCTGCACGAGAGGTTACAACATGAAGAAATTTGTTGCCATGTTCAACTCTGAGAATGCAGACCGCCAAGCACTAAGCTTGTTTCGGAGAGAGTTTACTCCACAGAGGGCCTGCAATGGAGGCCAAACTTGCAGAAGCCGTCTATAAAAGGTAAGTGTAATCTATCTCTTACTCATTCAGATAAGGATGGCGGGGCCGTTAGTAGTGGATTATGAATCCATGAGAGGAAATAATAATGAAATCATAATAAAGGAGTTGGCCGTTGCCGGGAAAAATTTACTTCAAACTTTTCACTTTACAAGCCCATATGCTTGGAATCATAAGTTGGAAAATTTAAATAAGCATAACAAAAATGGCTTGAATTTTAACGATGGCTATGTCCCGTACAGCATGTTAAAAACTGTCCTTGAAGATGTTGTTGCCGGACACACCTCATTATATGCTTACAATGATGAAAAGTGTTCTATTCTATCGGAATTAACAAACAGAACCTTCATAAATCTACAGAACGAATTCCATTGTCCAAGGCCAGAAAAGCTCTATCATAAAGTCCATTGTGGATTTCCCTGTCATAAATTTGCTTCAAATTATTGTGCATGCAGACATGCTTATGCCCTGTTCAGATGGTTAAAACATCTAAAATTTAAAAAAGAAAATGCAAGTTGTCCTTCAGATTCTATTGCTAGACACGATGCATCCTTCCTTGCAGCACTATAAAAAGGAGCAGCCTGCCACTCAACGTCTACATTTCTTCGCAGAATGGGGAAAGGTAAACTCATCTCGAGAAGAAGACCTGTAAAGGCGCTGCCACACCCGGAAGCTGTACTACATCGGCGCACCTATTTCCTCAATCCACAGCACACAAAATACATCAGTCTGGGATTTTTTCCTGCAAGAAACTACAAAGCTCATGTGGAAATTGGAGGAGCCAAAATGCAAGGAGTGGTTTTGTCTCCTTATTATTTTACTTCCTTGCTAAATCATCTACCTAAACTGGCGGAGCACATGTGCAACGACCAATCCTACAAGTGTGTGGAGGAGAACTTTCGTCTTAAGTGTAACGCACATAAATATGCAAAATTACATGTACAAGACTCTCATATAAATTTAGGGCTCTGTGAAATTAATTATCTATTATGTAATGGCAACATGCTGCAACATCAATTGGACAAATTTAATGTGGCAACAGATGATGTTAAAGAATATGTACAAATATCTGCTAATTCTAACACATTTGTTATACCTAAAGAAAACTCATCATGTTTTGTTTTGTACGATGTAATCAGTGATGAATTGAATTCTACATTACTTGAAAATAAAATATAAATAAAGAAAATATTATGTGTTGGTTATTTCTTTCCTTCACAACCTTTTCCTACTTCCTGCTTAATTTATAGTCGTAACCTTGTAACATGGTATTTGTATTCTGTCTCATAAATAGGCCTTGCACGTGCAGAAGTGTTTAGTAGTCATCGTGCGACAGGTGGTTAAGTAACAACTGCCAAAGGGTGTTATGAAATCGTGAAAGTGAAACTTTTGTCTTCACTTATCTTCAACTTTAAATTACTTCCCGCCAAACAATCTGATTGGTGGAGGGGGAAGTCACGTGATAAAATGCAGCAATATGATTGGTGGGCTATAGCTGCCTCCTCACTACTGGCGTAAATTATAAAACAAAAATTAAACTGTATGAAAACATCCAAGTTTTATAAATACTGACTTATTCTTTAAGATTCACTAGTATTACTACTTATCGTGGTGTTAGGGGATTCCTCTATCACTTAAGGTGGAGTTGAGAAACGAAACTCTGAATCAGTTAGCCAACCCAGGATGGATGATCAGCCCGATGCCTGGTATGATAGTGAGAGAAATGAATATCAGTATGAGGGCAAAATAAATGACAGAAAAATTATGATAGGGCAATTGGTGGGGGAAACCCGCCCCAGCGCCCTGTTGTGCATCACAAATCTCAATCAATTTTATGCTGATATTTTTCATTACTTTGCGTATATAAATGGTACAGGAAGTAAAATGCATGGTGGATAATACTCTTTTTGTAGAAGACTGTAACCAGAAGTCTACCCAATTCTCATTTGTAATAGAGAAAGTTGAATTTTGAGTTTGAAATGAAGGATTTACAAAATGAAATAGACTGGTTTGGCAGCTGAAGTTACCAGACAGAGTTAATGTTGGCTTTATTATAGTAAAAATGTCTAAATAATTGCAACTACGTCTCCAATAAAGGTGCCATAGGATTAAAATTTCATCCCTTTTCAGTTTTAGTATATCACTCTTTGTACACTACTTTGAGTCGTTTGTTACAAAATTGTGTTATGAAGAAGCACTTCTTTGAAATATTTAAACATTATGATTTTAATTTTGTATGTATTATTAAACAGTTCAACAAATTCACTTGCGACAAATTATAGTCATTTGTAACAACATAAAGCAGAACTGTATCCTTATATGCGCTTTATAAATCCAATAAAGTACAGTTAAAGTTTGTGATTTTAAAAGTTCAAGAAGCACTGTATTTCATTTTAAATGGTTAGTCATCATATGCTTCGGTTATTGGATTGGACTGCCCTGCGGAGGAGATTCAGCACTGCAACAAGACTTTATTATGCCCTTGTCCCAAGTGGTTCATCACTGGGAGGAACAATATAGGACAAAGGGCGGCGACTCAAGGAGTGACGTCAGTGCAGAGGGTACGAGGCTAACGAAAGAGACAGGCTATGGTGCGTTTGAATCAGCTGATAACAGCAGTCCTAACCTGTACAGTATAGGCTTTGAACTGTATGTCGTTCGTGTGGTCTGTGTGATATTACGTTTGTTTTACTTTTTTAACTAGTGAAATTAATAATATTTTGTGGTTCAGGTTAGTGAAAAAGTGTCATATTATCATGTAGTTAACACATATTCCAGTTTGTTCGTAAATTTTATGTATTTAGTAGTGTTTTCAAGTAGGCTTTAAGTTAACCTCTGGGAACGTTCTAACGGCTTCGATGCCATATTCCATGTTCTCATTTGAATCTAGATTGAAGCATTTATTTTAGTAAATTCTGCTTATTCTTTTATTATACGTGTGATATTACATAGTTCTATCTTGTGTTTAAATGTACAGAAAAATTATCTCCATTATTGAACGAAATAACTTCTGCGTTCAACACATGGTGGATACAAGTTAATGTTATTATTACTATTATTTTCCTTTTTAGGTACTCAGAGTTGCAAAAAATGCCTCGACGTTGTAGTGTCTTTGGGTGTAGATCAAATTATGACACAGAAAGTGAAAGAAGTACAACATTTTCACTGCCAAAAGACGAAAATCTTCGTAAGATCTGGCTACGGCATATTCCGACGGATTTTTCGAAATTAAAAAATCATTTTGTGTGCATAAAGCATTTTGAGGAGTCGTGTGTTTATAAGAATAGACAGGATTTCTACTTCAAAGGGAGAGTTGATAGAATATGAAAGGAAAATCCCTAAACTCACAGAAAATGCTGTACCAACAATATTTCCTAATACACCCTCTTACTGTTCTAAAACTATTCCCAAAATAAAACGTGTTGCTGATAAAGAAGACGAAAATTTGGTCCAGGCATTTCGAGACAGCATTCAATCAAATAAACAGCACATTGAAAGGGATTTAATAAATAATGTAGATAGCATTATTTCTTTTGTAGATATAAGAACAATCAATTCCAGTAAGGCTAATTGGACAGTAATTAAGGACGAGGGAACAATTTATATTTGTTTAATGGGTATAAATAATGGCACACCTAGTGTCATTTCTTTTATAACAGTCAAAGATGATTTAACTTATACTGTTGTATTGAAAAACGTTTGCATCAATGCTTCTAGTACTAATAATGTGAAAAAATTTAATTCATTAAATGTTTTGGATAGTGTTATAACACAAATTGAAAATGGTGAAATATTACCCACAGTTAGAGATAAAATAGAATCTGCTATCCAGCTGCTACAGTCTCTACTAAACCATGATGAGAATGAGCATATGAAGTTTATTGTAGAGCAATTAAATCTGTCACAGACTAAAAAAGAATAACAGATGTTAGGGCAACAAATGCATGATTCTTGCTTCCACTCTGTATGTCCATTCATCATCCGCCTAAAATGCACTAAGAAAATGTGATATGTTGATTTTGCCACACCCACGTACACTGCAGAAGTATCTCTCGTGATGAATGAAATATATATTCAGCCACAACTGTCATTTAAAGGAGGTGTGATTTATCGCAGTAGTGCAACTATTCCTCAGAAACATGCAAAAACTGCTCAAGTCTTCATGCTATCCTCACTACTTTCTAAATATGTTGATGTCGTTTCCATTATACCAGTTATCAATTTAACAAGTGAACAGCTGAAGACATACATTATAGAAGTTCTGGGTATGTTGGAAATAATTGGCTTTACAGTTATTAGTTTAATTGCAGACAATAATATTGTGAACAGAAAAGCATATGAACTTATGACCCCAAATAAAATTTTGCAGCCTAGCATTACTCACCCACTAGACTCATCAAGAAGGCTTTTCTTTATATTTGACACCATCCACATTTAAAAATGTATCAGAAATAATTGGGAGACCAAAAGAAATGCAAATAAGACCTTATATTTTCCTGATTTCAATCATCACTCCAATATACTTTCAGCTCAATACAGGCACTTAGAGTTGATGTATGAAAAAGAAAAGAAAAACCTAGTTAAGTATGGGCACACACTTTCCGCCAAAGTGTTATATCCATTGTCAATTCAGAAGCAGAATGTGAGCTTGGCACTGAACATTTTCAATGACAATAACATTGTGGCCTTGAAACCTGTCACATAAGATCTTGGTGTTTCTGAAGATATTGATGAGACTGCAAATTTCTTAAATATCATTATTAACTGGTGGAAAATAGTTAATGTTAAAAGTGTGTTCGAAGGGAAACGATTCAATGATCCATACAGAGAGGCCATTAAAAGCCAAAGAAATATGCAATTTGAATTTCTAAGTGAAATGTGTCATTGGTTAAAATTTGGAGGGTGTCTGTTCCATCTGTAAATGCTTTAACTCCGCAGACATTTCAGTCCTTGATTACTACGCTGGATACTTTCCTGGAAATCATTCCATATCTATTTGAGAAATACAACATAGATTACATTTTGCTAAGCAAATTTCAGAGTGATAATTTGGAGGGTCGTTTTGGATCATACAGACAGCTAAGTGGTGCAAATTACTATATAACTTACTTACAGGTATTGGAAAATGAGAGGAAATTGAGATTTAAAAATACTGTGTTGTTTGCTGCTCATAATGGTAGTGTAAATTTGAAAGAACTGTTACCTACCCAACAAAACTATGATAATGATATTGACCTGAATGGTTTTTCTGATATTCTGGATGAAAAGTTTGAAATGCAAGTAATTCCTAATTATACAGTGCCAATAGTGACATATTTGGGGGGATTTACATCTAGACAAGTGCTACGTAAATCTAAGTGTAATATATGCAGTTCATGGCTCCAATTAAATAAACAAGTGGAAGTTGATTCTTCATATGACTTTGTAAAGGACTTGGACAGAGGAAAATTAACATTACCCACAGACAATGTAGTATTTACTGTTGGTTTGGCATGGCATACAATGTCATTATTAGCAAGAGACTCTCAAAATTTCTTAACCTCTGCGAAACAGCTCTCTGTAGCTCAGAAAATTTGTAAAATTAAACTTCTGAGATCAGATGTACAGAATACTGGTACTGAATGTAAATGTTTACATAAGAAGACCCTAGTTGAGAAACTGGATAGTGTTGTTCTTTGTGTTAACAAAATATTGATTAGTAATTTTGTTAAAATGACCAATGAGAAATCTTGTGATTCAGACACTACAAGGAAAGTAAAAAACTGAAAACATAAATTTTGGCATTATTTGTGATCATAAGACTTCTTCCATAAACTGTTTTGATGGATTACATTACATTCTGTACTTTGTATATATTCAGTGTATATATCAGTGTTAAACCTGTGGATTTATCACTAATATCTGTAAAAATAATTATGCAAAAGTATGGAGTTTGGCAGAATACAAGGATCACCTCATACGTTTGGTACATATAAATATCTCCATATAGTGGTGTAATTGTATATAACTCTCATTTGTTTATTTCATTACCTCACCTTTTTTTCTAGGTATTATCTTAATATTTTACATTCATAGTTCCTGATTCGAAATTTAACTGAAATTATTGTGCGAGAAATATAAGTAATTTTTTTTTAGGAAAAAGGGATTCCAAGTGTCTTCTGAAAACTTTATTTGAAGGTGAGCGATATACTGTATTTTATAATTTATACATTATTTCTTTATTCTTTAAAGTATCATCTTTATAGATCTAAAAAGCATAATAACATAAGTGGTGTATATTATAAACACGTAAGTAATTATAAGAAACGTAATATAGTTTAGTAGTATGAGCATACCAAAAATCAGTTCCGAGATATAAAATCCCTTCTAATATAATATTACTTATATAATTATGTTAATTAAAGTATAATTGTCTAGAATGATGAACATATGTGAAATACTGTTTATTTATAATCATTCAGTTCACTAACAAAACAATGTAACTTCTGCACTACGCTGTCTACTCTCTCAGACTGCCTGTGTGACGTCACACGAAAGTTTCCCTGTCGCGCCGAAGCCGGTCTCTTTCGTTAGCCGCAAGAGGGTATGGTTCCAGTTGTAAACGCCCTAGCAGGCCAATGCAACCGATATCCCATACACCGCAGTCCTTAAACGGTCCACCAGGCCGGCCAGGAGTCAGTCATACCAGTTAAGGAAGTATTTACCAGTATCATATCATTCTGTCATGCAGCGCCAAGACACCCGCCGACACTTCCACCCTGAAACAGACCACCAGATGAAAGATGATGTAAAATGATAATGGAGATGAAATTTAGGGTAAAAAATAATAAAAAATAACATCTGCATTACCAAGGCTTTGGCTTCTAGAAGCTATACCAAAACATGGAATCTACCGATTTTGTTGCTTTAAACTTTATTCTTTTATGCTCTTACAAAACATATTTGTGCATATATATTTTATTTCTAATTAAACTAAATAACTAATAAACCTAATGTTGCTGACTTCCAGCAGCTTACAATATAAATCTAACCTATTCAGCGATCTTATACAAATTATACAACTAAACATTTTGAACTAATTACAAGCATCTGCCTAAAAAATAACAAGTTATTTTCATTCTATAATATAATTGCTGACCTAACCTAAATTGGGTTTATCATATTTCTTCTGGTTGATCACGAGTTCTTCCATTCTACATCTGCCAACCTGTATCCTTCCATGGGTGTCCAAAGTTGTCATCTGTGGCAAACCCACATACCAGTTTTAACTTAATTGGATTCTAATTGGAGCTATGAGTTCTCTTATCCTCAGGTGAATGGTTGTAGGAAATGGATTTTGGTGGTTGTTGGCTACTCAGTCGTATTAATAACACTTGGCTCGTTGTAAAAATTATTTAGTTTAATTCTAAGTTTGTTATATCCTGATTGACTTGTATCGATGACCGTCTGTTAGTAACATTCCTAACATATATTCAATTTTACTTGAAACCCTGGATTACTTGTTTAAAGTTACTTCCGCGCGGTTTCTATTTCTTCTTTATACGGCGACTACTTTGCTCTAATAAACTTCTAATGCTGCTTCCACTTACGCTGGTTGCGCTATTCTTAACTTCCCTACATTTCAGACTTATAAATCTTCGCTTCTCCTTCTTAACGCACATGAACACGTCCTTCCTGTCTTAGTATCACCTTTTAAGTAAGATTTTCTTACTTCACGATTCAGTTCGAACCTTATTCTGACCCCCTCTCTAACGTTATCACATGACCAAACTAGCTCACCCTTCTGAAATGTTACATCATTATTAGTTTCTCATTTATTTCGAATTTTCGCATTGGTTTGCAAAACTCATTTAACTCATTGACGTTCAGCCCACCCTGAGTTGGGGAACGACTACCCTGAGTTGTTTGTAACAGTATATATCGTTATCAAATCAGCGAAGTAAATCCCTTTAGCGTTTATGCTCAACTGCATTTTGAAAGCCCCTTTGTTCCAACACATTCCTGGCTGAAAGTTCTCAGACATTGAACTTTTACTAGCACAAAGAAGGTAAGGGTCCTTCTCTCCTGTCTCCCCAAAGTGTACAGATTTTTACAAGAATATTTTCTCTTCCTTGCCTGGATATATGTTATATTAAATTATATTCTTCCCTTCTTATTCTTTAAGTCAACTGCTATTTTAATCATTACTCTAGCCATTTTAATTTCATATTATTATAACAAGATTTTATATTAGTTTAGTAAATCATTTTTATTAATTTATGTTCTTTTTTAGTTATCTGATTTCGATTAATTCGCCACCTCCTAATCGCTGCCTGATACTGCGGATACACATCATGTTGATCATCATGGCCTCCTCCTGGTCCTGAAGTAGGTTGTATAGAAACGACTGTCTATTCAGTTACTATTCCGCCTTAATCTTTCTGACATCCTCGGTTGTTGATAGTGCACTTATCCCATTTATAATGTGTATCCAATGTTGTCATTATCGGTTGATCATCACAGGATTCGCCTGCCTCGGTAGCGTGGTGGTAGCATGTCTGCCTCACGTTCAAGAGGTCCCGAGTTCGAATCTCGGTCAGGGTGAGTTATCTGGATAAGATTTTTTCTTGGGTTTCCCCTTATCCTTCAAGAGGAATGTCAGGTAACTCTAAGCCCCATGGACCCCGGACCCATTTGAGCATCATTTCACCCATTCAATTCATCGTCCGATATGACGTAAGGTTGGAGGACGTAAATTACAAAAAAAAATCGCAGGCTTCTTCTGGTTCTGAAGTGGGTTGGGTAGAATCGACTGCTCCTCCACTAGAACATTCGATTAATATTCTGCCTCAATCTTTCTGACATCCTCAGTGGTTGGTGATCTGCTGGTCCTATTAATATTTTATGTTGTCCTCTTTGCTTTTCTTCTAGGTATTGTTCCAGCCCTAGTCTTGATACGTTGCCTGCAAGATCCTCTTAGACTTCACAATCTTCTTTCTTTTTTAAGGATATCATCTAATAGTTTGCCTTCTAAAAGCTGCCTTTGTTCAACGAAGGAAGTTGTTAAGTGCAGAGGTTCTACTCCTGTTAGTCCTGGACCCGTAGAACCAAGGACCCGGGCCTCCTTCTACCCGGGAGCGATGGATACTCCGGGGCTCTTTCCATAGGGCAATACCTGGAGTTTAGAAAGCACCCCCGCTGAGCACAACGTCAAGACGGGTGGAAGTGGATACACCACTTACGCGCGTCAATCCCGTAGGGAAGACTACCGAAAACCTCGGTGGGGCCGAATGGTGATATATCACACCTTCTACTAGCTCTGCAGGCTAGTACCCAGGATTTATTAGCATTACTCTACCCCATCCGGGCGGCCGTAGCCTGGCCGGAGATACCCAATTCCCCCTGGGTGTCGGTAACACAGTGCCCCCTCGAGTCCAACCCAATCCAAACAACTCCCCAACGGGAGGGGCTCCCCAGTTCGGCCTGAGGGGGCCGCGCCGTGGCTCAGTGGTTATACCACTTGGGTCGCACCAAGGCGGCCCGGGTTCGATCCCAGGTGACCACAAAGTGAGATTTGTGGTGGACAACAGGGCGCTGGGGCGGGTTTTCTCCGGGATCTCCGGTTTCCCCCGCCATCTCATTCCACCGGTGCTCCATCTTCATCTCAGGTATCATCAGTGTCCCCGCCTGCGGTGCCGTATGTAGTAAAAGCGGGCGTTAAACACTACACATTTCACTACACATTTCGGCCCGAGGTTCCTCTAGTAACGTCAGAGGTACCACGATGCTAAGGGTCCGCAACGTCCGCACCTCGGCAGCTGAATGGGACGGATCCCCTAGGAAATTCGGGGAATGTAATTAACCTACCCAGCATTCGCCTGCAGACGCGGGGAACCACCGAAAAGTCCCATGGGCCAGGTATGCCGGCCACGGGGAATCAAACTCAGACCTCCAGAATGCGGGCCACAGACAAAACCGCCTAGTGTATACACTAAGCACGTAAGAACATAATCTCCATTCATATAACGAGGTTTTCAGTGCATAGACTGTCAAAAGTTTACTAACACAGTATTTCTGATAGGAAAAAGGGACAACAAACAGCAATGGAGAGCATAAAACAAATATATTCGAGTTTGTGGTATTCATTTGTTATTTCCAATAATAAATATAAAAAACAAGTGCATCGTGGATTTCATTGGGAAAGTAAAATGTGTTGGAAATCTGTTGATTGAATTTCAAAGGCTTCCTTCATAGAAATAGAGTGCAGTTCAACATTACACGGCACAAGTGCAATTGCTAACTTGTTGAATATAAATTTGGAGTGGAATGACCCGCTGTAAAATAACCTACACATGGAATCAATTTCAATTACATATCAACAAAATATTGGATTTAAATGTCATTGAACACCTTTGTGGCTTCGATAACATACTGGAAAATCTGTTGTGTCGACAGTGTTCATCATTTTCTGTGGTTTTCAGTAAATGCAAATTATTTGGGAGTTGTTTCTCCAAATTGAATATAATATGCACTGTTTATTAATTTTGAAAGGAAATTCTTAGAAAGCTGAATCAGGAATCATCACGCACTAAATGTAAGCCCAGTTCAGGCTTACAGCCCAGACAGTAAATGCAGAGAGGTACCAAAATGACATGAACTGACAAAAGAAGAGAAATCATAAGGGTGGTTGCAACAAGACTCTGTTACTGCCCATACAACAGAGGAGTCCATGAATAAAATTAAGGAAGTGTTTGAAGATTGACTAGTGCTGGCGTAGGCCCTCTACAGGGAAGTAAAGGCTTGATGCTATGGAAAAGTAAACAAACGTTGCCACATTGGTTCCACTGATAAGTTATCGGTAGTTGTGTGCGGGAAACAAAGTTTGCTAGAGCGATCTGTTAGGTTGTGTGTTTTTAGCCTATTTTGTTAAAACACTTAAAAGATTCGTTATGGAACCGAGACTTAGTGTCAGTAGGATTACAGGTAGACCGAGGCCCAAGACCAAGATCAGCTTACGGTATGGGTGTTACATTGCACATACAAGAGAGAATTTGTCTGTTCTCTTAGGTAATTCTTTGAACAGGAAGAGGACTTGCCCTTTCACAATGAACCGCTTATTCCAATCAACCTAGTGAGAAAGAAGTCTGCGTGTGTCTTTAAAATAAGTGAGATCCACAAGGAATTGTAACTTATTGGGAAACAAAACAAAACAAAAACAAGAGGATCTTCTTATATTTGAATCAAATGCCATAAGAAAGCACATTTATAACTGTTATAACAGAAAGAAGCATGTTACTACACGTAAGCTTCTTTCTTCTCTTTAAACAGCAGAGCTGTTTGAAGGAAGCCTTAGCTCTCTGAACAAAGCCTCTATGATTTGTGACTTGAATTTAATAATAATAATGGTAATAATAATAATAATAATAATAATAATAATAATAATAATAATAATAATAATAATAATAATAATAATAATAATAATAATAATAATAATAATAATAATAATAATAATAATAATAATAATAATAATAATAATAATAATAATAATAATAATAATAATAATAATAATAATAGACAACTAATACTTGTAAGATCAGATATTGTAGTGCTATGGACTTTGTTTTTAAGAGAACTACTGAATAAGAACTTGGAAGAAATAGTGTGGTTGGATGTAAGCTAGGTAAAAACTGGCCATACCGTGTCAAAGGACTGGAATCACGGCGCACTTGAATGTACCACAGGTAGGTCAGGTGGCTGCTTTATTATTATTATTGGTCATAACAGTATGTCACCTGGTCTTATTTTTGACCTCCTCCTGCTTTTCAGATCGAAAAAAAACGGGGAATATTACTACGACTTGGACCACGAACTCCAATTTGGGTAACAATTCCGGCACACCGGTGCCGCTGGTATTGTTACATCTATGGAAGAGGAATAATTAAGAAACCATCATTTTTTTTTTCAATCTGAGGACCTAAGGCTCACTTCGGGCAATTGTCTTATTCACATTCCCGTAGGGAAGGGGATCCGCCCCCTTCAGCTGCTGTGGTGCAGGCGCTGCGGACCCCTAGTGCTCGTGGTACCTCTGGCGTTACTACAGGAACTTCGGGCCGAACATTAGATCCCCCTCCCTAATTGGGAGTTGTTCGGATTGGGTTGGACTCGAGGGGGGCAGTGGTTCCCGATACCCGTGGGAGATCGGGTACGTCTCCGGACGGGGTTGAGGGAAGCCATATATTCCCGCGTACTAGCTTGCATAGCTAGTAGAAGGTGTGCTAGATCACTAGGTGGCCCTACTGAGGTCATATCGGTAGCCTTCCCACTTTGGAGTTGGCACGCGTAAGTGGCGTATCCAATTCCATCCCGTCTGGAGCCCACAGGACAAGATGGCGGGGGGGCCTTGTTAGTCTCTAGGTCTGGCCTTATGGAAAGCCCCACGGAGGCGCCGGTCGCCCTTTTGGGACACCTCGGTAACTCCCTGGTCGAAGGAGGCCCGGGTCCTTGGTCCTGCGGTCCAGGACTAATGGGAGTAGAACCTCTGGCATTAACGTGTCTTATTCACATGTTTTGAAGTTCAGAATTCCGCTGATTGGTTAGATCAGCAGCTGGCAGATTGCCGATGTGTTTTTCACACCAGAGGCGGTCAGAAGGTGATCGCACGTAATTTTAGAATTATGACGTACGGTTACATCAATTTGGTCTAATGCGATTTGGGGACGTAGAGGTTCTATTTCGGGACCATCGACGTAATGCCGAGTCAATTCGGTAACGTCATAGATCACCCGCATATTTAAAGGTCACTGAGTCCAACCATGGAGATCAGTTATTGGAGACAGTTCTTGCAAGTCAGTACAGATGTGGTCCAAGGTCAGCTCACGTCGATCACTTCATGCCGCCCTCTAGTGAAGGCGACACCCACGCATCTCTGCCATACATGAAACACTGCACCATTAAAGTAAGTCCTTAGGAATCAATAATATGTTTTAGTATCCCTACATTCACCCCTAAGTCCCTTCAGGGCTAAGAGTATGTTTCGTAATACGTTTGTACTACCTGTAACCTTTACCTATTCGCTGATGATACCGCATTAACAGTCTCATCTAAGCTACATGTTAATGCAGCGACCAAGGCACAGCGTTACGCTGATATGCTATCTGCCTGGTTCATCACTTGGCACCTGAAGGTAAATGCAACTAATTTTTTAATTTATTATTTGGCTGATCAGCAGTACTGCTATACAAGCAATTGATAAATTACATAAGTATTGCATACAAATTAACAACTGAGGAATTACTGTCCTCTAACATACACAATAGGTAATAAATTTATAATATAAACAAACAGAAAACAATTAAGAACACATTTAAATGAAAGATAATAAAAGACAAAGTATATAAGAGGATAACTAACACATACAATAACATTAAATAGGATGGATAACAATTGAAAAGTGAGGTTAGATATGATCAGTAGTGTTATGAGAAAAATAGAGAATATACTTTGAATTAGTGAGAAAAGTCGCTATCTTCTGAATCAGTGAATAGGATGTCTTGAGGCAGTTTTCTTTTCAATCTGGTACTTTCGAAGTTTCCTCGTCCAATGTCATAGGTTACAGCGCCTGGTACTTCGGATAATCTAACGAAGAATGTCTTTGATATCAATTTGAAGTATAGATGTATGGGAAGAATACGAAGTTTCTGATGGAGTTGATCATTTATAATGAACCATGGAGCCTTTGTAATACTGCGGATAAATTTGTTTTGTGTAACCTGAAGTCGATGAATGTGGGTTTTGCTGACTGCACCCCATACAGGAGCAGCGTAAGAAATTATGGGGCGTATAAGAGACTTGTAGACCAATATTGAGCACTCCATACCAAGCTGTGATTTCTTCTGTAGCAATGGATACAGCTTTTTAATTCTATAAATGGCTATTGTGGAAATGTAAGATATATGAGAATTCTAGGCTAATTTAGTGTCAAGCATTACGTCTAAATATTTGACTGGTGTTTCTGGAGGCCTCCATGTTAGTTGTTTTCCCTGCAGATGCAGTGGGGGTGGATTTTGATAAGATCTTAAGGAGTACATCTTCCTTTACGTTTTATTAGTTATTTAATACTACTCGCCACATTTTGAACCACTTAGACAACATATGTAACGATATTTGTAGCCTATTGATTACAGTCCTTAAGTCTGGATGCGAATAGAAAATAACGGTATCATCGGCATACATAGCTGTGGATATGGGATTTGTATTTGGAAGGTCGTGCATGAATATATTGAATAATAGTGGTGCTAGAATTGATCACTGTGGAATTCCTGCTGCTATTGGTCGAAGCTCGGATTTGTAACTGTCTATTCGCAAGAAGAATTGGCGCTGTGAGATAAAACTTTCAATTATTCTGATCAGATAATCTGGGAGTCCAATTCTATGTAGTTTTACCAGTAAACCAGTGTGTCATACATTATCGAAAGCTTGAGCTATATCTAGAAAAATGGCAGGGGTATACTGTTTCTTTCCAAATCCTTTTATGATGCTTTCAGTAACTCTTAGTAGTTGAGTTTTAGAATGCAGAGGACGAAAGCCAAATTGATACCATGGTATAATGTTGTTCAACTAAATCTCAGGCAGTCATATACACCCGCCGCACTCTACAAGATGTACCCAATCTCCGCCTGGTTGGAGAAGTACAATGGTCCACGGAGGCTACATACTTCGGAGAAACCTTGGATTGGCGTCTGACGTGGAAACAACACATCACCACTGTGGCAAATAAAGTGTCCAAAACGATGGTCATGCTGTATTCTAGGTATAATAGGAAATCGACAATGAGCCTGCACAACAAATTGCTCATATACAAGCAAATACTCCGCCCTGCACTGACCTATGCTTGCAGTCTGGGGAGCTCAGCAAAATCCCATCTCCGCAAACTTCAAGTCCTTCAAAACCGCTACCTTGGGATAGCAACAGTTTCCGATTGGTACATCCCTAATGATAATATCCATGCAGACCTCTCCTTCCCAAACATCACAGACATCCTTACCCTATTCCATGGTTTTTATAACAAGCTCCCTTCCAGCTTCAACAGTCTAATCCGCGGTCTGGGGGAATATGACCTCGACCCCGGTGAAACTACAAGTGACCCAGACTAGTGCTTGCACCACCATAAGCCCCTACAAACCATATCTGAGTTATCCTTTACACTTCTAATCCCTATCAACTAATTAAACAACCATTACATTACCTGTTCACCACCATCAACCCACCGTCAATATCATTAAAACTCACCAACATGCCAGTAAGGGCCAGTAAGGGACAAGGTCCCGAAATGGCTAAATGTCGAAGGCCCCTTCAATGAGGAGGTTCAACCTTCAACAACACCACAGTGATGTGTCGATCATAATCAGTGTCCAGTAAACGGGGTTAAACATGGATCGCCTTAGCTTGTATTCTTCCCATCTCCAGAGTTCTATCCTCTACCTCTTCCCTACCTCCTAGCTAGCTCTCCAGTTACCGGGTAGGCTATACACCTATCTTCCACAACCAACCCTAACGTAAAAATATAATCATGTGTATTGACAGGGTCGTTAATAAATTATTTTAAAAAATGCCCACGCCTGAGGACGCTACAATGCAAAGAATGTGAATTAAGAACAAGTTGTTCTTGTTCTTTAGCTAGGCTAACACAGATTAAACGTGCATATGATCGTTGAGGTAAGATAAACTCGAACGGTTGTTTATGTTTCGACTATTGTGAGGGTAAAGAGGGGAGATATTGTTACATGAGGGTTTGGGGGTTTTTGATAGGAATTACGAGAGGTACAAAGGTACAGGATTCGAGACCATATGTTACATTACAAAACTACGAGATTTTGTAGGGGTTTTACCCTTTAAGCTCATGTAACTGGGAGCGTAGCTATGGATAAGGTAGAGCAGAAGAAACGCCTAATTCAAAATGAACTTAGTAACTGTATTTCAGATATGCATAGGGTTTCTACAGGGCACTCCCTGGATCTGGATGACATCAGGGGCGCTTTAGTAACATTTAAATATATAATTACATAGTGCAACTATACCTTTAGAGATGCGTTGTTTGTATGGCTGAACCTTGTGCAACTGGCAAGAGATGCATGGTCAGGTGCACTCTGCTGGCGATCTTACTCGTAGTAGCACTTTTTAAAATAAACTCTTGCTAATGTTTATAGAGCCATCCAACATAGAGACCATCACCAGGTCCCCTCTCAAATCTCTCTGTCAAGTCCCCGAGTGTGCAAACTCAACCAAGCTTAATTAGGGGCCCTACCAAAAAGCTAACTCAGCCATTCCCAAGCTAACTGTTAATTTCCTACCAACTATTGCACAATCTTGTGCAATCATCATTGAGAACGTGCTTAGACCTGTTACTTGCCACCTAAGCATTATTTCCCTTGATCAGCAGGATGTGTGATTCATTGTTTACAACACGGAGAACATGTTGAGGCCTGTTACTGGCCAGCTGTGCATTATTTCCCTTGATCAGCAGGATGTGTGATTCATTGTTTTCAACATTGAGAACATTTTGAGGCCTGTTACAGACCACCTGTGCATTATTTTCCTTGATCAGCAGGATGTGTGATTCATTGTTTACATCATTGAGAACATTTTGAGGCCTGTTACAGGCCACCTGTGCATTATTTCCCTTGATCAGCAGGATATGTGATTCATTGTTTTCAACATTGAGAACATTTTGAGGCCTGTTGCAGGCCACCTGTGCATTATTTCCCTTAACCAGCAGGATGTGTGATTCATTGTTTACAACATTGAGAACATTTTGAGGCCTGTTACAGGCCAACTGTGCAATATTTCCCTTAACCAGCAGGATGTGTGATTCATTGTTTTCATCATTGAGAACATTTTGAGGCCTGTTACAGGCCACCTGTGCATTATTTTCCTTGATCAGCAGGATGTGTGATTCATTGTTTACATCATTGAGAACATTTTGAGGCCTGTTGCAGGCCACCTGTGCATTATTTCCCTTAAACAGCAGGATGTGTGATTCATTGTTTACAACATTGAGAACATTTTGAGGCCTTTTACAGGCCACCTGTGCATTATTTCCCTTAACCAGCAGGATGTGTGATTCATTGTTTACAACATTGAAAACATTTTGAGGCCTGTTACAGGCCACCTGTGCATTATTTCCCTTGATCAGCAGGATGTGTGATTCATTGTTGTCATCATTGAGAACATGTTGAGGCCTGTTACTGGCCACCTGTGCATTATTTCCTTTGATCAGCAGGATGTTTGATTCATTGTTTACATCATTGAGAACATGTTGAGGCCTGTTACTGGCCACCTGTGCATTATTTCCCTTGACTAGCAGGATGTGTGATTCATTGTTTACAACATGGAGAACATGTTGAGGCCTGTTACTGGCCACCTGTACATTATTTCCCTTGACCAGCAGGATGTGTGATTAATTGTTTACAACATGGAGAACATGTTGAGGCCTGTTACAGGCCACCTGTGCATTATTTCCCTTGACCAGCAGGATGTGTGATTCACCAGTCCAAGTACCTGATTTGCCACTCTGCATAATTTAAGCTTAATCATCAACAAACAGCTTTGCCCAAACTCAAGGCATAGGAAATAAATGTTACATAATAATTATTATCGTAATTTCCAGATCCTGCTCAGACTATACAGGCAACACAATGCATAACTTGTTATCTGCTTCTTGCAACATTTTCCCCACTTGGAGACAGATGACTTTCACGTGCCTTCTTTTAAAAATCAGACTGTAGTAACTTTACAAAATATTGAATTTTGCAACACATACAAAGTCGTGACAGATGAACCATAGAGGTAATAACTGAATAACTGAACGGGAATAAACATGGAGTCCTCAAATACTGTAGTGTTTACATGGAGGGTGTAGAGGTTTAAACAAGCGAGTGGTATCTCACGGCAAATACTCAAACACCACTTTGCTGCAGTGACCTGCTTCATTGCCACTAAATTCAGCTACAACTAAACCGCAGACGAAAATAAAATCATTTTCTCTGGAGTACTGGATTGCATGTTACCTAATAATGGGTAGTGTACTCTGTGATAGCTGCCATCCTAGTCTTCTCTTGTACTCATAGCAAATGCGCACTCCACATAATGTACACGATATCACGTCAGCAAGAACGCTTACTGTATTAGCCAGGTTCTCCACCGCCGTCATCATTAGCAGTAGCAGGTACTTAAGTCCCAGGCTTTATAGTTACCACTATTAAGTATGAGGGCTGTTCAATAAGGAATGATTATAATTTTTTACAGTCATAATTTTTGCACTAAAATTCAATCTTATTATATTAGAAATAGGACAGCAGCCTTCAGTCAGTATAATTTATTATTCAGATTAAAATTGTAATTTAGTTATTTATTAGAAAATGTACCTAGTAATAAGGCTGCTGTTAGGTTAGATTTAGTTGTGAGGTCATTGGCGACAGTGGCCATTAGGTTAGTTAATGTAGGCACAAGATCTGTCTGCAACAAGAAACTTTTCATTAATTAAATGTATATGATTTGAAATTTCTTAAACAATAAATAGCACAATAAGTCTAGGTTTAGACTCTAGACACCTGGACCTAAGCTCGCAGATTAAAATAAATATAAAATAAAAATAAGTCGACGACTGAAGTATACCACAGTGAGTTCTTTCATTTGTTTTCGGCAGCAAAACACCGCGTCAGCCTTGAAAACAACTGAATGTCAATTTCACGTCTTTTTACTGCAGCAAAAGTTATTCTAGATTTCTTCAAACCAGATTTCTGAATCTACGTAACCAACGCAGTGACAATATGTTGCGTTTTACCTTGAGAACAAATATTTTGTTAAACTGTAGCATTTCTAGTAACTTTTAACACGAATATAGAAGGATAATATTTCGCGAGTATAGGCGATGTAACACATCCGATATTTTTCGCCTTTGGATGCACCCTAGGTCATTATTCCACACACGTTATTGGCTGTCATGTTCCAAATGAAGTACGTTGGGATAATGTGATGTACACGTGCTTCGTCCAATTTCCTGAAACGTCACTAATCGCACGCTTCATCGGATCATCATTTGAAGCTCTTACGTGCATCCTGATTAAGGGAAAATTTGATACGGGCCAATAATAAGCAGGGATTTGTCATACTCTGAATGACGTAATAATGGTGACATAAAACAGGTGTGTGAGAGCAGTTAACTCGATTAGCCTTGATGCTGTCCGAAATGTCATTACCTTCGTACTTCCAGCTAATTGCAATCTCATTCCCACGCCCCGTCCCTCTACCCCTAAAATCGTGTGTGCGCGTAGTAATTGCAGAAAACGTCGGAAACGTAATGACATTCCTTACACCAAAACCAGAGTTATTCATCAAAACGGAAATACAGCAGCCGTAGTTGATGCAAGGATTGTCGTTGTGTCATGCTATGTTCAAACAGTGATATTAAAACCACGCCAAATCCAAATATTTCCTATCAATTTTCTGTAGTATTTTCTTGGTATTTTACTTATTTATATTAGGAAAACTATTTGAGCCAAAAATATTGGGATTTTACGGATATGTTGAAAACATTATGAATCATATTTCTTTTGTAAAACTTTAAGTTTTATCTAAACGGAAATGTAGAGTGATTTATATAGAAGTGATATATTTCTTTCTTTAATTATTCCGTTGAAAATTCATTCAATGACTGGCGCAGCCCTTGTCACCTAGGAACACTGAGACGACATGTAACATATCAGAAAGACTTTTTTTTTTGTAATTTACGTCCTCCAACGTTAACTCATACCGGACGATAAATGGAATGGGTGAAATGATGCTCAAATGACCCCAGGATCCATAGAGCTTAGAGTTACCCAACATTCGTCTTTCAGGATAAGGGGAAAACCCGGAAAAACCTTATCCAGGTAACTCACCCTGACCGAGATCCGAACTTGGGACCTCTTGAACGTGAGTCAGACACTCTACCACCACGCTACCGAGGCGGGCAGAAAGACATTAACATAAACAAACGAACAAATATAAATAAATGACGTATACCAGAAAAGATATATGCCATAATTCTAGCATATACTTCGGAGACAGTCACAATGACAAGGCCACTCTGCGAAGGTCAGTAAACTCTCTTTGCAATCCCTGTAAACAAACAACCCCACTCTATTGTCTGTTTTGCCCTAAAGGGAAATTTGGTGCCACCCAGTCGGAAACTAACCCATTGTTAAAATCCCATGCGTGCTTCTGACAACAGGCTATAAGATTTTGACCGACGGGCAGAACGCATGCTTCCGCATAAATTTTGGCATGCGGACCGTTAGAGAAAGCGTCTCTGATATTGGTCCGAAACTGGAAATTCTTAACAGTGGTCGTAAGTGGGGAGAGGTACCAGCCAATGGAAAATTGATATTTGTTCATGTGATTTTGCAAAACTCCAAAAAATACCTAGAGTGGGGGTAATTCAAAGTTATGGCGGAAAGTAGTTTTTCTAGTAAGAACACTTCGGTCCTGTTATCTACGTGAGACGGACGCGTATTCGGCGCCGCCTAACAAGTAGACCTCCACGCCAAACACCGAGACAGAGTGCAGTATTTAACAATCTCTCCAGTGAGAGTTAGCACAAAGAGTAATATATAGGGAAGACGATAAATATATCTAGTTCGACTACGCAGTGCCATTGTCTCTGCACTTCACACCACAATATTGATGCGGGATACAATGATGCTAAACACAGCAACGATACGGACGACGACTTTACGGTAGCGAGCAAAGGAGTCTAAGGACAACAATAAACTTCTGTATACCAGATTCGAGGTGTCATCATTGAACCACAACCAGTCAGGACGCACCCACTCCCTGAAGTACAGATGAGAGTTCTCACACGCGAGCAACAAGTCACCTCGAACCGGTTACAATCTTCCTATCCTGTAATCTCCGCACGAAACTAATCCTTAATTGTGAGGCGTTGAGCACAAGGGAGAGTTCGACGTGGTTCGCTACGCGCCGGACCACCTCATGACCCAATTTAAGCACCAAATTAAGCAGAATGTTTTGGAGTTTCGATTTATTGTCATTGGACGCGCAGATATTTGTTTTATTTCTAATTGCTATTGTTGGCAGCTGTTGTCGACATTTTCTTCTAGTCGACGTGAAATATCAGTACACAACAAATCAACAACTCTTCCTTGTGAAGCAATACTGGATTACGAATTCAATTACATCTACTCAAAGGACAAACCAGAGAGAATTTGGTGTTCGCAATACTCCCAAATGAAACACAATACTGAAATTCGTATATAAATTGGTAACAACTGGATTTCTAGTGAGTGAAAAAGGCAAGCATCGTTCATGTAGGCTTCCCACGGTTGTTGTTGACGTAAGAGCACGACTGGAGCAGTCACCCAAGATATCATTAAGACGTTTGTTGCAGGAGACATGTTACACCTACTCAATGTGTCAGAGAGCTGCAGGCCTAAAGCCATATAGGCTTACGGTTATTCATCAGCTACAGGAACCAGATAAGGATCAAACATTGAATTATTTGAATTGTTTCAGAAGTTCATTGTGCAAAATCCTGCCATATTGTCCATCACATGGTTCACAGATGAAGTATGGTTCCATTTATTCGCTTAACTCATAGAACTATCACAATTGGGCCATCGAATATCCACATGTCATGCATGAAGCACCTATACACACGTTTAAAATAGGAGTTTGGTGCGTAATATTCTCAGGCCAAAAGTGGGGCCAATGTTTTAACCAGATTGTGAACACTTCAGAGTACCGACTGATTGCATGAAGTTTGTTGAGCAACTGGACGATGTAGAGCTGAGTCAAAAATATTGTCGCGGCGACGGGCATAAAACGCTCGGCACAAATAAATAACAGACGGATAGTGTTTCACGGAGATAAAGAGCTTGTATAAGCAGTTAAAGATAAAGGAATTTACCGATACAGATAAGTGAGGTAAATGGAAATTTCTAGTGACTTCTTGATTGATAGAGATTATCCTGTTTCTGGTATGTTTCAGAAAAGTCCAGAAATTATAAGTGGAGATATATGTAAGAGATTGTGACACGCCAGATGGGGGAACAAGAGAGTGAGTCGCAAACAGAGTGGTAGTAGTAAACAGCTGTGAGGTGTTGTAACGAGAGCTGAAGTAAACAGGTGTAATCAGAACGCTGTTGTTGTGATCATCGACCTTGGTAGATTGTGTATGTGATGTGATACTGCTACTGTGAGCGCATTTCTACGCAAATAAAGAACGATTTGAACTTCTGCAAATTGGACTTTTAATTCTACGAACCCACAAAGTTACAATATTTTCAGCAAGATGGCGCATTACCTTCGTTAATTTCCTCATTCTCGTTATTCATATTCTTCCTATTAGCCACAGTATAAAGAGAAACTCTTAACTATGGATAGAGAAATTATGGATGAGTTAAATAGCTGCAAAAATGAAATATGAATATTTTGTGGATTTGTGTTATATGTTAGAGTTGTAGGGTTGCCAATACAACATGAGTTTGGCTCGGGGTTGAGGACATTAGGTAAGGTAATTAGCGACGGCTAGTTTCTACTTCGTAGAAGTAGTTGTGAGGGTCGTTTGCTAAGTCTGGTAAGTTTCCATGAAGGGATGGAAGTTTATTGTTGCAATTTCCTCATTATTCAAAAGCTTGTACAGAAAATGTGAATGTGCTACAATACACAGTTCATTGCTGACAGTCATCTGAACTGGTCAGTGTGATAGCTACGATTGAAAATTGAAAAAATAGAGTTTCGTGTTATTATTAAACATTTTCATTTGAAGAACTGGACTGCCACACAAGTCAAAACTGAATTGAATGGAATTCTCGCGGACTCTGTAGCAACATTGAAGAACATTTGCTTTTCGATTAATGAATTTAAACGTGGTCGTAGAAGTACCGAAGCTGAATCGTGCTCTGGTCACCCAATTGAGGTCACGATCTGGATATGCAAGACGGACAAATCAAAATTAGTGAAATTTCTGAGGCTGTAGGCATATAAACTGAGCGAATGCACAATATCCTGCATGAAGAATTGGCAATGAAAAAGCTGAGTGCAAGATGGGTGCCGCGATTGCTCGCAGTCGACCAAAAGCGCTTCCGGAAGAACACTTCTACCGAGTGTCTTTTGTCAGCTCGTAAGGTGATGGCACTGTTTTTGGTGATCATCGAGAAATAATACTCATAGACTGCTTGGAAAAAGGCAGAACATTAACTGGTGCCTGATATGCTCCATTGTTGGATCGTTTGCAAAATGAGTTGACTGAAAAGAGAGTGAGATTGAAACACAAAAAAGTGCTCTTTCACTAGAATAATGCACCATCATACACATCAGCAATCTTAATGGCGAAAATACATGAGCTAAGCTATGAATTGGTTCCTCACCCACCTTATTCGCCAGACTTAGCCCCAACTGCTTCTTCCTATTCCCAAACTTGAAAATTTGGCTTGGTTGTAAGAAATGTTCATCAAATGAAGAAGTGATAGTCATCGAGTATTTTGCAGACCTTGATGGAACCTATTTTTCCGACGGGATGAAAAAGCTGGAACATCGCTAGACCAAGTGTACAGCCATCAATGGAGACTGTGTCGAGAAATAACGTGAGATGTTCACAAAGTAAAAATCTTGATTTTTTACCAGACTTATCAAACGACCCTTGTAGGTAGGTCACAGATAGTATTAAGAAGTTGGGGAGACAGCAACTGTGTTACTAATTCCGGAAACCATTTGAACTTTGGATTATTTGGAGCCAATAAAAACAACACACAGCGAACTTAAGCTGAAGAAGGAGTTTTTTTTTTTTTTTTTTTAATTTGCGTCCTCCAGCCTTAAGTCATAACGGACGATGAATGGAATGGTTGAAATGATGCTCAAATCCATGGAGCTTAGAGTTACCTGACATTCATCTTTCAGGATAAGGGAAACCCACGGAAAAACCTTATCCAGGTAACTCACCCTGACCGAGATTCGAACTCGGGACCTCTTGAACGTGAGGCAGACACGCTACCATCTACGCTACCAAGGCGGGGTGAAAAAGGGAGTGAACAATAATAAAAGCAACTATTATTTTCGAAATAAATTCAGTGTAGGCCCAGTATAAAAGTCATATATTACTGTCCTTTCATCCCTAATGGTATAATTGTGCTAGATCACAGTGAACAATGGAAGCAATTTGACCTATGAAAACGTAGCATTACTACAAAGAGACATTAATACTCCCCTATTAAATATTCCTATTCTATTATATATCTATAATCATCTATATATCAAGTATCTGGCACATCCTGTTGAAATTTTAGAGCATTATCTGGACGCTTTGATTATCATGTGATGCTCTCGTAAATAGAGATAATGATGCAAGAATAATGGACTTCTGAAACAACACATCATTTTGTATTCATGGCATATCTGGGTCCTCTGTTATTAACGTGAATTCGGAAAGCGATATGACAGCCATAACGGCTCACTTTGCAAAGTGTTATGGCTAATTAAAGGTGCATGACAAACACTAGTGTAAGCATCACCATGGTAACACCGTTGTTGTACGTATGGTACTTAAAATAAACAAGAGGCGAAATGTAAACATGACTTTGGACGTCACAGCTCTAGTTTGCATCTGCACTGCAGGAAACAAACCATATTTGCAGTTATGGTTAGTCTATGTCAGGCCTCAATCAGTTCTACTTTAACTGCGTGGAAGTCTAGTTGGACACAGCAACATACAGAGAAAGTTCTGCATACAAGACTTTGAGAAATAAGTCAACTTGAACACATCCTAGCAAAATGGAAGGATGGATTTAGTCATTTCATTTATTAACAATGATTGACCTGACAAAGTATATACAGTATGCGCATGTTTTCTTGAGCGCTGGATTTACGGTGTGGTGCGGGCAGAGGGGAAGAAGCGAGAGGTAACGCCTTTTTGTTTCTTCCCGTAGGAGAGGGGCTCCGTCCCCTTCAGCTGCTGTGGGGCGGACGCTGCGGATCCCTAGCACTCGTGGTACCTCTGACGTTACTAGAGGAACTTCGGGCCGAATATTCGAGCCGCTCCCTTATAGGGAGTTGTTCGGATTGGGTTGGACTCGAGGGGGCAGTGGTTCCCGATACCTGTGGGAGGTCGGGTACGTCTTCGGACGGGGTTGAGGGAAGCGTGCTAGCCAGCATAGCTAGTAGAAGGTGTGCTAGATCACCAGGCGGCCCCACCGAGGTCATATTGGTAGCCTTCCCATTTTGGAGTTGGCGCGCGTGAGTGGCGGCGTATCCACTTCCATGCCGTCTTGAGTCCACAGGACCAGATGGGGGGGGGGGGGCTTGTTAGTCTAGGTCTTTCCCTATGGAAAGCCCCACGGATACGCCGGGCGCCCTTTCGGGACAGCTCGGTAACTTCCTGGTCGTTAGAGGGGGGTTCACTCTTCCCTCTGTGAGGATGTGCCCTGGTAGATACCCTCGAGTTTTAATAAAAAATATCCAAGTAAGCTGTAGGGACCCTGCCCTCTGTACTGCCGTATCTCAGTGGGTCATCCGCCCTCTGTCTCCTTCACCTCATCCCGGAATCCCGGGAGTGTCCCCACTTGGGGGCATAGGAATAATGGGCACAGCATGGTGGCCTACGTACCGAATGCCCTCCGTAGTGAAGTCCCAATCCCAGTCACTAAAAGGGTCAAATGCTCCTGAAATATCTACCTATTCGCATATTTTATTCCTCCAGTGCGAGCGCTGCAGACCCCTAGCACTCGTGATACCCCTGACTTTACTAGAGGCACCTCGGGCTGAACTGCCGAGCCCCTCCCTGAATGGGAGTTGATCGGATTGGGTTGGACTCGAGGGGGGCAGTGGTTGCCGATACCCGTGGGTGATCGGGTACGTCTCTGGAGAGGTTGAGGGAAGTCATATATCCCCCCGTACTAGCCAGCATAACTACTAGAAGGTGTGCTAGATCACCAGGCGGCCCTACCGAGGCCTAATCGGTAGCCTTCCCCTTTGGTGTTGGCGCGTGTAAGTGGCGTATCCACTTCCATCCAGTCATGAGTCCATATGACCAGATGGGGGGGGGGGGCCTTGTTAGTTTCTAGGTCTTGGTCTTGCCCTATGGAAAGCCCCAGGCGAAGGGCGCCCTTTTGGGACAGCTCGGCAACTCCCTGGTCGTCAGAGGGGCGGTCAGTTTTCACTCAAAACAAATATCGTCTCTACACACGGTTTTACGATACAATGTCTAAACCTATTGCTTGTGTATCTGTATGCATTCTTGTTAGCACAATATATTTGCAACACTTAGACGTGTGTTACCTTCTGAAGATCACTGCAGCTATATTCAGTCTATTTAATAATTATTGATAAAAAGTTTGTACAATAAATATTCCGATACGTGGATATAAAAACATATGAAAAAATTAAAAAAAAAAACCACCGTCATGAAGGCACTTTCATTATCTTCACTGGATATCACGTCATTTGTTTTTTTACATCCAGCACTAAGTTGACCACACGCAATTATCGTTATACTGACTTTTCTTTCCTTCTCTGTCACTTTGTTTTTCTCGTCCATGCCATTCGCTGTGGGCTATAGCTTGTCAACAATCACTGAATTACACCATATGTATGTTCCCAGGCAAACAAACTAAATTGTAATAAATTCTATACAATAATTTGCACGGCATTGAATGGCTATTATTACGATATTTGTTTATGCATCAACAGGGCGCTCTTGATTACATTGCATATCCCGTAAAACTAGTTGAATATTTCAATGTTTGTGTCGTTCATTTTATACGTAAAGGATGTTTCAGGGTTATTAAAAACTATACTCATTTTAAGGGGGGACCAAAGTGCTAAAAGTTATTTTCTAAACTACTAAAGCTAGATCCTCAACCTTTTGTACAGATATTACTAGTAGCTAAATAAATGGGTGTGCCAGTTTTCATTTCAATATGTAACTGCATTCTTAAAATATGAATTAATTTATGCTATTTTGTTACCTAAAATAAAAATCTATCTTCTTTGACAGATATTGCACAATAGGTCTCAGTTTGTTACAATTAAATTCCTTAATACCTTAATAAATTAACGGATCGGATTTCTGAAATTCTGCACAGTTATTTAAAAAAAAATATTTTATGAGTCAAGGCGAAAAAAAGCTCCAAAAATCAGTGCTTGGTCAAAGTAATTGTTTTTTAAAAATTAAACTATGACCAATATCAAAATTCCCATATATCAGTTTGTTGCACAGCTTTTGCGGTGTATTGTGTACAATTTTCAGAGCTCTAGCTGTAATATTGTGGGAGAAGATAGATCTTGAATATGGAAAAATAACAGAAAAACTGAACTTGAGAAAAATGTCTTTAAAGTTTTGCATGCAGTTTACATAAAATATATATAATTTCTTTATATTAGAAAGCTCCAGCAGTGTAACTTACACCTTCTTCCCTCCTAGTAGCCTCCTGAACCTTAGGTTTTATATGTATTTACTGAAATAGTAGTCTATTTTCACTTTCCACCCCTAATTGAGAAGCAAAACCAGAGTTATGAAGCATCTCCAGGTTCAGAGTTTGTGAAAACAATGTGGGCATCTAAATCTTTTATCAGTTCTTTCAACTAGCCAAAATCTAAAATAATATATTTGCTCTCACCTACATCCTGCTCTGGTATATAGGTACTGCATTGCATCTCCAATTTAGAAAGACTTATGTATTTCTTTTACAGTGCTGCAGGCTCAGTTACATCCTGATTTACTTCAACCGAAGTATCCCTCTTCCGCCTTCTGCTCTTTCATTAATTTACACAAAGCGATTCTACTACGCTTTATCTTTGGCATTCTCAAACAGTAAAATAATGCAGTGTTGCAGCAGGCCGTGACTTCGTCATGTTTGCGTGTGATAATGCTGAGTAGAATTATCGTATTTCTGTAATTCTAAGCCTCAATTTTAACACTGAGACATCAAGACAAGGTATAAAAGAAACCCTTAACGAGTGATGGTAAGTTTTAAGTGTACAGTGTGATCATTTTCATTCGTGGAAGAAGGAATTCACAGCTAACCTTTACATTACGGATTTTTATCCGTGGGAGTTGTTGAGTGCAGGTGTACGACGCGGACGGACGTGTTTTGTGTGCGCGCTTCCGTGTGTTTCAGATTACATATCCTGTCATATTTAGCAAGAGGAGTCGTTCACGACTACCTCAATTGTTATGTATACTGTTACTAAGTGTCTCAATAACAAACATATGTAAAGCTTATTTGCTTGCTGATAGATGTATTAAAAAAATGCAGTACCGTATAAATGAATGTAGGTACCTTAACCTCTTTAATTTTACAATGCATAATTGTTCTATGTAGCTTTACTGAAATAAACTTGTATCACAGTGTAATTTTAGACACAAATAGACACTTGAGTATAATAAATATAATACAAAAAGGAGAAAACCTAAAAATAATAAATTTAAACGCCAAGTATCACTTCTAAAACATTGGTACAACAACACACGAAAGCATAAACAAACATTTCGCGCCATTACACAGGAAGTATATCAAGGAAACGACTAAACACATCCGGAAAAATTACTGTCATCCAGGGGATTCACATGAAAGCGTGTTAAAATAGGCTACGGTGGCTTAATTCCATTTTAACGCGTATTTAAAAGTCAAATGGTTCGTAAGTTCTCTGCATTCGAAAATTTGGGCGTGCCATTTAAAGCATGGAGAGGCATTTAAGCAGCATAAAGTTTTAAAAATAGCGTCCAAAGCACGTGTTGCGTTTTCCCTACGGGCATGAAACTTTAAAAACAAGTAAATTAAATTATGGTGCATATTTGGCAAAAAAAAAAAAAAAAAAAAAAAAAAATCCATTTTTTTCCATGAAAATGACTAAAACAGCACTTCTGTCCCCACTTAAAGTGGTCTCACACAACAAAAAAGAAAAAAGCAATTCAAATTTTCCCGCTATTATTTTCTAGCAAACTTCAATAACACGTACTGTAACTATAATGACCGTATGGTTTGAGGCAAGTTTCCTAGAAAGTATATTTTGGACAGACAGATCTGTCAAAGGTACATAGTATACTTCCCGAGCACATACAATGGAAAAGCAAGGAAATGCGATATCTAGTACATACGAATAGCTGAATAGAAGGACAGAATAATGCATAACACTTGGAAATTAATAAAGAAGGTAGACAAGCGAAGGGCGGTAACCTCGTGGTCGTAAACCAAGATGACGAATATGCATCCCACATATCAACGTACCCGGTCCATAATACAACACGTTTCACTGACTGCCTGGGCCAAAGGACATATTTGATCTTCATTGTCAGTCATTATTCATTCCTTGTGTGAATCAAACTGTATACGTCCAGTAAAATTCGCGTTATTCTAAGAGCCAAAAATATATTTAACCTATGAGGACAAAGAAAACCATTATTATCCTCTTCATCACCGAGCGGGATGGCTCAGACGGTTTCGTCTGTGACCCGCTTTCGGGAGGGCCGGGTTAAATTCCCGCCGGCCCACCTACCTACCCATGGGTTTTTTTCGGGGATTTTCCCGAGTCTCTAGGCGAATGCTGGGTGGGTTCATTATATCCCCCGAATTTCCTGTCGCTCCCTTTCATTCCCACTATTATTTCATATCATTTCTCATCTGGTGGCCTCTTTCAGGGTAGAAGTGTCGGCGGGTGTCTCGGCGGTGCATGACAGGTTGATATACTCTGAGGAAAACTACTTCCTTTTCCGGTAGCTCTGTAGCCTGCCTCAGTTCCTCTGCTGGGAACATTTCAGGACCGCCAGCCAGGGACCTTTGCGGCTCGGATAGCTTGCCTGGGACCATTACGGCTCGGCTGCTGGGCTCGTTGCCGTCCCGCTGTAGGGAAGAGAGTTCGTTGTCCTGTCGGTGGAAGTCTCTATCCAAGTAAACTGTATGGAACCTGCCCTCTGTACTGACGTGGCTCCTTGGATCGGCCACCCTCTGTATCCTTCATCTTATCCTTCCTCCCGGAGTCGCCCTCACTTGGGGGCATAGGAACAATGTGCCCAGCATGGTTGCCTACGTACCGAATCCCCTCCGTAATGAAATCCCAATCCTCTTCATCGCCCTTAGGATTCAGAACGCATTGTCACCCAATTATCGGAAGGCACGACCAACTGACAGCTGAGTAGGGGACAGGAGGCATTGAGACCACGCCCACCCATTTATCTTGTAGCGCTAACATAGGGGATGGTTAGGAAAGTGTCACTAGGCACTGTGCCGTCTCGTTCCCCTCCCCCTGACTTCTGGAACAACCAGGATATTTCATCTAACCCGGAACCTTCTAGATTGGCCAGTTGGTCTTACATAAGCGACGCGTTTGGGCTGGAGGAGACTTCAGTTCTTGGCGAGCAGCAGTGAAGAGCGCAGTGCCAGCGAACGGACTGGATGACTGCGTACGTGTATCAGAGGAGTTGTACGTAATTGCGAATGTGGAGTGGACCTGTGACAGACGAACTGGTGGATTGTAATTGTGTGCGCTACGTAATTCTATGTAATTGGCAAGTGTTCTAACTGTAATTCGCTGGAAATAAAGAACATTTTGAGTTTGTGTAATTCGACTTTTAATCCTACGAACCCACAAAGTCACAGTAAAGTCGACCTGTTGAGCCCACTACTGAATTTACGCAGTCGTATTCCCAGAATTTAAAAATAATTAGGCTACGGATGTTATTAAGGTAGCTACAAAATAGGAATGAACATAAGGCGGGGCTAGGCGGGGCCGTTCTATCGCTACTAGTGAATGCAGTGCGTGCAACGTTGTACAGTGAAGCACGCATACTGGCTCGCTTTGCCGAACCATACAGCTAATTTCTTTGCGCGCCCTAAAGATACTAATTACAGAATTATTTTGTTTTTCCCTTGTTACAGAGCTATTTTTTTCTGAGGATTACCGTCCAAATCCCATGTTTATAGCACGTCTGGTTTCGGAGATATAGAAATGAAATGAAATGTGAGGCGTTTAACGCCCGCTTTTACTACATACGGCACCGCAGGCGATGACACTGATGATACATGAGATGAAGATGGAGCACCGGTGGAATGAGATGGCGGGGGAAACCGGAGATCCCGGAGAAAATCCGCCCCAGCGCCGTGTTGTCCACCACGATCTCACTTTGCCGTCGTCTGGGATCGAACGCGGGCCGCCTTGGTGAGAGCCAAGCGGTCTAACCACTGAGCCACGGCGCGGCCCGGAGATATAGAAAGATAAGGCACCTGTCTACAAAGAAAATAATTATTTTCAGTGAAGAAAAGCACACACGTGCTATGCTGCAGTTGCATTTTGTACCTTACATTCAGAAAAGTGGCGATATTTGAAGAGTGCACACGTGCTTTTCAAAGTTAGTAAATATATTGCTTAGCAAACCTAGTACTGGTGCGTCTAGTAGTAACTGCGGAACAACTCGTAAGATTTTACATAAGTAGCCTATATATTTGTAGTTTACGTCCTCCAGCGTTAAGTCATAACGGACGATAAACGGAGTGGGTGAAATGATGCTCAAATGAGCCGCCGGTCATTAGAGCTTAGCGTTACCCGACATTCGTCTTTCAGGATAAGCAAAAATCCCGGAAAAAGCTTATCCAGGCACCTCACCCTGACCGAGAATCGAACTCGGGACCTCTTGAACGTGAGGCAGACACGCTACCACCACGCTACCGAAGCGGGCAAAGAAATATTCTTGTTAATGTGTATTCCTATTCAAACAGTTGTCAATTAAAGACATTTTCAAAAATACACATTTCGCTCACATTCTAGAATTAATGTTACAAGCTTGTAACGTGAGTGCTCATTCTGTGACGAACATTGTTAAAGAAGGCAAACAGTTTACAAAATTAGGAGAGGTTCCATATTTAGATCTCCGGGGAAACATCGAGCAGCTAAAAGACGTGCTACCAACTTAGACAATTTTCAAAAGTGTGTTTTACGTAGAACAATTTATGATTTATACGAGGGCTGTTCAATAAAGAATGATCACATTTTTTCTGACAGCGTACCTTTACTCATCCTCATAATTTTGATGGTCCTTCTCAAAATAGTCTCCCGTGAATGCGATGCACTTGTCCCAGCGTTTCTGCCAGTCTTCAAAGACATGCTGGAAACCATTTTTTGAGAGATCCTTCAAAATCGCCTCCACAGCCTTCACCACTGCTTCCGATGACGGATAATGCCTTCCACGAAGCCGTTTCTTCAAGTTAGGGAATAGAAAAAAGTCACATGGAGCTAAATCCGGAATATAGGGAGGGTGAAGGATGCACTTCACGTTGCAACAACATTGGCAATATGCGGCCGCACGTTATCGTGGTGCAGCATCCAGCCTGCTTCATGGAAATGTGGACTTTTGCGCCTTATATGCACTTGCAATGTTTTCAGGATATCCCTGTAATATTGTCCATTTACTGATGTGTGTGCAGGTACAACATACTGATAAACCATTCCATGAATATCAAAGAATGAGATGACCATAACTTTCCCAGCAGAAGCAACCACTTTCGCTTTTTTGGGGGTTGGTGATGAAGGAGATTTCCACACTGAGCTTTGCTGTTTGCTCTCAGGATCAAAATGATGTAGCCAAGTTTCATCAGCAGTGATTACGTTTGAAAAAACTCCGGATCTTCCTCTAACATCAACTTTAACTGCATGTTACCTCCATTGCAGCAGTAGGCTGCAGCACTAGCAAGAACCAGGAATACCAACAATGAAACTACTACGGCGTGTTTGTTTCACATCAAGTTAACAGAATATAATAAGATTGAATTTTTGTGCGAAAAAGTATGTCGGTTAAAAAAATTATGATCATTCTTTATGGAACAGCCCTCGTAAATGTAGTTTGTTGTTTGAAAGTAGAGATTATGTTACTTTATTTTTTTCTTATAATCAATCAGCGCCACCTGACGGCCTTGAGACCAACGTTGCTTTCACCAGTGTTAACATGTACACGGCCTGAAAGAACTATTAATCTCGTATGCCGTGACTTGTGAGGTTAAGTCTGATTCACGTGCTAATGTAGGGCTATGTCACTTAGCGAATCAAATAACTTGCTTTATTCCTTTTAACAATTTGTTTTATTCGTGAAATAGTCTCTACAAATGTAACTCATGGTTTTGAACTTCCCTAGATAAATTCAAAATCACTCGTGACCTTACCTATGACAATATATGTTGCAAGTAAATGCCTGAACAAAAATCAAAACTGAAAAATTGGAGCGATATTACCAGACGATGAAGGTGGTTTCCACTCTTCCTGTGCTATTCTAAATGTATGAAATATACGAAAATAAGAAAGCAAATTATGGCAAATGCATATGTTGTAATTGACGAAAAATGCAAGCCCTTAATTCTGGCTTTGGCAAAAAGGCAAAACAAGAAAGAGAGAGATCAAAGTTTACTTACTCTGACAGGTATAAAGCTTGTAATTACCCCAAGTTCTTTGTACTCTAAGTCGTATCAGTTTGTACTCTCTAACCATTTATGAAAATGAGCTGCACAAATGAGCAGCAGTACCATGGCACTTCAGTTGAAAGAACGTGGCCCGAAATAACAGGAAAGCATTTGTAGCAATTAGGCACTGTATATAACCATAACAGGAAGATTGACTGGGACACTGTAGCCTATCTAACTAGGATTCTGTAGCCAATCATGACAAGTCCAAATGACCTAGCTATAGATGTCTGCTTAAATCCGATACACTCAGCTCATGTTTCTTCTTTCCATTTTGGAGGACTGCTATTTTTACCTGCAAATACAGTAAAAACCCGTTAATCCGCACCCCTTTAAACTGTGTTTCGCTTAATCCGGACAAGCATCCTTAAACCAATCTGCTAATTCTAATTTAAATTATAGTACTGCACTATAAGGAAAGTACTTGGGCTCGAAGAAACATCTGTATGAAAGCTTGGTTAGAGAACCATAACGTAACGCTCAATGTGCTGGAGGGTGTCGTTTTCCCACAAAACTCTGCAATCATGCTTTAGATATTATTGTAGATACCATTGTAGACGTCATACGCAATGCAGATGCTCACATCTCTGTAACCCGTCCAAATAGTACTCGGCATTTATTTCTGCAAAATAATTGTTCACGAAGGTGATTGCCTCTTCATTTGACGAAAATCTCTGTCCTCCGAGCGCAGTTTTCAGATGAGGGGACAAAAAGATGTCGCATAGGGCTAATTCTGGTGAGTCAAGCAGTTCAAACCGTAATTCCTGAATTTTCGCCATTGCAACCGCTGAGGTATGAGACGGTGCGTTGTCTTGATGAAACAGGATTTTCTTTTTCTGCAAATGTGGCCAATTTTCCTCAAGTTCTGCCTTCAGCTTGTCAAGTAATGATGCAAAGTATGCTCTATAATGGTTTTTCCTTTTTGAAGATATTCGATCAAAATGACTCCATCACTATCCCAAAAAACAATCACCATCACTTTCCCAGATGAAGAAAATAGTTTTTGCTTTTTTGGAACTGGTTTCCCCTTTGCAGTCCACTATTTGGACTGTATTTTTGTTTCGGGCGTATAATGCTGTATCCAAGTTTCATCTACAGTAATTAATCGGCGCCAAAGCTCGGATTTATTGCGACCAAACTGCGCGAACAGAGCGTTGGACATCTTCATTCCAACACGCTTTTGGTCTAACGTGTTCAAACGTGACACCCAAGGAGCGGACCGCTTTCTCGTGTCTAAATGTTGATTTAATATTTGACAAACACGTTCTTTTGACATGTTCATAGCCTTTGCTATCTCTCTCACTTTAATTCGGCGGTCTAGTACCATTTGCCGAACTTTGATGCAGTTGTAGTTTTTGGACGTCCCGAACGTTCATCGTCTCCCAAGCTCTTTCGGCCACGTTTAAATTCAGCTGCCCAAAATTTCACTTTTCAAACAAAAATATGTAATGTCAGCTCGATGTTCGATTTTGTCCATTTTCATAAAAACACTCACATCAACTCACTCAAACGACTGTTACATAACAACTGAGCGTCCAAAATGTCTGAAGCTTTGATGAGTAATTGTCAACAGATGAATAACGAAATTTACTAGCTTTTATTTACAAATGCTGCCATCTTCATGTTGAGATCTGTAACTTTTCAGACCACCCGCGTATTTTATCTTACTTTCTAATAAAATTATACATACGTACATACATACGTACTCTAATTCCATTCACAATTTTGCTCTGCGGTGTCTATTTCATTTATTCCGATCTTTTGGTAATCCGGGCATTAAACTCCAGATGTTCCGGATTAACAAGGTCTAATGTACCTGGTTTTGTTATGATTTATTAATATTAATTACACTGGGCAACAAAAAATAATTTTTGAATGTTTCGAGCACCTTATGAGGCAATTCTTACTAAATTTGGGTTGAGAAAAACAAATATGACAATGAAAATTTGTATTAGCTCTAGTTTCTATGATATACACAAGGTGGAAGCATTACATATTAACGGATTGAGAGAAAAGGATACATTTTAATTACATACATGATAACAATGAAAGTGTATTTGATTTTTTAACTGGTAATTACATGCTAAGAGTTCTAATTTCCCGGAAAAATACTTCGCAGATAGTCGTGTCTGAAGAGAATCATGTGGTGGCCTATTGACTTCGTCGTCTTTTAGCTTACCTCGTGTGATGGAGTTCCGCAGAATCCCTATACAAAGACCAACAGTAATCCGCAAGCATTACTTCATTCCAACGGCCCTGATATCTTTGTTCCATAACAGAAATGTCCTGATGGAATCTCTCCCCATGTTCATCACTAACAGCTCCACAACTAGGAGGAAAAAAGTCTACGTGGAAGTGGAGAAAATGGATCTTAAGGGACATGTTGTATCCAAGGTTGCGGTATTTTTGCTGGAGCACTGTCACCAAATGCTTGTAGTTGTCATCTCTTTTGTTGCCTAATAATCCATGAACAACATCCTTGAAGGCTTCCGAAGCTTCCTTTTCTTTCCCCTCCAAAATTCGGTCAAATGCAGGATCCTTTACAAGTTCTCTTATTTTTGGTACGAAAAAAATACGTCCCTTAACTTTGGCATCACTTAATTTCAAAAATTTCTCTCTGATTGTGTTTTGTTATTTGACATGTGTGCCAACTCCCAAAAAAATCCCCCAAATTTAAAATCTTCACTCTAAAAAATGAAATGTCACTTTATCTTCAAAACAAGAGCTAATCTATCATTTTTATGGTGATTTTTGAATTCATTGATAGAAATACATGTGAATTCACTATTTTTAAGCCCAAAGCATTTTCATTGTTGCCCAATGTTATTGTTTATTGTTGTTGCTTTATTATATTTATTTTAAGATTTCAACACCAATCCGCTCCACAATAATGACATATTGTCTTTCTCCTGCAAAATTTTAATAATAAAGGCTTCGCCACCAGAGTAAGTTTTCTCTGTAGCCAAGCGATGCTTCAGCTGGAATGGACATATGCAATGATTGAGGGCAAATTCAATTTGTCTTGCGTTTCAGTTTACCTTGCCCCATTTGCTTTGACCTCGACCTATGCTGAAATGGAAATGTTGTTCCTGTTAGCAAGCACCTCGGGAATAGCATTCCGATCAATTGAAAACAGCCGCACCATTTCGCTAGGGACTTTCTCTCGATGTGTTATAATCGACATTTAAATAAATGCACATGTTCCTGGTTAAGCGATCTCTGAAGGGATTGTTTGATGTCTACCCTAGAAGCCTAATAATAGTTAACACTCCCACATTGTCCTAGGAGTATGTAATACTATGCAGAATACATACAGCTGAACCTGTTTTATACGTAAACCATATATAACAAATACATATTTGCAAATAAAAGAAAAAAAGTCATGTTAATAAAACCGATTTATACGAGGGCTGTTCAATAAAGAATGATCATAACTTTTTACGGACATAATTTTTTGCACTAAAATTCAATCTTATTATATTCTGTTAGCTTAATGTGAAACAAACACGCCGTAGTAGTTTCATTGTTGGTACTCCTGGTTCCCGCCTGTGAGCACCAGACAAGTTCAGTATCGCCTACCGCTGAAATGGAGGTAACACGTGAGGAACAATATGCGGCTTTGAAATTCTGCTTTCGTCGCAACAAATCTTCAGTTGAGGCCTATGCAATGTTACAGGAGGCCTATGGCGAGTCTGTTCTTCCCTACAGCACAGCTCGAAGGTGGTTTAACATGTTTAAAGAGGGGAGACAATCAATTTCAAAGAAAGATAGACCCTGTGCTCCAGTTACTACTTTATTGCTGGCCGTGCTACTTGTTTGCAACTGAGAAAACACCCTGGAATACTACGGGTTTCGCAAATTTAGCTTATTTAATCACAGTTTTGGATAAACATAAAAGATCAACAACACATAAAATCGTTCGCGGCGTTAAAAACTTCGGCACTGTATTGAATTACCAAAAGAAACTTGCTGACAGTTTGCACAATGAAAAGATTAAGGAAAATAGAAATGTATTGAAAAGATTGATTGATGCAGTAGTTCTTCTTGTAAAACAGGAATGTTTAGAGGCCACGATGAAAGTAAGGAGTCATTAAATAAAGGTAATTATATAGATTTGCTACAATTTCTGGCTAATTATCATACGGCACTGTCTCAGCATCTAAAGACAGTTGCCGTTTTCAAAGGCACCCTGGCTCTTATACAGAATGACCTATTATATGTTTCAAATGGGAAGGCATTTGTCCTTGAGCGCTACTAGGTCAGCAACCAATCGGAGTCCTGCGGTGTTGCAGTATTGCATTCCCGCTTAGTGGTGTGTGAGGAGCGCCAACCTAATACATCTGTATGAAATACTATTCACGCTAAGACAAACATTCAGATTTCGCCAAAACTGATCCATGTGGAAGTTAGAGAGTAATGTATCTAACATAACCATGAAAACCCCATATTCTTAGCTCAAATTGTTTTTCTAATACAAATAAATAAACCAATATTACCTGTATTATAACAATAAATCGCGACGTAAGCACTGTATGAATATCATTATTGGTTGACATGTATGCATGTACGTATATTTGTAATTACTCAGAACTGAAACATAAATGTTTGGCATGACGTGATAAAAGAATGACTTTGAATAAGCCAATTCGAGCGAAAGGAAACAATAAACTTCCTGCTGCCGTGGCAGAACGTGTCTGGTCACATTATATCTTTGTTTATGAATAGTTGGTAATCTCTATTTACTCTAGAGAGTTGAAAGTGGTTGGTGTGTACAATTAGTCAGAACTGAAATTTAAACTACTGACAGGACGTGATAAAAGAATTGCTATGAATAAGTCAAGGAGAAAGAGCAAACACTTCATTTCCTGTTAGCCTGTGGAATTCTGTATGCTTATGTTTATGAATGAATGCTGGATAAGAAGTGTTTATTTACTCTGGAGAGTTCAGATCAATATCATTCAGTTTTTCTTTACACAACAGTAGAGTAAGAGTTAAATATTGCAATGGCTCCTTGCGGTGAATTTAGTAGCGAGTCAAAAAGGCAGGTATTGCAAAGTCAGGCTCGAAGTACTATTTTTAAGGTGTACACGATCTTCAAAAAATTTTTGGAAACAGAAACTAAAAATGAGTTATTGCAAAGACTACTTCCGTTTAAAAACACGGAAAAGTGTATCAGCTAGATCGACTTGCAATTAAAACGGGACACGAGATAATACGCCTCCCACCCTATTACTGCCAATATAATCTAATTGAGTTGGTGTGGGCTCAAATAAAAAGGGGGTTGCAGTCAGAAATAATACTTTTAAACTGATGGACGTTGAATGACTTGTTCACGAAAAAATTGACATGGTAACACAACAGGACTGGGAAAACTGCGTAAGGCGTGCAGAAAGCCTTCAAGAAGACGAAAGAAATAACACGTGACGAGATTTTGGAACCTATAATCATAAATTTGCAAGACTCAGACGATGAAGACAGTGACAATGACGAATTGTCTCTTAACGGAAGTGACATTGACAGCGATATGGATGAGCTACTGGAATAGAAAAACAAGTAATTCATAAACTATATAGTTATAGTATTTAAAAATATACATAATTTGCGAAAATGCGTTTTCCAATTTTGATTTTGAACTGCATCATTGTAAAAGTTTGTAAAATATAATTTGCTTACCCTTACGTCTGCGCCAAGCAGACGTGCATGTTGTATGAGTGTGCGAGAGAGAGGGAAATATAAAAGGAGTGGGGTAACAAGCTGGTAACACTGACTGTGATACGGCATCTGATTAGCTGGACTCCAGAACTCTTCCCATATGAAACACATAATAATTAATGCCGTGGCCAGTGTTGTTAGAGATAAAATTAAATCATATATTGATAAGGCTAGTTTTGTTGGACGACTTTAATTAAAACCTAGTATCCAGCTGCTACCTTCATCCACTGCTATAGTCACTGATTTAACCTAATACTTTCCCAATCTGTGTATTACATTAAGGAAACCAGACAATTTTTTGGAAATTAATTATTCTTTCACACTGGCCGTGTGTAGGCTAAATTGTGGAAACGTAGAGTCAGACGTTTCTCTTAATAGTTTACCCACTTTTTTTTCAGATTTCACTTCACGTATAGATGCTCTAAAAGCCTTTACTGAAAAGAGAACGCCAAGTATTGCACCTACACGATGGAATTTTGTTTCGAGACTTATAAGCACGGTTCATCACTATAGAAGTCATCTTATCAGTTTCTTTACTTCAATGGAAGAGGAACCTGGGGACCGGTCCAGCGAAGAAGTTAACACGGCTTCAGGTTTTGTGCGATTTCTCTCAAAGACTCTAACCAACTTTTTCTTGATTATGTTCAATAAAGCTTTTGCATTTTCAGATATTCTTTTTGACATTTTACAAAACAAGAGCATGGACATCTGTTACTGTATGGAAAAAGTTCACGAATTTATTACCACACTGCAAAATATTAGAAATACAGGATTTGAAGAAATATGGTCAGAAACTATGAGCATTGCTGATGAAGAGAACAAAGAAAGGCCTAGAAAGAGACCCATTCTTCGTACTTAAGGATTTTCTGTGAAGTTCTGGATACATTAATAACTCAAACTAAATTAAGATTTGATTCACAGAAACAGTCGAAATTTCTGGCGTTACTGGATTCTAAACATTTTGCAAGTTACCATAGAGTGTTTCCAACAAATGTATTTCGTGAACTGAAAGAACCATATGTTGCCTATTTCGATATACTGTCTTTGAAAAATTAACTGAAGGTGTTATATTCACTTCAAGAATTTTCTAACAAGTCCGTTCAAACCACTGCAAGTTATATGACATCAAATGGACTTGACGTTGTGTACAGAGAAGTTTATAAACTATGTGAACTGATTTTAACATTTCCTTCTACCAATGCAAGTGCAGAAAGAAGTTTTTCAGCCTTAAAACGAATAAAATCATATTTACGTGCAACACAAGGTCAAATTCGTCTGAGCAACTTGACTCTTCTATCAGTGGAAAAAGACATTCTTGTTTCGTTGGGAAGACATAACGAGGAACTGCTTTTCTGATAGTGTCACTATGCAGTTTACCTGTAAAGAAAGACGGTTGGAATTCATGTAGAGTGAATCGGGGCGAGATGCCTAAAGTTTATAGTTCCGAACACTGAAAACAGATCGCGACTCCAACCTTTACGGCACTCGTTAGTGGCAATGTGACGTGAAGGCAAACGTGTGTTTCTTCACTTTTAAACCAACAAATATAGGTAAGGTCTAACAATAGATGCCAGGTTAATTGTGCACAGTTACTTTAAAGTATGTGTAAGAGCATGAATAAAGTATCAGAGCGAAATTTCACGCATGCTAATTATAGTAGGTATGTTGTGGTATAGTTTGCCATCCTCTGTTGCTATGCAGCGACCTTATTGTGGCAGTCATCCTTGGGAGAGATGCCACTGTTTTTTTCGGGGTGACATGCCTACTTTTATTCCTCACTTATACGCATTTTATTTTCGTAGGAGATGCCTCAAGTGTATGTTAGAACTTCAAATAGATGTCAGTAGCCTAAAGAATGTCTACAGATGGCTCTGGAACGTGTGAGGACTGGCGGAGTGAATTGTTTTAATGCTTCCCAAGAATATAGCATTCCATATAGAACTCTAAAACAACGTTTGATGAAGAACGATTCTAGAATGTGTATCAAATTTCCGATATGGTTGCTACTGATCATGTAGAAAGGATTCAAGAAAGTGAACCAATTAGGAGAGGATATGCTGAAGCTGTTCTCTCAGAAGATGAAGAGGGATCTGAACTGCAGATTATTCAGAATGAACCATAACATCATTTGAAGAATTTACTTCTGTGCCTATATTGGATCCACTGAAATCTAATCGCAAAAAGAAACATGCTAAAGTTCTCACAGAACAAAATCGTATATAAGATGTCAAAATTAGATCAGAGTGAATTAAACAAGGGGAAAATGAGTCAAATACTAGAGGACCAAACAGGTCAGAAAATTACAGTGATTATTGTGTTGAGTGTACTCTCAATTACTACGATAAAACTGGATCACAGGTTGATTGGATTCAGTATGTCGTTTGCAGTAGATGGTTGCATGAAACCTGTATAGAAAAAGAAAACTTGTACAACAACTGTGCAGAAGAACTTTGATTTCATTTGCATGTAATTATGTCATTTATTTATTCTTACATCCATTATTACCTTCCTTTAGTATTTTATTCTTTATAATACTAATAAATATGCTTTCTAAAATATGTATTTGTATCAAAATGCACAAAAATAGTATTCCATTTTTCTTATGATATAATTGCCATCTCACTCCTATGTTCAGGGTGAAATGCCTAAACTACATGTTTGATTAAAGAAAACAAAACACAATTAACAATAATTACCCACACCGCTGGATCAAGCTTAAGTCGCATAAGAGCCAAAGATGCAAACAATGATTTGCGAAACATGTCCTCAAAATAGGTACGAAAGTGAAGCAGATGTGTAATAAATACGACTCATCTAAAAATTAATAATTACAGAGCAATTTCTTTAACAAGTGTAATTGCAAAAACATCAGAGCGTATATCGAGATTGAACTGTATTGGAAGACCACAGTGAAGTGAAATAATTATTAATTTTTAGATGAGTCGTATTTATTACACATCTGCTTCACTTTCGTACAAGTACAAGATTTTATGAAAGTGAAGCAGATGTGTAATAAATACGACTCATCTAAAACTTAATAATCAGAGCATATGATTTCAGCAAGGCGAAATTGGTTCTTAGAAAGTAATAACATATTAAAAACTGCTCAAACAGGATTTAGACAACACTTATCTACTAAAGAAAATTCAATTCAACTATCCCAAGATGTCAAAGAATCTTTCAACAAAAATCAAGATACGCTGTCAGTTTTCATTGATTTTGAAAAAGCATACGATTCAGTATGGAGGCATAAACTTCTTGAGGAACTTTCAAAACTAGGCATTCGAGATAACATGTTAAATTGGATCACTCAGTTTCTCTCTCAACGTTTCTGTGTTACAAAATACAATGACAGTACATCCAAATTCCGACAAATAAAAATGGGCCTACCACAAGGTGCAGTACTGAGTACAACCTTGTTCAACATCTACATCAATGATCTTCCCGTAGCTCTATCAAACACAGAAATAAATACAGCACTTTTTGCAGATGACATGATCATGTGGATTCTTACCAAAAAAGGTGCAAATTTAATTCAGAACAAAAGTAAAAATGTACCCTTTACATCCATAAAAAGATTAATCAAAAGCAAATATAAAAACAAACAAAACCAATCAATATCTAACAGAGCCAAAGATAAAAAATGGAACATTTTAATTAAAAATCCAGAAATTATTCCAGAAATCCCCTGCAAAGCTGCAGTATCAAATTTTAGATTACTTACGGAACATGATTATTTGGCCAAACACTTACACAGAACAGGAATTTATACAAGTCCAAATTGTCCTCTGTGCAACAAAGAAGAGGAAATGACTGAAGAACATCTTTTAACTTGTGAAGTCCTACCTGCCGGACCCACTACACAGAAATATTGGAGAGCAAGAGAGCTAATGGCTTCATTGCTAAAGCCTAGCATTTGAAAACAACAACAACATAGTTAGCAAAGAGTTTTATACTGTTATTTCATAAGTAATGTAACTCTGTTACTACACACTACACTATTTGTGCTGTTTCAGTTGGTTAGGTTTTAAATGCCCACCTGATATTCAAATTGAATTTCAAAATATTGCTGCACATCTGAACTAATTAACTGCAGACCCAATCTCAGTATTATCAAACAACAAACTCACTGCAATTATTAGTGCTGAAAAATAGGCGGTAGTCATATCACATTGTTGAATGTTGTTATGTTTATCAAAATTCAGTCCCATACACATTTTGTGTATAATAATGTCACCCGATCGTCAAAGTTATGACAAAACCAGCTGGCAGAAAGAGCTGCACAGTACAGAGGTGTTGTTGAAGGAAGTCCTCCACCGCAAAGGAGGGTCCTTCAACTCTTGACAAACCGGGACTAGGTCCCTTACTGGCATCGCGAGGGGTTATTAAGTATGGATGGTGGGTTAATAGTGGTGGTTTAATTTAGGTGTAGTCAAGGATGGCATAGATACTGTAGATGTATTCTGGTTGCTTAAGGAAGTCCTAGGACAAGTCTTGGCCTCTTATAAGTCTCTCCTGGGTCCAGGTTGTATTCCCCAAGCCCACGGATGAGGATGTTGAAACTGTTTGGTAATTTTGAGTAGAAATAGTGGGACTATTGTAGGATGTAGTCAACAATTTTTGGAAATGATAGGTCTAGATGGATATTGTGGTTTGGGATATACCATTCGGCTGCAACTGCAGTCTGAAGGTAGCAGTTTTGAAGGACTTGGAGTTTGGAGAGATGGGTTTTGGCTGCTGCACCTCAGAATTGGCAGGCGTAGGTCATTGCCGACCTTAAAACCTGCTTGTAAAGCAGGAGCTTGTTGCAGAGAGCCATTGGTGACTTTCGGTTATATAATAGATACGACATGGCCATCCTTTTGCTAACTTTGTTAGCCACTGCTGTTAAATGGTCCTTCCAGGTGAGGCGCATGTCTAGAAGCACACCTAGGTATGTTGCCTGCGTAGACCATGGAATTACTGTACCGCCTATACTTAGGTTGGGTACGTCCTGCAGTTCTTGTCGGGTGTAAGTGATTGCTTGGGATTTTGTGGCATTTAACTTTAACCGCCAGGTCGCAAACAAGGCATATAGCATATTTGCAAATATCTGTGCTCTTTGCACAGCAATATCATGTCGTTTTGACGCAGTTGTTATGGCGGTATCGTCAGCAAATAGGTACAGGTTGCAGCCTCTTAGGGTTGGAATGGTATTTATATACGCTAGGAAAAGCAGGGGCCCAAGGACACTACCTTGTGATACTCCTGCATTTATGGCATAGGGCTGGGACAGGATGTTATCCTTCATGACAACAAGGAATCGGTTTTGTAGGTAATGATGTATTATATGTATAAGGTACGATGGGATATTGTATTGAATGAGGCGATGTAGGAGGCTTCATGCCAGACAGAGTCGAAGGCTCGGGAAATGTCAAGAAAGAGGGCTGCAACGTAGTGCCGATTGTTAAAGCCTTTAACCACTTATCCACAAGACGAAGGAGCTGATGAGTTTTGGAATGTTGTCTCCAGAAACCAAACTGCTCAGGATGTAGCGCCTGATGTTCATCATGAATGCATTGGAGATGCTGCTGTACAACCTTCTCGAACAGCTTGCTGATAGTCGAAAGAAAGAGCTGGCAAAAAGAAAGAGACAGCGTCGAGGCCAAGCCTACTTGCGTGACGCTGTAGGAGTGGGAACAGAGAGAAGCTGAGAAATGTCGGGACCGCTTCGTCGCCATCGTGAAAGACCGTGACCCTTCGTGAGGAGTCGGGAAGGTTCCAGAACCAGTGATTAATGGATATAAGCAAATGCATTGTTTGAGGGCAGTCAGATTTTAGCAGGAAGTCGTAGTGAGCAGTGTGCAGACAGACTGGAAGATTGCGTACATGTGTGAGTTATCAGAGGTGTAAGAAGCGTATTTCTACGGAAATAGAGAACGATTTTAATTTACAAAATCCTGCAATAAAATTTTCAACTGGAATTTGGCATACATAGGAAGGAAACACACACATAAAATTTCATAAAATCAGATGGATACAACCCAAGACAGCACAAGCATGCTGTCATCAACAGTTTAACTTACAGGCTGGTTAATGTACCTTAAAACAAGATGGCAATCACAGAATAAAATAATGTCATTCACATTGCAGAATACAATGGATTTAGTGCTGAATTGGCTAAAAAGAAAATTTATAAATTCAAGAGACAACAAAGATGCAAACAAGTAGCTACTCTTTCCTCAGTCACCAAGGAAACTTCATACAGAACATTTACATATCATCCCAGAGCTACACACCTTTTCCAAAAAGTCTTCAAAGAGCACAATATTACATTGGCCCCACAGAACAAATTTAGTATACAACACCTTTTGAAATCACATAATACAAAGGAGATACCCACAGACAAAAAATCAGGTATGAACCAGATAAACTGCAAAAGCTGTGACAACTTTTACATTGGAAAAACAAAAAGGAACTTGAACATTAGGCTTAAAGAGCATTTTAGGAACATCAGGAACAAAGAAATAGATCAATCGGCGGTAGCATACCATTTTTGGAAGGAGAATCATGAAATAGAATGAGAAATCCACTTATTAAAAAGTGTCCAAGGTCCAAGTGCATTAACCATATGGGAAAAAATCTTCATAAATAAATATTAAAGAAAATTGTTTTTAATTTCAACACTACCTTTGAAGAAAACTCAAACTTCAAGTTCATCAAGACACCGACAGAGACGCACCTGTCGCCTCCAATGAGTTCACCAAACCAACGTCCATTAGTCGACAACAGCTGATGATGTTAGGAAGATCCTAATGAAACGCGTTCTAGGTAAATACTAGCAATAAGTGGAGCATTGAGTAATAGCTCGACTCAAAATTATATTAATGTTGTGCTTCATTGTACCATAGTCCTTACACATTGGAATGAAGTTACAAAAATGTTTGATTTCATAATGTAAAGGAAACACTTTTAAAGTTATATATTAATTTGTGTTACAATACATTTTGTTAACTTAATATTTAATAAAAATAATTGGGATATTTAAAATGAAGTTCAACAATTATTTCAGTTCATTTACTAAATTAGAATTACCATCCAAGACCAAACCAAAGGTGGGTTTTTCCACTGAACTAGCACTGAAAAAGCAAAAGAGAACCTAGAAACCAATTACGCCTAATAATACAACATACCTCTATCTTAGATTTTGACAGCATCAGCTGAATCTTTTCCATGGCTTCTATATTCCTTGGTCAGTTTTCTAGCTGTTTCTAAAATGTCATTCCAATACTGCTGATTGAAAATTCTTGGCGGTGATTGCCAAAAATTGTGCAACATTTCTTCCAGTAGTTCATACATATTGACTTTAGGAGCATTGTGCTCCATGAATTGTGATGGTTGAAAGTTCTATAAAAACAGACAGATCATATTAAAGCAAATATTACATAAAACTGTAAGAAAATGGAAGAATGAAATTTAAGAATATAAGATAGTGAGAGAATGTAATTACCTGAAGTGAAAATAAATGGTGGTGATAACTGGAAAAAACAGATGAAATTTACACTGATAAAAGAAAAAGGAGCTTTATTAGGTATCAGAAGCTGCAAATATACAGCACTCAATATAAGTATCAAATGGCCATAAAAAGTATATAATATGAGGTTGAAAGCACAAATAGAACTGGTATAACGGCAGTAAGGAAAGATTATGGAAGAAATTGCAATTTTGGTATAAAATCTTGAATTCAGAAAAAAAGAAATTTGTGAAAACACTATCTTAATATCAGGAGAGATGTTCAAAGAGCAGTAGATGGCTAAACTGCCTTAGGAAAACATTGGAAAGTAAATAATAGGTTAGGAGGGATATGGAGAAGAGAAGATAATTGAATAACACTATTGATAGAGTCAACATGAAAAATTCAATGCCATGGTTTTCATATGCCTTTCAGGCACACATGTCACAATTTGTTCTAGATTTATCAGAATTATATTGATCATTATACATACACTTACAGACCTAGAAAAAAAAAACCTTGTCACATGTTATGCCTTAAAGCATATGAAATTCTACACAAATATAATTATTTTTAACAAAAACTAGAGCAGCTGGATGGAAACCAGATGATCCGTGGTTCAAATCCTGGCTATGACATTGAATTTTTCAGTCTGGCTCTACCCTTTCATAGTGCGTCCTACACACGGCTAGTGTGAAAGAACAATTAATTTCCATTAATTGTACCTAATCAACTTATCTTTAAAGAAAATTACAGAAATTTCCTTCAGTTTCTTTAAAGATAAGTTAAGTTTTTATTACAAACAATTATACTTGTGTAATAATTGTCGCTTCACTGTTACTAGCTTCATTTTTTATATAAGCATATGAAATTTTTTATGGATTGGAGGAAGATAAAACATAATTCCAAACTTAAATTGTGCTTAGCTTGGAAGAAGCTTTACTTCAAAAGCTATTTTTTGGAGATAACATTGACTTCAGCCCCTCAATATGTTGTCAGTTGCACTAGAATAGCAGCTTGAAAACTGTTGCTCTTAACATTTTAGGTTCATGAATAAAACATCTGGTGACTAGATAAAAACATTGCAGGTGACTTTAATCTTCTGTGTTTAAAAATAGAATTATACATGTGATCAAAAACTGTGAGAAAAAATAAATTTCTTGTTAGTTAAAATAAAAGTGAATCAGTGCTACAACGTGCACTAGTCATGATCTCCTGAAGATGGGAGCGGCAGCTCTTGGGCATGTCCTGTGAGGGGCGGTGTGCGTGAGGCAATGTGTCAATATCTACTCGAGTCACTAAACTGCTGAGGAAGAGGGCGAATGTCCTGGAAAATGTTCCAGCATTTTTAAAAATAAGTGAAGGTGAGTGTAAATAAGTGTGACTCAACAAAACTTCAACATGAAGAAAACTTCACTGTTAATAACGCTTCTATTTGTAATATTTAATATACAAGTATTGTTATAATTGTGACATGCCCTTGGAATAATGTTGTCAGAACTTTAGACAAAAAATTTTATTATACTTCAGTTTTATCATCCATATATTCAGTAATCGAGTAATATGCTTTGTCCAGTAGTAGGTTTTTTATTGCTTTATTAAAGCATTTGAGGTTTTTCATTTCATGGATTCTTAAAAATAATTTTTTATATGTTTTTATTCCTGCATATTATGGGTTTGTTTCATACAGTGCTAATCTGTGCATGGGTGGTTTTATATTATTTTTATTTCTTGTTCCATGATTATGTTGCATTTGTGAATTATAAATTGTATCAAAATTTGAGTGGATGTATTTATTTCATACAGGTATTAGGATGGTAAAGTTAATATCTTCAGATCTTTGAACAGGTTTCTGCATGAAACTTTTGGTCTTGATTGAGTCATACAAATTATCTTTTTTTGACTTTTAAAGATCGTTTCCCATCCCATAGAGTTATTTCATAGTATTATTCCATATGTCATTAAAGAGTGGAAGTAACTGAAGTACACTATTTTTAAAATCAGTGCGATGGCCGGGAATCGAACGCGGATCAACTGCTTGGAAGGCAATATGCTCACCATTACACCACCATTGCAACTGAAGGAAACTTCCGTAAGTTTCTTTAAAGATAAGTGGAGTTTTTTTTAAAAATAATTATATTTTTGTAGAATTTCATATGCTTTAAGGCATAACATGTGACAAGGTTTTTTTATAGGTTTGTAAGTGTATATATAATTATCAATATAATTCTGATGGATCTGGAACAAATTGTCACATGTGTGCCTGAAAGGCATATGAAAACCATGGCATTGAATTTTTCATGTTGACTCTATCAATCCAAAACCTTAGCCTATATATGGCTAGTATGAAGAAATTAACAATTTCCATCAATTAACTTAAATGAATAACACTAGGCTGCAAATTTAAACTTCTTGTTTGTTGCATAAGTAAATAATGCGATTCCCTATAATACTGATATACTGAACCTGAATTTTCAATCCGTTTACTTCATCACATATGTTTTCTTGCAAAATCACTACACAGGTTGTTTCAAAATGACACCGACGGATTGTAGTTTATAACTTAACTAGTCTGATTGTCAGATAATGTCGAATGTCAAATAATTAAATGTATTGTTAAAATTATACTATGAGTTGACTAAACATCTGTATCTCACATACCATAAATTTTCTTTCAATGTGTTTTGCCTCCACTTGAAAGCATTATTAAAAGTTCTTAAAAAAGTAACATTCAGCATACTGATACCGAAATTAAGGTTTGCCAGAAGTAAAGAATCATGATGGATGTCAAAGGAATGTTGGTTCTTTGTTACGACAAGGGCAAGGCCAGTTGAGTTGTGGGGAAAGTGTTATAACAAAAGCAATGTAAGAAACAGCCTCCTTAGAAGATTTCTAAAGGGGCTCACTTGACTTATATGAAAAGGAAATTCTTTGGGTCATTTAGAATGGCATGACAAAACAGCCACAAAGGGATTTTGGTTGAATGAAGAAGGAGTTTCCTAAGAGTGAAAGTTACATATACACACGCGCAGCTGTGGTCATTCAACACTCTTCGGCATGGAGCCGATGTGGCCAGTTCGTGGCTAGAAAGCCGTTAGAGGAGTCTTCGGTGTCAGGCCGATGAGAAGAGTCCGAGGCGTGAAGCCTATTAGGGCGGTCAACCTGTTCTGTGTTTGATATTTGTTGGTTCGCATCTATATGAGGAACGAACAAATTTATCGAGGAATAAACATTCTGCAGTCAGTAACTCTAAACAGAGATTGGTAACCCTTGGTCGGCAACTTTCATTTCGATGTTTGAAAAGAAGAAGCAGTAAATAAATAAGTTGGAAATGGGCATTCCAGTGTTATTAAAATCTCCTTCTCACACATCCATGCATACCCTGAGAGAAACCTCATTGCTCACCGACTTATTTGCTCGCCATTAAATTATTGCTTCAAATTGGCGTCCACAACGTGGATTTGTGTGGACCCATAAACATTTAGTTACAATACTATATAAACACCTTAAATATAACATATTTGTCAGAGATCAGTTTGGATTCAGAAAGGGAATATTGACAAATAATATAACTTATAAACTTACACATGAAGTGTTGACTGCCTTAAATGAAGAAAGACATGTAGGTGGAATTTTCTGTGATCTAGCCGAGGCTTTTGATTGTGTTAATCATGACATTCTTATAGAAAATTTGGAATTTTATGAAGTAAAAAATGGACATTTAAGTTACTTATATCATATCTAAATGAAAGAAAACTGAGTGTCGAAGTAGCTAATCAAATTGGTTATGAAAAACAAACTTTCAATTGGAAAATAGTAACTCCTGGAGTACCCCAAGGTTCATTGTTAGGGCCTTTACTATTTCTGATCCATATAAACAACCTGTCAGTTTATATAAAGGATATTGCAAGCATAGCTCATTTTATCGATAACAGTAGTGTCCTGGTGACCAGTAAAAATTTAAATGAGTGAATAAATTAATTTACAATAGTAGGTTGCCACAAATGATGTATCTCGAATACGAGAGCCCCTAGTGGTCTACCGGGGAAATGTACAAGTCAATTGGAGAATTTAATGTCAGGATGGCACGTTGGTCATGGTAGCTCAATGGGTTAGAGCGACTGGATGGAAACCAGGAGATCCGTGGTTCAAATCCCCCCCATGGCATTGAATTTTTCATGTTGACTCTATCTATCAAAGACCTTAGCCTACATACAGCTCGTGTGAAGAAATGATTAATCTCCATCAATTAACTATAATTTAATTATGTTTTGAATTTTGTCATGTTGGTTCAAAGCAAACAAATTATCTGTGAATCTAGACAAATCAAAATTTATTTGAAGCTAAAGGTTAGAAACAGTGATGTATTTAACATTTGAAATTAATGATTCGGTAATTCAAACACAAACATCACTTAAATTATGCTTACTTGGACATGTTTCGGAGAACGTTTTGTCCCCATCGTCACAATAGCTCACCATTTCTGGTCCACCAATCAAAATTGTACCAAATATAAAACTTAAAATCAGCCAGTAATGCAGCCGAACTCGATGTTTGGGAAAAGTTGCTAATTATAAAAAACAAACATTATACTTTAAATTTTGAATTGCCGCCTGAAAACTCTCTTTGGAAGTTCATCTCACAGACAACAGATGCCACCTCAGACAACCAGCTCACTTCAGGAAACCACGGATTCAACCAGTCGGATAACTGCTGACGATGGGGACAAACCGTTCTCCAAAACATCTCCAAGTAAGGATAATTTAAGTGATGTTTGTGTTTGAAATACCGACTCATTGCTTTCAAAAACAAAAGTTGCTAAATTTATAGCTTGTCATAGGTTACATACTCAAATAGAAGTTGGGAATAATGATATGTTATTAGAAGAAATTAACAGCATAAAATAGTGCGGATTTGGCAGCTAAGACGGCAATGACACAGTCCGGGGTGTACATACAGCTGGTTACCCCAGAAGATTTTAAACTGACATTGTGGAGAGCTGTGGAGTCCTGCTGGCGGGCAGAGTGGTCTGCTATCCACAGGAATAAACTCCGCTGCGTAAAGAACCTTCCGCTTCTGTGGGTAACCTCCTGGCGTTCCTCTTATAAGGAGGAAGTTTGTTTGGCTAAGTTACGCCTTGGCCACTGTTATTTTACACATAGTTTTTTGCTAAATAAGACACCTGCTCCAGTTTTCCCTCTGTGCGGTGCCGCCCTATCAGTCCGCCACGTGCTTGTGGAGTGTTTAAGCTTAGCACATCTCCGCAGTTCTCTCCAGCTGCCAGTCAGCTTGGCGGAGATACTGGCGGATGACGAGACAGCTGTGGCCAAGGTTTTTAAATTGTTTTTACAGATTAATTTTAGAATTTAGTGGTCCAATTGTGTATGCTTTTTATCCGTATTTTTAATCTTTTAGGCTTCTTGATGATTTTATTCAGTAGGTAGAGAGCTTTTAGTTCTTTTTGTCTGGGTTTTAGGGTGTTTTCGGTTTTAAAGGGCGCTAATGACCGCACAGTTGTGCACCCTTAATCACACATCATCATCATCATCATCATCTGAGTCTTCAAGTGAACAGATGTTTAGATTGGAAAGCTCACATAAAGTACATCTTACATAAACTCAGCTCTGACTTATGCTATCCGAGAGATGGTTAATGTTAGTTCAATTCATACACTTAAATTAGTGTATTATGCATACTTTAACTCTATCATGGAATACAGAATATTATTTTGGGGCAACTTAGTAGAAAGTAAAAAAGTATTTCTTACACAAAATAAGGTTTTAAGAATAATTACTAACAACCATAGCAATAGCTGCTGCAAAGATCTTTTTAGAACACTGAAGATATTAACCCTTCCTTGCATGTATATGTACCCGATTCTAAAATTCTTTGTATGCAATAGCACCCATTTATAACAAATAATGTAATTCATAGAATAAACACTAGGTAAAAGTACAATATTCCAGTCCTAAACTTTCTTACTTCCAGAAACGTGTCATTATGAAACCATCAAAATATTTAATGCTCTTCCTAACGAACTAAAAGAAAAAAATTGGCAATTTTGATACTTTTAAAAATGCTGCTAGACAGTACCTATGCTCAAAATCAATTGTACGAGATTTGTACAAGATTATCTAAATGACAAATTATCCTGATAATGCCCACTTATCCGAGGCCTTCGGGAATATGACATTGACCTCAGGAAAACCTATAAGCGTCCCAGACTCACTTTAGGCCCATCATAACCCAATAGTCTCCTATAATTAACATATATTCTCTTTCATCCTAGTTTGTGATACTTCATAAAAAAGAAACCACCATCTATACACCGCCTATTATTATAAATCCATCATAACACCATTAAGGGAAAGAGACCCGGAGTGGCAAAACGTTGAAGGCTCTTTGTCCTCAGAGAAGGATGACTCTTCAACGGCACCTCTATGCTGGCTGATAATGCTCATGTAGCTCTGTAAGTAGAATCTAACTGTTCCAATGACAAATCATTGGCAATAAATCTTTGATGTCTGCACAAAAGCTACCTAAATGTGTATGTATTTAAGAAATGACAATAAATGGTATCCATTACAAAAATTTTGAGACGTACTAGCAAAGCCAAATGAAAGTAATCATATTTAATTTATCCCTGCCTTGTTTTTCATATTGTACATAGAGTGTCTCTTATGTTAAAATTGCAAGTAAATATGCTAATAAACTGTATACCTCAGGACATATTCAATGTTCACAGTCCTTTGCGACTACAACAGAACCCACTGAATGCAGATCTACTGTAATCTAATCTAATCAAGAAATTGACTTTATAATGCCTTCAAATGGAGGTGAAACGCGTAGAAAGGAAATTGATGATATGTTAAGCACAGAGTGTCTCAGTCTATTCATAGTATAATTTTAATTATTACATTACTTCACAGTACAAATTCCAATGTACCTTTTTAAATTAAATGAGGCATATTTAATTTGTTTTAATATATATTCTACGAGGACTGATCAATAAAAAATGATCATAATTTTTTTTTTTTTGACAAGGTATCTTTCCTCATCCTCATAATTTTGATAGTCCTTCTCAAAATAGTCTCCCCTGAATGTGATGCACTTGCCCCAGCATTTCTGCCAGTCTTCAAAGACATGCTGGAAACCATTTTTTGAGAGATCCTTCAAAATTGCCTCCGCAGCCTTCACCATTGCTTCTGATAATAAATAATGCGTCACACAAAGGTGTTTCTTCAAGTTAGGGAATAGAAAAATGTAACATGGGGCTAAATCCAGACTATAGGGAGGGTGAGGGATGAACTTCACGTTGATTTTTGCAAGATATTCAGCAACAACATTGCCAATAAGCAGCAGCACATTATCGTGGTGCAGCATCCAGCCTGCTTCACAGAAATGTGGTCTTTTGCGCCTGATATGGACTTGTAATGTTTTCAGGATATCCCTGAAGTATTGTCCAGTTACTGATGTGTGGGCAGGTACAACATGCTGATAAACCATTCATGAATATCAAAGAATGAGATGACCATAACTTTCCCAGCAGAAGCAACCACTTTTGCCTTTTTGGGGTTGGTGATGAAGGAGATTTCTACACTGAGCTTTGCTGTTTGCTCTCAGGATCAAAATGATGTAGCCAAGTTTCATCAGCAGTGATAACATTTGAAAGAAACTCTGGATCTTCCTCTAATATCAACTTTAACTGCATCTTACCTCCATTGCAGCGATTGGTTATACTGAACATGTCTGAACTTGCCTGGTTCTCACAGGCGGGAACCAGGAGTACCAACAATGAAACTATTACGGCGTGTTTGTTTCACATTAAGCTAACAGAATATAATAAGATTGAATTTTAGTGCAAAAAATTATAACCGTAAAAAAATTATGTTCATTCTTTATTGAACAGCCCTCGTATCATACCAGTTAGTTTAAATAAACTGCTAAATTGAATCTATTAAAGAGTTACAAAATTCACATATCTTGGATTGATTCTAGACAGTAACCTTACATGGAAGGACCACATTATGCATGTAAAAAGTTAAGATTCTTCCTGTGTTAGCTGTAACTCACAGGTTGAAATTCAAAGGATTCAGTGTAAATCATTTACGAAGTATCTACCATGCTTTAATTCAATCCCATTTTGGATTACTTAAACATCTTATGGGGTTACATAGAAAATGAAGCTAGCTACAGTGAAGCAATAAGAAAACCATGTTAATTCTTCTTTTCAAGGGAGATCGATTTCACAAACAGATTGCTTGTATCTTCAGTCCATCAATAAACTCCGTTGTCAAGGATTCTGTTTTGAGATTTTGGTAATACTCAAAAAACATAATAACATAGTAACTGGAATCCTTGACAACGGAGTTTATTGATGGACTGATGATGAAAGCAATCTGTTTTTGAAATCGATCTCCATTTGAAAGAAGAATTAACACCATTTTCTTAAGTTAAGTGAAGTATTTTGTTACAAATATTGATATTTGTGTAATATTTATTGCTTCACTGTACCTAGTGTAATCTTATGTGGTAATTCTGCTAAATATTTAATTCATGGCCTCGAAGTACTTCAAAATAATGTACAATCTGCCCTTTAGAAGAAACACAAAAACACTCTACCATATAACTAACATTTTACCATTGCCAGTAAGCATAGGATACCTTAATATATCTCCACAAAATAAAAAATTATCTTCTGAAGTCTAACCTAACATTCGAAAGCTTCTCACACATATATATATAATACAAGAAATAAAGGAAACGTAACAAAACCAACAGTGAACACTTCTACTTATGGCCATAACATTTTAACATCACATGTTATCAACTTATATAAATCACTGCCACTGGAACTGAAAGGCTGCAGGAACATAAAAGGTTTTAAAAGGAAAGTTGCTGAAAATTTACTGACGGTATATTTTGATAGCTGGTAAAGCATCGCTCATTTATAACTGGTTTGATTAGCTGAACTGGTTAAAAGTTAATATATATTTAATGAATCATGAGTATGTAGTTGTTTTTTTTTTTGTAATGTTTTTTGCTACTATTATTTCTTGAGTTATAATGAATGTTTGTATCTTTGTTTGTTTTATATATGTTATTTTTGTACGGTAATTCATTGCTACTATAAAAATGTAATATACGAGGGGGGACCCGAAAGAAACCAGATTGTTGTCATAAAAACTTTATTGATGAACCTTTTTACAAAATTACTTCAGTCACCTTCAAAATACTCTCCATTACATGCGCTGCACTTGTCAAGTCTCTTTTTCCACTGTTGGAAGCATGTTTGGAACTCTTCAAGTTTGATATTGTCAGGTGCCCTTTCCGAAGCTGTTTTTACCGCCTCCACATCGTCATAATGCTCCCCTTTTACCGTTTTTTTTTTTTTCCATTCGTGGAAATAGGAAAAATTTGCACGGGGCTAGGTCTGGCGAATACGGAGCATGGGGAACGACAGACCACCTCTGAGATGCCAAATAGTGGGTGACTTGTACGGCCGTATGTGCTGGAGCATTGTCGTGATGCAGAAGCGAGTCACGTGATCACCAAAGTTCTGGGCGTTTCCTCCTCACTTCTTCTCGCAGACGCCTTAAAATATCCAAGTAAAATTGCTGGTTTACAGTCTGGCCAGGGGGTACGAATTCCCGATGCACAATTCCACGAACATCAAAGAAGACAATGATCATCGTCTTCACATTTGACCTCACTTGCCTTGCTTTTTTAGGTCTGGGAGTGCTGGGAATCCTCCACAGGCTTGACGCTTGCTTGGTCTCTGAGTCATACCCGTAACACCAACTCTCATCCCCTGTAATGACTTTGTTCAAGAAGTTTGGATCATGTGCAATCTCTGTTTTCAAGTCTTGACACACATTCATTCGGATGGTTTTGTGCTTCTGTGTGAAAAGGCACGGAACAAATTTAGCTGCAACACCTCTCATGTGCAAATCTTCCCTCAAAATCTGCTGGCTCAAGCTCCAACTGATTCTTGTCGCTGCTGAAATTTGGTCGATTGTTTGGCAACGATCCTTGTTTATCTTTTGGTGGTCCTTTTCAATGTTCTCCTCATTTCGCGATGCTGAAGGGCGTCCAGAACGAGCTTGATCTTCAACACACGTCTCAACACCTTTAAAGTGCCCAAACCACTCGAAAACCTGTGTGCAGCTCATAGTCTCCTCCTGGAAAGCTTCCTGAAGCATTTAGTAGGTCTCCATTGCAGTGTTTTTCTAAGCAGGAAACAAAATTTCACACACTCTTTGTTCTTTTAAAGTTGGAATAACGACTTCGCAGAGGTAACCCGCCAACAGTCAGAGAAACACAATACCACGCTTGCATGTTCAACTCTACACTGATGCCGTCTGCACAGCTGTTTCATGAAGGTCTCTACTAACACCATCTAGTGTGAGATCCCTGCACTACGTCTACGAGTGGCAGTGCCCTCGGAGTCCGGTTTCTTTTGGGTCCCCCCTCGTAAGTATTGGTAAGGGTTGTTTGCCATCATTTTATATATTTTTGTACTGTTCCCTAGCCTGAGCAATGGCTCTGGGAACCTTTTAATATATAAATAAATTAAATTAAATATAGCACTAATTTGTAAAAATGACCAAAAATTATATAAATGGTTTAGAATGTTTATTATAGTATTAATAAAATTATATTTTCCTTCTTACCTTTAACACAAAATCTGTTGGATTCATAATTATAGCAATAGTAACGCTTCTAATGGCTAATAATATCTTCCTTTCTATCCTGAAAATAATCACAGATATTGATAAAAAACGATCAAAAATTTATATCAAAAGATGAACATTCAATGCCAAAAACATATGTGAGTATGCATGCGAAATCAAATCAAATTTTATTGACACATTTACATACTTCAGCACAGCTTGTAAACTGGTGTTAACTATATTTGTTAACTATATTTGTTAACTATAATCCACTTATTTTAAGAAGTTGATGTTAAAACTTCTTTCTTCTTTTTTTCAAATCGATTTCGAAGGCATTTTGCATTCATCCTCAGTGAAACAAACTCCTTTGTTAAGGAAATCTCGGTTACTATGTTTTCTCTTTGCTATGTCACGTTCCCAGCACCACCAATATCCGAAGACGAAACAAACCTAAAAACAGAATCAATTGCCGGTATGTCAAAATTCATTATGCGATGCTTATTTTTTAAAATAAATATTTTTTTTCCCACACTATCAAATCTATGAGAACATTTAATTGTTTTAATAATTTAACTTCGGGATTTACTTCATGGTTAAATGACCAAAAATGATCTGCTAAGGTCGATTTATCTGTTTGTTTATATTTAATGTTACAAAAATGTTCTTTCTTTCTGGTTTCCAAAGTACATTTTGTCTTTCCAATATAAACCTGATCACAATCTAAACAATTAAATTGATAAATACCAGATTTTTTTTTTCTCGGAATTTTATCTTTTTTACAAAATTATAATAAATGTTTAATACTATATTTATTTTGAGGAACTAAAGTTATACCAAATTCTTTAAACAATTTTGAAAATGTTTAATAACCCAAGGATGGTAAGTAAATTTTTTAAATTTATAATCATCTTTTATTTTTTTAGGAGTAGAAATATCATTAACAGTCTTTGATATTTAAATTTTTCGATCCTCTTTTGTATAAAATCTTTATTAAAACCATCAATTAAAGCAGTATTAATAATATGTTTATACTGTTTATTAAATTCTTCTTTATTCGGGGGCATATTTATTAATCTATAAATCAAACTATTAAAAACAGCAAATGCATGTGAAAAAGGGTTAAAACTTTTATTTTTTATGTAATTATCAATATGTGCAGATTTCCTATAAATACCAAAATCTAATTTTTTATTATTTCTTATTATTTTCAAATCTAGAAAAGGAAGAAATCCATTAATTTCAGTTTCTAATGTGAATTTTATAGCTTTTTCTTGTAAATTTAGTAATTTTAAAAATCAAAGGAAAACCTTTAGTGACTTGAATTTCAAAAACTCATAAAAAGATCAGCAAGAAAAGGTGAAAGAGGATTACCCATTGCTAAGCCAGAAGTTCTGGCTTTAATTTAAATAAATTCCGAAGTTAAATTATTAAAACAATTAAGTGTTCCCATAGATTTGATAGTGTGGGAAATATATTTATTTTAAAAAATAAGCATCGTGTAATGAATTTTGACATACCGGCAATTGATTCTGCTTTTAGGTTTGTTTCATCTTCAGATGTTGGTGGTGCTGGGAACATGACATAGCAAAGAGAAAACATGCTAACCGAGATTTTCTTAACAACGGAGTATGTTTCACTGAGGATGAATGCAAAATGCCTTCGAAATCATTTTCAAAAAGAAGAAAGAAATTTTAACATCAACTTCTTAAGATAAGTGGATTATAATTAACAAATATTTTTATTTGTGTAATGTTTGCTATTGCTTAAAACTAAACAGCTAACAAAATCAATAATTAGTTTATGTCATCTTGCATATATTCTTTAATAGAGTAATAGGCTTTCTTAATAAGTAGATTCTTAACATTTTTTTTGAACAGTGTTTTACTTAAATGTGTAAGGATTGTGATACAATGAAGCACAAAATTAATATAATTTTGAGTGGAACTAATACTCAATGCTCCATTTATTGCTAGTATTTACCTAGAACGCGTTTCGTTAGGATCTTCGTAACATCATCAGCTGTTGTCGACTAATGGATGTTGGTTTGGTGAACTCATTCGAGGTGATAGGTGTGTCTCTGTCAGTATCTTGATGAACTTGAAGTTTGAGTTTTCTTCAAAGGTAGTGTTGAAATTAAACAATTTTCTTTCATATTTCTTTATGAAGATTTTTTCCCAAGTGGTTAATGCAGCTGGATCTTGGACACTTTTTAATAAGTGGATTTCTCGTTCTATTTCATGATTCTCCTTCCAAAAATTTTACGCTACTGCCGATTTATCTATTTCTTTGTTCCTGATGTTCCTAAAATGCTCTTTAAGCCTAATGTTCAAGTTCCTTTTTGTTTTTCCAATGTAAAAGTTGTCACAGCCTTTGCAGTTTATCCGCTTCGTACCTGATTTTTTTGTCTGTGGGTATCTCCTTTGTATTATGTGATTTCAAAAGATGTTGTGTACTAAATTTATTCTGTGGGGCCAAAGTAATATTGCGCTCTTTGAAGACTTTTTGGAAAAGGTGTGTAGCTTTGGGATGATATGTAAATTTTCTGTATGAAGTTTCTTTGCTGATTGGGGAAAGAGTAGTTACTTGTTTGCCTCTTTGTTGTCTTTTGAATTTATCAATCAAACCACTAAAATTTGTAACAGTCGAGTTCCAGCTGATGATGAGAGCAAAAGCTCTTGAAACATGTCCTGTGAAAAAACAGTGTGAGTGAAGCATTGTGTCAATTTAAGTTAATTGACAGAAATTAATCATTTCTTCATACTAGCCATACATAGGCTAAGGTTTCTGATAGAGTCAATATGAAAAATTCAGTGCCATAGCCAGGAACCACGGATCTCCTCATTTCTGTCCAGTTGCTCTAACCCATTGAGCTACCATGGCCAATGTGCCGTCCTGACATTATTTCCCCGGTAGACCATTAGGGGCTCTTGCATTCGAGATACACCATTTGTAGCAACTTACTATCATAAGTACTTGAGTCCCAGGATTCATCATTTAACTCTTATTATTTTAGTTAACTGATGGAAATTAATCATTTCTTCATACTAGTGGTATATAGGCTAAGGCTTTTGATAGATAAGAGTCAACATGAAAAATTCAATGCCATGGCCAGCAACTCTGTGGTTCAGATCCCAGCCATGGCATTGAACTTTTCATGTTGACTTAATCTATCAATGTGTTGATATCTTCTCGATTCTTTTTTGTGCTAGGTACTCAATTATTTAACTTAAAACAAGTATACATTATAAGGCTGTTTTTTGTTTTCTTTTTTTTTTTCATAGTTACACACCACTAGATGAATATCAGCAAACTGTTCATATAAAGTGTATGTTACAAATTGTCAGTAATTAAATATTTTACTGTAAAATTAATTTAAACGAAACATAACCCTCATAAATACACTTTTAATAGTGTCGCAAGCCCATTGTTGGTCGAGACGGCAAGGTATTCAAAGGGATGGGCACTGCAGTGTGTAGATGAAAGCTCGCCGAAGCAGCGGGGGGAAAGAGATGGTTTTCTCGAGAGTTCTGGTTCTTTGTTCTATCCGCATCTCGATTATTTGAGAAATTACTGGAATGTGAGTTATCTATAAAAAGGCAGTCCGCCCACCACAAGATTCAGTCGGTAATTGAACTCGCGTGCGTATACAGCTGTGTGTTTGTGGTCGTATTGTGAATGTGACGCAATTCTGGACTGCTGTGTATGAAGCGTGTTTCTCTGGAAATAAAGTGCAAATTTTGGTGTTTGTAACCTGGACTTTTGATTTCTTGGACCCACAAAGTCACAATATAAACACTTGCATTTAGTATGTCATTCATTGTACAGTGTAATTAATGCAGTTTTCAGCACTATGGTTACAATTAAATCAAATAGATAAAAATAGAAAAGCTAACTGAGAGTTAGTACTACTTTAAAATAAACTAAATATATAAATAAATAATGTGTCCTATACTTACTTGTAAAGATAATATCCCTTCATACAGAGTGTCTTAACAATGGAATGGGGGCTACAATACTTGTACAGCAGACGATCAATGTGAATTACAGGTGAAGCCCCAGGATCCAGTCTCAGCTTCATTCTCATATAATCCATCTCAGATCTATAGTCTTCCGTGCCCTTACTTATTGCTCTTTTATAATACTCCAGGGCTTTTGTTGCATCATTAGAATATTCGTAAAATAGTCCAGCAAGATCATTCACCTAAAATGTTAATATGACAAACAAATTAGAAATAAATTGAGATTTAACTGTATTGGAACACCACAGTGAAGCGAAAAATTATTAATTTTTAGATGAGTCGTATTTATTACACATCTGCTTCACTTTCGTAGTGACTCATCTAAAAATTAATAAATTAGAAATATTTAACTATGAGAGTCGGCAGAAAAGTCCCTCTCAACATAATCTCCAGAAAGGCTAATACATTTGTCATATCAGTGTTCAAATTTAATTAAACCATCTCTGTATTGTGATTTATCACAATTTATCACGGCCCTCAAAATAGCTGTTTATCGCATCAATGTCCTCCTCGTTGCTGGGAAATCTTCATTCCCCAAGAACTTTTTTGAGGTTCAGGAACAGGTTGCGGTCACTGGGTGCTAGATCTGGTGAATAGGATAGGTGTTCAAGCAATTCAAACTTTAATTCACACATTTTGCATATTGCAATGACTGAGTGATGGGCCAGAGCATTGTCATAAAGAAACAAGACTTTTTTTCTTTGCCAAATGACGTCTTCTTTTCACCTCATCACTCAAATGTTGCACTAAGCTTGCGTAGTAGTCACCAGTGATACTTTTACCCTTTTCCAAGTAATCAATAAAAATAATTCCCTGTGCATCCCAGAAAACACTCGCCATAACCTTGTTAGCTGAGAAAATTTACTTTACCTTTTATGGAATTGCTTCACTTGGCGCAATCCACTGTTTTGACTGTCATTTACTTTCTGGAGTGTAGTGTATATCCAAGTTTCATCAGTGGTAACAAGGCATCTCCAAAATTCACTGAGATTTTTACAGTAGAAGTTCAAATTTTTAACAGAAACAGTTTTTCTTTGCAACTTTTGATCAAGTGTCAACAAATGCAGCATCCAACTTTCACAGACCTTGTGAAAGCCCAAATCAATACTTAAAATATTATATGCAATTCCTTTTAATATAGAGTAAAACCTGAAAAATTCAATGCCATGTCTGGGATTTGAACCATGGATCTCCTGGTTTCCATCCAGTCACTCTTACCCATTGAGCTACCATGGCCAACATGCCGTCCTGACATTAAATTCTACAATTGACTCATATAGTTTCCCAGTAAACCACTAAGAGCTCTCGTATTCGAGATACACCGTTTGTGGCGTCTTACTATTTTAAGTACATTTGATATTTCTATCTTGGAAGTGTTGAAAACAGTGTTGTTGTAATAAATTAAATTTACAGAAAACTAACACAGACAGACAACTACATAAAAGCTAATGGCTACCACCCAAGATCCCACAAACAGGCAATCTTCAATAGTTTAGCACATAGACTGGTCAACATCCCTCTCACAGCAGAAGAATACAACAAAATTATTGAAATAGCACAAAAAATTACTTTCCCAAATTATTAGTAGACCAAAAAGTGAACTTAGCAAAAAAAGAAGAAGCTAATAAAGGAAACCAAAACCCTCTCAGCTACAGAAACTAATATGATTTTCAAAAAAATTCACTTACCATCTATGGGCCTTTGATAAATTCAAAGAAGTTTTCAAAAAACCAAACATTCAACTAGCTCCAGTCAACCATTACTGCTTAAAAAACCTAATTTGCTCAAATATCAAAGAAGCCATTCCATCTAACGAAAAATCTGGTATATATCAAATTGAATGCTGTGACTGTAGTCAAATTTATATTGGAAAAACCAAAAGAAATTTAGAAACAAGAGCAAAGGAACACTTTAGGAACATAAAATATAAACAATTAGAAAAATCAGCAGTAGCCATGCATTTTTGGGAAAAATACCCAACACAAATCCAGAACCAAAACTACTAAAACATACATGAGGAAAACAATAACTGTCCACATGGGAACAAATCTTCATTTCAAAAAATAGGAACACAGTACTCAATTTTAACATCCGCCAGAAAGATTTGTTCAGCAAGTTCCTCGAACCGCCACCAGAGTAGACCTATGACAAAATATCACCAGCTACACTACCGAGAACCAGTCGATGTCCAGTTCACGATGGAGGCAAAGTCTCTGAAACATGTTCCGAGAAAATTTAAAAGTGTTTTTTAGTGTCATTAATCAACTCCCTTTAAATTTAATTTACTTTTAATATGTTTACATCCTCTGCTATCTCAAACAACTTTAATCTATGGTCTTCCAGTGCTTAACTATGAATTTTTTCAATGATCTCTGGAGTTATGACTTCCACAGGGTATCCAAAGCGAGACTCATTTGATTTTAAACTCTACAACCCATCTTTTAATCATTGTATATGAAGAGGCAGAGTCTTTCAATGTATTGTCCATTTCCTCCTTGATTTCTTTACGCATGATGCCTTTCAAATGGAAGTATTTAATCACTGCTAGTTTTTCCGAATCCTCCATTTTTGTGAAACCTCTACACTTGTCTTGTTTGAAATGCTATCATTCAAACACTAAACAAGCTAAGTGACCTGTAGCTATGGATACAAGCTACTGCCAATTCAAGTGCACCAAACGAGACTTTATGAAGGAAGCTTTAACTACAAAGTGATAATGTTATACAATAAACTTCCAAATTCATTTAAACAAGCTGCATCATTAAAACACTTTTAGAATAAGGCTAAGAATTTTTTACATGCACACTATTTTTATACAGTTAATGAATTTTTAGAACAATAACCATATAAATGAGCACTGGGAGCATAGTACATTCACAAACCTGTAATATTTATATTATAATGACATTTATTGTAGCAAATTAGTCTATGCAAATACCACATGAAACCACTGAAAGGCTAGATAAAGTCAACATAAAAAATTCAATGAAATGGCCAGGATTTGAACCACGGATCTCCTGGTTTCCGTCTAGTCGCTCTAAACCATTGAGCTACCATGGCCAATGTGCAGTTCTGACATTAAATTCTCCATTTGACTCATATATTGACTCATATATATATCAAAGACCTTAGCCTATATACGGCTAGTGTGAAGAAATGAATAATTTCCATTAATTAACTAAAATAAGAAGAGTTAAAGGATGAAGCCTGAGACTCAAGTACTTACGATAGTAAGTCGCCACAAACGGTGTATCTCGAATGCAAGAGCCCCTAGTGGTCTACCAGGGAAATACACGAGTCAAATGGAGAATTTAATGTCAGGACAGCACATTGGCCATGGTAGCTCAATGGTTTAGACCAACTGGATGGAAACCAGAAGATCCAAGGTTCAAATCCCGGCCATGGCATTGAATTTTTCATGTTGACTCTTATCTATCAAAGAGCTTAGCCTATATATGGCTAGTGTGAAGAAATGATTAATTTCCATCAATTAACTAACATAGATAAGCTGGTTACTATGTATATTGTATGTAATCAATTTGACTTTATGTATATACTGTATTTATACATTTTGACGTGTCTCATAACATGTATATGTTGCCAAGGTCAAACTAAAAAATTCTAATTCTAATATTAAATTCCTCTTTATTCAGGGGTATATTTATTAATCTACAAATCAAACTATTAAAAACAGCAAATTTATGTGAAAAAGGATTAAAACTTTTATTTTTTATGTAACTATTAATATGAGTAGACTTCCTGATACCAAAGTTTAATTTATTATTATTTCTTATTATCTTTAGGTCTAGAAAAGGAAGAAATTCATTAATTTCAGTCTCTAATGTGAATTTTATATCTTTATCTTGTAATTTTAGTAATTTCAAAGCAATTTAAAAGTAAGTGTTGTCTAGTGTCTTTAATCGACTCTCTTTAAAGTTAATAAATCATTTATGTGTTTATCAGGAACAATAGCAAAAATGTCAACAATATATCTTTACCAAACTTTAATAATTAAAGGGAATGCTTTAGTGACTTGCATTTCAAAAAAACTCATAAAAATATCAGCAAGAAACGGCAGGAGAGGATTACCCATTCTATGCCAGAAGTTTGTTGAAAAAATTCACCATTAAAAGTAAAAAAATTTTGATCTAAACAAAAATTAGTAAGTTTAACAAAGTCGGCTATTAAGTCGTCATGTAAATTTATTGAACTCAACCACTTTTTAAAAAACAATCAAAAATTTGTTCCCTCTCTCAATTAATAAGAAAATTTTCATCATTTCTTATAAGTGAAGTTTTATATTACAAATTATTATATTTGTATATATTAGCATTGATTGTAATCTAATTCATTAATAAAAGAGAAGCTCCTCCATACATGGCTAAGGCTTACACAAATTATCCTTCTGTAAACTTAACAGATGGCTCTCTCTCTTAGAGGAACATGGAGCCAGAGCTGGTGGAACGTGCAAGTTCTTCTCTTTCTACAAACACGCTGCAAGAAATACTACAAATTTTAATGCTGAAGTTTCAGCTATATATCTTTCATTCCAAAACATTCTTATTTGGCTGCAACAATGCAAGAATATTGTTATTTTGTCAGATTCTAAAGCAGCAATTCAGGCTGTAGCATCAACATACTTTCCAGAATCGGAAAAAAATTCTAGAATACAAAATATAATCCAGACAACTAAAAAACTTGGAAAACAAAAGATCTGGTAAATACCAAATTGAATGCTGCAACTGTAGTCAAATTTATAGAAGAAAAACCAAAAGAAATTTAAAAACAAGAGCAAAAGAACACTTTAGGAACCTAAAATACAAGCAATTAGAAAAATCAGCAGTTGCCACATAAAAATCAGCAGTTGCCACATATTTCTGGAATAAAAACCATAAATTGAATCCAGAACCAAAACTACTTGCCCGCCTTGGTAGCGTGGTGATAGCATGTCTGCCTCACGTTCAAGAGGTCCCGAGTTCAAATCTCAGTCAGGGTGAGTTACCTGCATAAGGTTTTTTCTAGGGTTTTCCCTTATCCTGAAAGAAGAATGTCGGGTAAATCTAAGCTCTATGGAACCTGGGCTCATTTGAGCATCATTTCACCCATTTCATTCATTGTGTAACATGACAATGTTGGAGGACGTAAATTAAAAAAAAAAAAAAAAAAAAAAAAAACTTAAATGCACAACAGAAAAACAAGAACTGTCCGTATGGGAACAAATTGTCATTTCAAAAAATAGGAACAAAGTATTCATTCAATTTCGACATCCCCCAAAAAGATTTGTTCACCAAGTTCCTCGAACTGCCACCAAAGGAGACCTATGACAAAATATTGCCAGCTACACCACAGAGAACCAATCGATATCCGGTTGAAAATGGAGGAAAGTAGCCCCTGAAACATGTTCCGAGAATTATGTAGAAAATGATGCTAGCTACAGTGAAGCAATAAATATTACACAAATATAAATATTTGTAACAAAGCCTTCACTTATCTTAAGAAATTGGTGTTAATTCTTCTTTCTAATGGGGATCGATTTCACAACAGATTGTATGTTCAATCCATAAATAAACTATGTTGTCAAGGATTCCGATTAGCATGTTCTTATGTTTTTCCAGTATTACCAAAATCTGAAAACGAAACAAGCCTATAAACAGAATCAATTGCTGGTATTTCAAAATTCATTACACCATAGAGTCAACATGAAAAATTCAATGCCATGGCTGGGACTTGAACCACGGATCTCCCGGTTTCCGTCCAGTCGCTTTTAACCTTTGAGCTACCATGGCCAACGTGCCATCCTGACATTAAATTCTCCATTTGACTCATATATTTCCCCAGTAGAATTTGGCAGCTTGATGAAGCAGATTTTAATAAATACGACTCATCTATAACTTAATAATTTTAATACTTTATTTATTTTGAGGAACTAAAGCTACACCAACTTCTTTAAAAAAAATTTCAAAAAGTTTATTAATCCAAGGATGGTAAGAAAATTATTTAAAATTATAATCGTCTTTTATTTTTTTAAGGGTAGAAATATCATTAACAGTTATTTGGTATTTAAATTCTTCAATGTTCTTTTGTATAAAGTCTTTATTAAAACCATTAATTAAAGCAGTATTAATAATATATTTATATTCTTTTTTAAATTCTTCTTTATTCAGGAGTATTTATTCTTTATTCTTTCCATTTGAAAGAATAATTTACACCAATTTCTTAAGATAAGTGAAGACTTTGTTAGAAATATTTATATTTTTGTTCTGTTCCGAGAAATTTAAAAGTAAGTGTTGTTTAGTGTCATTAATCGACTCACCCTTAAATTTAATCCTATAGAAATACTCAAAAAACTGAAATATTCAATCATATACCATATTAAGTATAGACAGAACAGTTGTACCAATATGCAAATGATGCGTGATAACCTGTGTTAATTATAACATGTAACAAAATACCATTGTGCAGCCATTACATTTACCTCCAGCTCTGCAGTTCAGGCAGATATCACTTTCCTGAAAAATGAAGGGAAAGAAGCTGATAAGAATGCTCAGGGTAATCCAAAATACAACCAGGAAAAGGTCTATCACAGAGGTGCCATCGAGTGTCACTGAGCGTCTTCTTCAGCTTTTCGCTTAATGGCACCGGGTGCATGGGAATAGCTGACTGGCATTGGCGATTGTGGTACGTCTACACCCCTTTGTATTTTAAAACAAAGGCAAGTAAGTGGCAGACAGTCAACATGTCCCACTACAGATTTCACCCAGAATGGGAAAATCAATATTTTGCAATTTACTACAAAGCCAAAGCATGCTGTGTAATAAGTTAAAACGAAATGTGTACTGCATCAAAATATAATATTCAAAGACATTTCAACATATGGCATTCTAAGGAGTACAACACCAATATTCTGACTGGTTCAGCCTGTCAATGAAGATTTCAGAACTTGAAACAAATCCTCTTCTATTATTAATGTAAAACCCAACAATATATTGCATGGAACCTATAAAATTGCAAATTTAATACATAAAGGGAATAAGCCATATTCTGAAGGGGAATTTGTAAAAGAATGTATGACAACAGTAGCTGAAGATATTTGCCCCAGTACACTGCAAGCCTTTAAACAACTAAGCCTTGGATGAGGCACAATAACCTCCAGGATATCAGAAATGGCCTCTGATATCAAAGAGCAATTAAAAGCTAAAATAAAGAATTCCATATGGTACTCTTTATCCATAGTTGATGGTACAAAACTAACAGTTACTGCTTAGCACAAAAGTGAATCGAGAAGATATTGACACACTGCTTCACTCACACTGTTTTTTCATAGAACATGTTTCAAGAGCAAAATGACATCTGCTGACAGCAATCCACGTCACTTATAGTTGATTGCAGGCTGCAGATGATTTTTTAGGAGATCTGTGTATGATGCACTGATGACAGTAGTCCCTCTAGGCATATAATGCTCCAAAATGACGCCGTTTTCGTCCCCAAAGAGAGTCAGTATAACCTTCCCTACTGATGGTTCTGTTCAAAACTTCTTTGATTTTGGTGATGAGGGATGGTGCCATTCCTTGCTCGCTCTCTTCATTTCCAGTGGTGGACGTGAACCCAGGTTTCTTCCCCAGTAACAACTCTTGCAAGGAAGCCATCACCTTCCCGTTCAAAGAGCCGAAGAAATTTTTCACAAGCATCAACACGTCACTCTCTCATTTCAGGAGTCAGCTGCCATGGCACCCTTCTTGCAGACACTTTATGAAACTGGAGCACATCATGCACAATGTGGTGTGCTGACCCATGACTAATCTGTAAACATGCTGTAATATCATTCAGTGTCGCTCGGCGGTTTTCCTTCACTATGGCTTCAACTGCTGCAATGTTCAGTGGAGTCACAACTCGTTGTGCCTGACCTGGATGTGGAGCATCTTCCACTGAAGGCACACCATTCGTAGACCTACTGCTGTGACAAACATGCATCACCGTAATGAAACTCCATTCGTCGATCAATTTCAATAGGTTTCACACGTTCACTAAGCAAAAACCGAATAACAAAACACTGTTCTTCCCTGGTGCAAGTCGCAAGTAGGGCGGCCATCTTTATACTGATACTGCGACAGTATGTGTGCATCTACACTATGCTGCCATCTACAGGTTATTCTGGATGCTGTTTGTAGCACGCTTACCAGCTTACAGGATAATGGCTCGAAATTTTGATTTGTTATTACAAATTTAAGGTTTTCATTTGACTCACCCTTGTATTAACATGTAGCTGTAAAAGTATAATGGAATTCAATACATGTTGTGCACATAAAAATATAATTAAATATTTTAACAGCCTGTCACTAAATCTTCCTCGCGCTCTTTCTTACCCCAGTATCTACTACATCACCTGCGAAGGTTAACTAGGAGGGGGGAAAGGTAACTGCCCTGTTTCCCCTCAATAACACCACTGGTCTATCACATGGTGTGCCACAAAGAAAAGTTTACTATTTATTTATTTATTTTCAGTTCAGTATAGTGTTAAATACACAAAAGAACCACGTCATATGAATTTATACAGTTTAAGAACACAGCTATACAGGTTGTGTGATATAAATAGAATACTAACTTGCTTTAATAAATCCATACACAATAATAATAATAATAATAATAATAATAATAATAATAATAATAATAATAATAATAATAATAATAATAATAATAATAATAATAATAATAATAATAATAATAATAATAATAATAATAATAATAATAATAATAATAATAATAATAATAATAATAATAATAATAATAATAATAATAATAATAATAATAATAATAATAATAATAATAATAATAATAATAATAATAATAATAATAATAATAATAATAATAATAATAATAATAATAATAATAATAATAATAATAATAATAATAATAATAATAATAATAATAATAATAATAATAATAATAATAATAATAATAATAATAATAATAATAATAATAATAATAATAATAATAATAATAATAATAATAATAATAATAATAATAATAATAATAATAATAATAATAATAATAATAATAATAATAATAATAATAATAATAATAATAATAATAATAATAATAATAATAATAATAATAATAATAATAATAATAATAATAATAATAATAATAATAATAATAATAATAATAATAATAATAATAATAATAATAATAATAATAATAATAATAATAATAATAATAATAATAATAATAATAATAATAATAATAATAGATGGTGGTGGTGGCGGTGGTGGTGGTGGTGGTAACAATAATCTTTATAAAAATAAAGTTCTAACTAGTATTAATAAACTCATCCACACTAAAATAGGCTTTGTCAATTAGGAAACATTTCAGCATTAATTTAAAATGATTATCTTTAAAATTCTTGATAGTGACTGGTAGTATGTTATAAAATTTTATGCCCATAAAACTAGGTGTCTTCTCATAAAAGTGCAGTCTATGGGTAGGAATTGCTAAGTCGTCTTTATGTCTAGTGTTTGATTTTATGCACTATAGACACAATTGCAGTATTGAACAGAAATTCAGAACAGTTGAAATTTCTGTAGACCAGTCAAGAAGTAAAGTAGTTGCTCCTTTCCCAGTTAGGCAACAACCCATGAATATCTGGAACTAAAGAGACAACAGCCTTCTCTGGACAACCTGAACTCTTTATTTCTCTTATTAGCAAAAGGTATTACAAGACATCACAGTAGAAAAAAATACTGCAAAAATAAATTTACCTTGATCTAAATATTAAATTAATTATTAAACCAGTTGTTTACGAGTACTGTATTTTCACTTAGAGGACACAGCTGCACTTTCAGTGAAAGACTTAAGAGAGTTCCAAAGAGGGCAAATTGTGGGGCTTGATTAGCTGGAGCAACGGTAACTAACACAACCAACTTCTTTAATTATTAAATTATAGATGAGTCGTATTTATTACATATCAGCTTCACTTACGTACCTATATTGAGGACATGTTTTGTGAACCATCCTTCGCATCATCAGCACTATTGCGACTAAAGCTTGATCCAGTGATGTGGGTAGTTCTGGAGTTGCTGCTGCCATTTGTTGATTTTGTTATGAATTTAAATGTGGGTTGTCTTCTCGCGGGATTTCGAAGTTCATTAGTTGGTTTCCATGTTTTTCTATGTATATTCTCTCCCATATGATGAGCTCACTATGTTTTTGTATGTATTTTAGTAATTTGGTGCTATCTTCAATTTCATGATCTTCAGACCAGAAATGAACTGCTCTTGCGGACTTATCAATATTTTTGTATCTTAAGTGCCTAAAATGTTCTTTCTTTCTAGTGCCTATATTTCTTTTTGATTAAGCTTCAGTCGCATTAGAGCTGACGATATGAATGATGGTTCGCGAAACATGTCCTCAATATAGGTACGTAAGTGAAGCTGATGTGTAATAAATACGACTCATCTATAATTTAATAATTATTTTACTTCACTGTGGTGTTCCAATACAGTTATATTTCGATAACTTCTTTAATGTTTCAACAGTCATGATAGCCTGGAAAGACATCTTCATGTACAAGGGCTGTTTATTAAGAATGATCACAACTTTTGTTTGACAACATACCTTTATTCATCCCTATTATTTTGATGATCCTTCCCAAAATATTCTTCCCTGAATGCAATGTTACAATGTTTTCAGATATCCCTGTAGTACTGTCCAGTTACTGATGTGTGTGCAGGTACAACATGCTGAAAAACCATTCCATGAATATCAAAGAATGAGATGACCATAACTTTCCCAGTAGAAGCAACCACTTTGGCTTTTTGGGGGGGTGGGAGTTGGTGATGAAGGAGATTTCCACACTGAGCTTTGCTGTTTGCTCTCAGGATCAAATTGATGTAGCCAAGTTTCATCAGCAGTGATTACGTTTGAAAGAAGCTCCGGATCTTACTCTAACATCAACTTAACCTGTATGCAGACCTGCATGCGTATGTCCTTTTGTTCGGGAATCAACAATCTTGGGACCCAATGCGCACAAACACATCTCATGTGTAATGTTTGTGTCACCAACGTGTGGGTGGCACCCAATGAAATGTTCAGTATTTCAGAAAGTGATCTTAAGGTATTTCATCTATCCTCTCTCACAATGGCAGCAGCAGCGCTGATGTTTTCTTCCATAAGAGCACTAACTGGAGCACCAGGTCCACCTTCCTTTGAAATTGATTGTCTCCCCTCTTTAAACATTTTAAACCACCTTCGAGTTGTGCTGTAGGGAAGAACAGACTCTTCATAGGCCTCCTGTAATATTTTATAGGCCTGAACTGAAGATTTGTTGAGACGAAAGCAGAATTTCAAAGCCGTATATTGTTCCTCGCCTGTTACCTCCATTACAGCAGTAGGTGATACTGAACATGTCTGAACTTACCTGGTTCTCACAGGCGGGAACCAGGGGTACCAACAATGCAACTACTACGGCATGTTTGTTTTACGTTAAGCTAACAGAATATAATAAGATTGAATTTTAGTTCGAAAAAATATGACTGTAAAAAATTATGATCATTCTTTATTGAACAGCCCTCGTAAAAGTAATAGTGAGAGATAATCAGAACTAAATGACAGGAATTGTCATATACTAACAAGAAATTTGTCAGAAAAACATTAAACTACAGCAGCTAAAGTGACTGCAGAGCTCAATAGTCATCTTCTAGATAATGTATCTATCAACACTGTCTGCCAAGATCTTCATAAACTGGAGGAGTACGTAAACAATTAGTGACAAAAGCAAATGCAAAGAAATGTAAAATATAGCGTCAGGAACATAAATCCTGGACAACTGATTAGTGGAAACAAGTCATTAGGGTCAAACAAGTCCACATTTAAGTTATTTTCAACATCAAGCTGGATTTACATCTGGAGAACTCCAAAAGAAGCCTGCAGTGCTGACTGCTCCATTCCAACGGTTAAGCATGGATGTATGATGGTGTGGACAGCTATATCATGGTATTCTCCTGGTCCCATCATTACTCTCAGTGGCCTTGTTACATCCAAAAAGTATTTGAATATTTTAGGTGATCAGGTGTACTACATGATTCAAATATTGTTCCCAACAATAATGTCATATTTAAAGATAGTAATGCACCCAGTCATACAATCAGGAGAGTACATAATTGTGGTTTGAGGAGCATGGAAATGAACCGTAGCATTGTTCTTGGTCAGCACAATCCCCAGACATGAACATTATTGAAACAATGTATAAAAATTAAAAGAACCGTAGAGTCAGTCAAGTACAAGTTAAAATTCATAACAAATTAATAAAACATGTTAATCATCTAATAGATCTTTCTGTATGGGCAAAAATCTTCATTAACAAAAATCGTCACAGAATTATGAACTTTGAAACTCCACTGCCGGACGTCTTTGACAAATACATCAGGCCATCTGTCGATGATACAGAGAAAGAGGAAACCATTACAGCCTGCACTAGTCAAGACTCAGGTGAATAAGGGAGCAACAGCTCCCATGTTTCACATGTCCTGTGAAAAACAGTGAAGCAATGTGTCAATATCTTCTTGATTCATTTTATTATTGAAACAGCTTGGGTGGTATTGAATAGACACACAGCAGATTTCTATCTCCCTCGTCACCACAGAAGTTAGAAGAGGTTCTGATACAAGAGTGGCATAACATTGCATTAAAGGCTATACGAGGGCCATGCCAAAAGCTTTTGGCAGTGCTAAGACAGAAAATCTGACAACTATAACATTATTGTAGTTTGAAAGAGCGATGTTTTTTGACCTTGGAGCATGCGTGTGGCAGCCCCCACCACAGGGCCATGCATGGACAGCGAGTGAAGATGCAGTTAGCGGTAAGTCAGACACAGTGCAAGATGATTCTGTTGCGCTGTGATTTCCGAGCAATGATTTATTATGACTACAAAAAGAAGTTAAATGCAGAAGAATGCCACTCTTCACTGGTATGTCTTTTTAGTGAGTGTGCCCCATCTAGGGCCATTGTTGGAAATTGGTTCCGTGAATTTTCAAGGGGCAGGGAGTCTCTTGAAGATGAACCTTGTCCTAGTCGACCACGCAATGGCAGTGACCCAAGAAAATGTTGATGCTGTGAGGAAAATCCAAGAGAAAATTCATCTCACATTTTGTGATATTGAAGGGTACCTAAATATTGGGTCGACTGCAGCAGACCATTGTTCATGATTATTTAGGCCTAACTAAGAGATGTGCGCGTTGGGTGCCACATTCCCTGACAGAAGCCCAAAAGAATGCAAGAGTGGATTGGTGTAAATTTATGCTTGAAAAATTTGACCAAGGGCAGTCCAAAGACACTTACAATATCGTCACAGGTGATGAAACATGGGTGTATCATTATGACCCCAAAACGAAGAGGCAGTCATCAGTATGGTGCATTCCAGGTCAGAAACCACCCATGAAAACTCAGAGAACTAGGAGCTCTGGAAAGAAGTTGGTGGCCACTTTCTTCACCAAGATGGGTCATCTCACCTCTGTGACCTTGAATACATGCCATACAGTTACTGCAGAGTATGTGACTGAATGTCTGCTGAAGGTCTTTGCAACATGGAGGTCAATGCATCCCAAGATGAAGAGTGGGCATCTTCTTCTGCATTACAACAATGCCTCAGCACACACGGCTGCCAGAACCATGGGCTTCCTGGAGAAGAAGAAAGGGTGAGTCTTAACTCACCCACCCTATTCCCCAGACCTGGCCCCATGTGACTTTTTCCTGTTCCCAAAGACAAAGGAAAAGCTACTTGGGCAATTATTTTCACCCGGTGAAGAGGCTATTGAAGGGTACAACAGTGCTCTAAGTGACATCTCTAAAGAAGCTTGGACTGAGACATTCTCTAAGTGGTTTCAAAGGATGGAAAAGTGTATCAGTTATCATGGAGAGTATTTTGAAAAGTTGTAATAGTTTGTGAATAAAATGTATTTCTGAATCTCTGCTAAAAACTTTCGACATAACCCTCGTACAATCATTATATCCTAGTACTCCAAGAAGAATTGCAGCTCTATTACAGGCAAATGGGGACCGATTCCTTACTAATAAACCATTCCATAATAAGATGTCCATATTATTTTCCCTATTTCTTGTATATTCATATTCATTTATTTCATCCTTCAGATCATGTTTACATGAGCACCAGCTGATATATGACATACAGCAAGACCTGAATGCATTGAATAGCTGGTTTAAGAGCAATAAGTTAACATTAAATGTCTGTAAAACAAAATATATGTTATTTCATAAAAGATCATATGTACCAGTAGTAAATAACAAGATACATGTTGATAACGCAGTGATTGAAAGAGTAACAAAAATCACATATCTAGGTTTTATTCTAGACAGTACGTTCACATGGAAGGACCATATCATGCATGTAAAAAATACGATTCTTCCTGTGTTAGCTGTAATTCACAGACTGAAATTCAAAGGATTCAGTGTAAGTCATTTACGAAGTATCTACCATGCTTTAATTCAATCTCATTTGGATTACTTAAACATCTTATGGGGTAACTCTGTTAAATATTTAATTCATGACCTCGAAGTACTTCAAAATCGTGCCTTGAAAATAATCTACAATCTACCCTTTAGAACAAACACAAAAACACTCTATCATGTAACTAACATTTTACCATTACAAGTAAACATAGAGTTGTCCTTGATAATATATCCCCACAAAATAAAAAATAATCTTCTAAAGTCCAATCTAACATTTGAAAGCTCCTCACATATATATATAATACGAGAAATAAAGGAAACTTAACAAAACCAACAGTGAACACTTCTACTTATGGCCTGAACAGCTTAACCTCACACATTATCAACTTATATAATGCGCTGCCACTGGAACTGAAAGGCTGCAGGAACATAAAAGGTTTTAAAAGGAAAGTTGCTTAAAATTTACTGAAGGCATATATTGATAGCTGATAAAGTGTTACACATTTATAGCTGGTTTGAAAGCTGAACTGTTTAAAAATTAATATGGATTAATGTCCCATAGAATATGTAGCTTCTTTTTTTTCTGTCAAGTTCTTTGTTACTATTATTTCTTGAGTTATAGTGAATGTTTGTATCTTTGTATGTTTCATATATGTTATTCTTGTACGGTAATTCATTCCTACTATGAAAATGTAATATAAGTATTGTTAAGGGCTGTTTGTCATCATTTTATATATTTTTGTACTGTTCCCTAGCATGAGCTATGGCTCGGGGAACCTTTTCAGATAACAATAAATAAATAAATAAATAAATAAATAAATAAATAAATAAATAAATAAATAAATAAATAAATAAATAAATAAATAAATAAATAAATAAATAAATAAATAAATAAATAAATAAATAAATAAATAAATAAATAAATAAATAAATAAATAAATAAATAAATAAATAAATAAATAAATAAATAAATAAATAAATAAATAAATAAATAAATAAATAAATAAATAAATAAATAAATAAATAAATAAATAAATAAATAAATAAATAAATAAATAAATAAATAAATAAATAAATAAATAAATAAAATAAAATGGAATCGTCAACATTGTACAATAGAAATACAATTCACTTAAACAGTACAATTAAGAATGCAGTCTCACACACACACACATACATAGTCTTAATTAGCTAGTTTATACAGAACTATCTATTTACATATTCCATAATTGAATAAAATGAATTTTTTACTAAATATGGTTTGAGCTTTTTCTTAAATATATTCACATTTTCTATGTTTCTTATATTAGGGGGTATTATGTTGAACAATTTAATCCCATTGTGATAAGCACTGGATTTAGCTAGTTTTGTTCTGCAATATTGTACATGAAAATTTTCTTTCTGTCTTGTACTATGAAAATGAATCTCTATTGTTTGGTAGCTGATGCCTTATTTCTCTGATATGGTTGATGACTTCCAATATGTACATACTTGTTGTAGTCATGACCCTTAATTTTTTTAAATAATTCCCTGTATGATGCTCTGTTCGATTCACCAGCCATTATTCTTAAAGCCTGCTTTTGCAAACCAAATACTTTTACTTGCAACCAAAAGGTTTCTCTGGAGAATGACATAAATCAAGTTGTGTTCCAAGAATACATTTAAATATTTAATACATATATAATAAGATTCTGTAACTTACCGAACTATTATTTGGTCCCAAAGTTAGAGCATGGAGAATTGCTTTCTTGCCCCGCTCTTTGTCTCTATAAGGGAATGGCAAGGACGCCAGGTTTCTTCCACATTGAGCAATGATAGTGGCAGAAGACTCCACTAGATTTAGAACTCTTAAATTCAGTTGCTGAGCAAGGAGAGCATAATTCTTTTCAGGTAGCTTAAGCATGTGAGAACTAGTGACATTCTGGGTACTACATGATTTTTTGTAGTGATCCAGAGTACAGCTGTAACAAAACAAATTAATTAATAAATAAAACATATATCAAGGTAGTATATGTGTTGATGTATTTTCTTATAAACAGTTTATGACAGACACGGCACAGTTGGAACTTTGATGCAAACTGCCATTTTCTTTGTAATTATGTAGTACAGATGTGGCAAAAATATGCCTATGGCATTTTTATCCTTGCCATTACAGCAACAATAACAGGGGTGAGACAACATGATATGAATGTATTTACAGTGCTTATCTTTAAATAAACAATGGTATTGTGTTTTGACTAATTATTATAAAATGATTTGCAAATACGAGGGCTGTTCAATAAAGAATAATCACAATTTTTTTTTTTTTTTTTTTTTTTTTTTGACAACGTACCTTTACTCATCCTCATAATTTTGATGGTCCTTCTCAAAATAGGCTCCCCTGAATGCGCTGCTCTAGTCCCAACATTTCTGTCAGTCTTCAAAGACATGCTGGAAAACATTTATTGAGATATCCTTCAAAATCGCCTCCGCAGCCTTCACCACTGCTTCTGATGATGGATAATGCCTTCCACGAAGGCGTTTCTTTAAGTTAGGGAATAGAAAAAAGTCACATGGGGCTAAATCCGGACTATAGGGAGGGTGAGGGATGCACTTCACGTTGATTCTTGCAAGATATTCAGCAACAACATTGGCAATATGCGGCCGCGCATTATCGTGGTGCAGCATCCAGCCTGCTTCACAGAAATGTGGTCTTTTGTGCCAGATATGGACTTGCAATGTTTTCAGGACATCCCTGTACTATTGTCCAGTTACTGATGTGTGTGCAGGTACAACATGCTGATAAACCATTCCATGAATATCAAAGAACGAGATGACCATAACTTTTCCACCAGAAGCAACCACTTTTGCTTTTTCGGGGGTTGGTGATGAAGGAGATTTTCACCTTGAGCTTTGCTGTTTACTCTCAGGATCAAAATGATGTAGCCAAGTTTCATCAGCGATGATTACCTATGAAAGAAACTCCGGATCTTCCTCTAACATCAACTTTAACTGCATGTAGACCTGCATGCAAATGTCCTTTTGCTCGAGAATCGACAGTCTTGGAGCCCATCTCGCACAAACACATCTCATGTGTAATGTTTCTGTCACCAACGTGTAGTTGGCACCCAGGGAAATGTTCAGTATTTCAGAAAATGATCTTAAGGTAATTCATCGATCCTCTCTCACAATGGCAGCAGCAGTGTTGATGTTTTCTTCCGTAAGAGCAGTAACTGGAGCACTGGCTCCACCTTCCTTTGAAATTGATTGTCTCCCCTATTTAAACATTTTAAACCACCTTCGAGCTGGGCTGTAGGGAAGAACAGAGTCTCCATTGGCCTCCTGTAACAACTGAAGATTTGTTGAGAATTTCAAAGCTGCATATTGTTCCTCGCGTGTTACCTCCATTACAGTGGTAGGCAATACTGAACATGTGTAAACTTGCCTGGTTCTCACAGGCAGGAACCAGGAGTACCAACAATTTAACTACTACGGCATGTTTGTTTCACATTAAGATAACAGAATATAATAAGATTGAACTTAAGTGCGAAAATTTATGACCATAAAAGAATTATGATCATTCTTTATTGAACAGCACCTCGTAGTAACGGTATTCTTATGCTGTTCTTTTTTTTTTTTTTTTTTTTTTTTTGACGAACGGCTCAATAAGTACTATGCAAAGTACTTAAGAGACATTTCTTAGCTCCTCTATGAATCCAAAATTCTCTTATTCTTGGGCTCTGGGCTTTCTTTCTCTCGCCAGTCCACAATGTCCCAATCTTTTTCTTCAGTTTGTTCTCCTGGTCAACTTGCCACTTATGCACTCCCCCCCCCCCCCAAATGTGCCCATGTAGGGGTATGCAAAGTACTTAGAGACATTTCTTAGCTTCATCTATCATCATCAATGCTGTATTTCACTCACTGACAGCATACATTGTGTTTCACATGGAGAAACTGTCTTGAAAATCAGATCATGGCAGTTTCTGTACAAGAAAGACTTTAACATTTCAGAGTGAGATTAAAGGGAAAGCCCAACTACAACATCATTTAAATATGTAGTTTCATAATCATGAGAGAATGTAAGCTTTCACTGCCGGAGTCCATAATAAAATTGGTTGTTTCCGGGCTGTTTTGCCGTGGTCTGTAGGAGTAAGAAAAAACGTTTCATCCACAACTACAGCAGACATCATCAGTGGCGCGGTCGAAGCTTTCTTGCAGAGAGCAGAGAGCAAAGCAGCCAAACTCTCTGCAAGAAAGCTTCGACCGCACCACTGATGATGTCTGAGGTAGTTGTGGACGAAATGTTTGGTTCTTACTCCAACAGACCACGGCAAAACAGACCGGAAACAACCAATTGTATTTTCATAATCATATTTAAAACAAGAACCACCAATCTCCTGAAACATATCCACAAAATACATGATCCAATAATATATGCATTACAGGCCATTTAGCTTTCTGTAATCCAATGTGCTTCTAGCTTTGGGTGGTTTATTTTGATAATTTAAATTCCTGCTGAGTCTCTTGGCATCATACAATTGATTCAGCTTCAGGAATTTAAGTTAAACAGATGATACAAATATTTTTATCAAAGGGGTGAATAAGGAAGGGGCGGATGTACATATTGAAAATAGTCTAAAATATTTTAAAGTAATGAGTCGGTAATTCAAAAACAAACATCACTTAAATTATCCTTACTTGGACATGTTTCGGAGAACGTTTTGTCCCCATCGTCAGCAGTTATCCAACTGGTTGGATCCGTGGTTTCTTGAAGTGAGCTATTCAAAAATGGTTTAGTGCCAATATGTTAATATTGAGTAAGGAGAAAACAGCAGCCCTGAGCTTCTATAATAAAATGGGTGGACGTCAATTGTATCCAAAATTAATGCTGGGACAAGACCAAATACATTAGTTAAAAAGTATAAAATTTCTATGAAAATTTAAGTTGGGAAACTCACATAGAGGCATTGATGAAAAGACTTAGTAAAATGTGTTTCTTAATCAGGGCAGTTACAGGCATGTCGAGCTTGAAAGTTCGGAGAGTGGTGTACTTTTCATATATTCACAGTTTGTTGGCGTATGGTATAATTTTTTGGGGAAATTTTAAGACGGTATAAAAGTATTTAGATACCAAAAGAAAATAATTAGAATCATAGCGGATCTCTCAAGCACAACTAGTTGTAAGCCATACTTCAGTAAATTAGGTATCTTACCACTGCCAAGTATATACATATGAAAGCAAGCCTAAGTTTATTCAAAACAAATTCTGAAATTCATACACATAACACTAGAACAAAGAATAATTTATCGAGATTTAACTGTATTGGAACACCACAGTGAAGCGAAATAATTATTAATTTTTAGATGAGTCGTATTTATTACATATCTGCTTCACTTTCGTACCTATTTTGAGGACATGTTTCGCAAATCATCGTTTGCATTTTCGGCTCTTATGCGACTAAAGCTTGATCCAATGGTGTGGGTAATTCTGGGGTTGCTGCTGCCATCTGTTGATTTAGTGATGAACTTAAATGTGGGATTCTCTTCTGGCGGGATTTCAAAGTTCATTAGTTGGTTTTTATGTTTTTCTATGTATATTCTCTCCCATATGACGAGTTCACTATGTTTTTGTATGTATTTTAATAATTCTGTGCTATCTTCAATTTCATGATTTTCAGACCAGAAATGAGCTGCTATTGCGGACTTATCAATATTTTTGTATCTTAAGTGCCTGAAGTGTTCTTTCTTTGTAGTGCCTATGTTTCTTTTTGTCCTCCCTATGTAAATTTTTTCACAGTCTTTACACTTAATCTTGTAAATGCCTGACTTTTCCTCTGGTTTTATCTTATCAGTATTATTACTGTGAAGTAGGTTTTTAATGTTGTAATTGTTTTTTGGTGCCAATGTTATATTGTATTTCTTGAATATTTTTTGGAACTTTTTTGTGGCCCAGGGGTGGTAAGTAAATTTTGCAAATCTAATTTCTTGTTTTATTGGTGTGAGAGCTGTGATCTGTTTTAATCTCTTTTGAAGTTTGAATGATTTTAGTTTTTTATCTACAAGGTTTTTTCCATATCCATTTTTAATTGGTGTTTTTAAGATTTGATGGTATTCGTTTTGGTATTCTTGCTGGCTGAGGGGTAGATTTACTAATCTGTGTGTGAGACTGTTGATGGTTGCATGTTTGTGTGGAATTGGGTTGAAACTATTTGCTTTGATGTAATTATCTGTGTGTGTTGCTATGTGTGTATGTATAACATACTCCAGCAACCCGGTTGAATTCATTGCAGATATAGAATTAGCAGTAGAAGGCTTGGAAACCATGGACAAAAGTATAATTAGGATAAAATCAGCTCCTATATTGGAAAACTTAATAAATAAAAAGCCAGGAAAACATTTGAAACAAATTCAGATAATTAAATCTTTAAGGAAAAAGGATGCAATCTTCTCAAAGGCTGATAAAGGGAACAAAATAGTAATCTTAGATACAGCTACATACAAGGAAAAAATGTTAGAGTTACTACAACAACATGAATTCCAAGAAATAGATTCTAATCCACTCAACCGATGCATAAATGATGCACAAAAAACCATCATTAATAGTAAAATTTTAACAACTGCAGAACAAAAAACTATCAAACCGGACAACCCTACCCTTGCAAGGCTATATGGTTTGCCTAAAATACACAAACCCAATATATCCATGAGACCCATTGTAAATAATATAAACACTCCTACTTACCTTCTGGCAAAATGGCTGTCCAAAAAATTTCAGTCCTTTCCACAATTCCATACTCTGAGCATAAAAACTCTTTAGACCTGGTAGAAAAAATTCAAAATCTTAAACTAAAACCTCATAACACTTTAGTATCCTTTGATGTCCGCTCCCTCTTCCCTAGCATTCCGTTAGACAAACTTTTGATTCAACTGAAAAAATGGCTAAATTCTATAAACCTAGATGCCAATGCAATAGAAGAATATTTGGCAATGACTGAAATATGTATACATCAAAATTATTTTGTTCTTCGATGAAAAATATTACAAACAAATTTCAGGACTAGCTATGGGAGGCCCGCTATCACCATTTTTGGCCAATCTATACATGAGCTTTTTCGAAACACATATAACTAAAGCCTTCCCTCATATTTTTAAAACATGGTACAGATACGTAGACGACATCTTTGCAATAGTGCCCTACAAACAAATAGATGATGCTTTGAAACTACTCAACCTGCAAGAACCCAGCATACAATTCACAGTGGAAACTGAAGAGGACTGTACTCTACCTTTTTTAGACCTTAAAATCAAAAAAAGCAATGAAAAACTAGAATTTGGTATCCATAGAAAAGCAACACACACAGATAATTACATCAAAGCAAATAGTTTCAACCCAATTCCACACAAACATGCAACCATCAACAGTCTCACACACAGATTAGTAAATCTACCTCTCAGCCAGCAAGAATATCAAAACGAATACCATCAAATCTTAAAAACTGCAATTAAAAATGGATATGGAAAAAACCTTGTAGATAAAAAACTAAAATCATTCAAACTTCAAAAGAGATTAAAACAGATCACAGCTCTCACACCAATAAAACAAGAAACTAGATTTGCTAAATTTACTTACCACCCCTGGGCCACAAAAAAGTTCCAAAAAATATTCAAGAAATACAACATTGGAACCAAAAAACAATTACAACATTAAAAACCTACTTCACAGTAATAATACTGATAAGATAAAACCAGAGGAAAAGTCAGGCATTTACAAGATTAAGTGTAGAGACTGTGAAAAAATTTACATAGGGAGGACAAAAAGAAACATAGGCACTACAAAGAAAGAACACTTCAGGCACTTAAGATACAAAAATATTGATAAATCCGCAATAGCAGCTCATTTCTGGTCTGAAAATCATGAAATTGAAGATAGCACAGAATTACTAAAATACGTACAAAAACATAGTGAACTCATCATATGGGAGAGAATATACATAGAAAAATATAAAAACCAACTAATGAACTTTGAAATCTTGCCAGAAGAGAATCCCACATTTAAGTTCATCACTAAATCAACAGATGGCAGCAGCAACCCCAGAATTACCCACACCACTGGATCAAGCTTTAGTTGCATAAGAGCCGAAGATGCAAACAATGATTTGCGAAACATGTCCTCAAAATAGGTACGAAAGTGAAGCAGATGTGTAATAAATACGACTCATCTAAAAATTAATAAAGAACAATTTATTTGTGAACCCACATAAAACAAAGATGTATGAAAATAGTTTTACATATGCTGGTTTACATCTTTGCAATAAGCTACCTGAATCTATACAAAAGATTGAATCATAACATCAATTTAAGAAATTGTTATTAAAGTTCCTTAGAGTCAATAGCTTCTACAGCGTGGATGAATATTTAAATTTGTAAATATTTAGTTAGCTACCTTAAGTGACTTTGTGGGTTCGTGAAATGAAATGTCCAATTGCATTACTCAAAAACATTCTTTATTTCCACCGAATTACAATCGGAACACTTGCCGATAACATAGAATTACGTAATGCACACAATTACAATTCACCAGTTTGTCTGTCACACGTACACTGGGCACTCCTCATGCTGCTCGCCAAGAACTCCACTCAACTCTCAGTCGCATCGTCCCTCTATTGATCGGTGGCTAAATGTTTCTAGAGAATTCTTTACCATGGAGGGGAAAAAACATTCTGGAGGTGTTGCGCTCTTTCAGGTGGCAGGAGGAGGGAGAAATGAAGATTCAGCCACCCCTGTGGTTTCCCCTCCCTCCACTCTGTCACGCCTCCGCAGGCGGTACCGATGCCACACGCCCCCCTCCACCGGCCTTCCCCTACGTAACCGACTGCAAGTTTGCCGATTGGGTAACAATATTGTACTTAGTTTTTAATTTGATGTGTCCTATAACATGAACATGTTTTAATGGATGAATCAATAAATAAATCAAATCAAATCAGATTTTCCTCCAGAAGAAAAAGAACTGACATATATAGGCTTTTTATTTGAGTTTGATTTATGAGTCACTATGTTTACACTCAAACTTCACTTGTTGTATAAACTGAAATGTTTTCAAGATCATTTGATCTCATCCTTAGCTGTTTGGTGAATATATAGGTTTTATACAAATACAATAATTTGTAACTTAAAATTCACTTATCTTATAAGAAATGATGATAATTCTTATAAATTCTCTGGTTACATAAAAAATTTAGTAATTTTGATAAATTGGAGAGTTTAAGTATTAAAAATTCTTTTGAATTAGTTAAAAAGATTGACAATGTTATATTATCTAAAATTGATAAACTTGTTTCTTTTGATGTAACTGTCTTATGTCCTAGTATTTCTAGAAAAAAAACTTTTAATTTGTTCAAAAAATTGCTTGAATTCAATAAATTTACATGAGGACTTAATAGTTAATTTTGTTAAAACTTACTGAATTTTGTTTAGATAAAAATTGTTTCACTTTTAATGGTGAATTTTTTCAACAAACTTCTGGCTTAGCAATGCGTAATCCTCTTTCGCCTTTTCTTGCTGATCTTTTTATGAGTTTTTTTTTTAAATGCAAGTCACCAAAGCATTCCCTTTAATTTTTTAAGTTTGGTATAGATATGTTGATGATATTTTTGCAATTGTTCCTGATAAACTCATAAATGATGCTTTAAAATTATTAAATTTGCAGGATAAAGCTATAAAATTTACATTAGAAACTGAAATTAATTGATTTCTTCCTTTTCTAGATCTAAAGATAATAATAAATAATAATAGATTAAAATTTGGTATTTAAAGGAAGTCTACTGATATTGATAATTACATAAAAAATAAAAGTTTTAACCCGTTTTCACATAAATTTGCTATTTTCAATAGTTTGATTTATACATTAATAAATATAGCAAAGATGAATTTAATAAAGAATATAAACATATTATTAGTTCTGAATTAATTAATGGTTTTAATAAACACTTTATAAATAAAAAAATTGAAAAATTCAAATATCAAAAAACTGTTAATGATATTTCTACCCTTAAAAAAATAAAAGACGATTATAATTTTAAAAAACATCCTTACCATCCTTGGGTTAATAAACATTTTCAATAAAAATTTAAATAGTTGGGTATAACTTGAGTTTCTCAAAATAAATATAGTATTAAAACTTTACTACATTTCTCTAAAAAGATAAAATTTCTAATAATAAGAAATCTGGTATTTATCAATTTAATTGTTTAGATTGTGATCGGATTTATCTTGGAAAGATGAAACATAATTTGGAAACCGGGACAAAAGTACATTTTCGTAACATTAAGTATAAACAAACTGATAAATCAGCCGTAGCAGATCAGTTTTGGTCATTTAACCATGAAATAAATCCAGAAATTAAATTATTAAAACAATTAAATGATCCGATAGATTTAATGTTTTGGGTAAAGATATTTGTTTTAAAAAATAAACATGGCATAATGAATTTTGAAATACCAGCTGTTGATTCTGTTTTTAGGTTTTTTCGTTTTTAGATTTTGATAATACTGAAAAACATAACATAGTAATGTGTATCCTTGAAGATGAAGTGTGTGGACTGAAGACGCAAATGAATTGTTTGTGAAATTGATCTCTATCAATTAATAAGAAAATAGACATCATTTTCTTAAGATAAATGAAGTTATTGTTACAAATAATTATATTTGTGTAATAATTCATTGCTTCACTGTAGTTAGCCTCATTTTCTACGTAAAAGTGAACCGTTTTGCTTTTAAATGTCTAATGTAGAGTTTAAAACTTAGGACATTTTTTAAAGTTCTATCTCATTAAATATGTGCATCTAATTAATTTCATTGACATTACACAATTCTCCCAAGACATTATTTTTTGTATTGAAACTAGAAGTAGACATGACGGTATTGTCGCATTATAGATTGTGAACCGGAATGATTTTAGTCGATATGTATGAATAGGTTTGTGTATACTTAAAGGTGGTTTACCGTAAGAGTTTACAATCTACTTTGCAACTGGAAGTGTAGCTGAAAGGATAGGGGTCAGATGGTAGAGGTAAATGGTAGAGGGAGTTTGTAGTCAGGTTACAGATAGGTAAATAGAAATAGCACAACCTCATGATTTTCTACATTACAAGTCACCTCTGAAGTCTTGAAGAGACTTTGGGTGGAATGGTGTTGATAGCTACATTAGTACATTAAGGCCCAGTCGGGCTTACCTTCGAGGAGATGTCGCTGCATGGTGAATTGAAGATATGGCGTAGCCTCCGGCCGCAACAGTACACTTTAGACTTCCGTGCGCCTCGATAATTACCGCTATAAGTATTAACGGCCAAGCCTAAAGAGAGGGGGCCAACACACATTGAACCTAGGGATTATTTCCCTTTGATCAGCAGAAAAGCTTCTGGAACACTCCATCTGCCATGTTGGTTAAGCCCAACGACCTGCTGATCATTCATTACCAACTACCGAGTTCAACGTCTGGAGTTGCTGCATTTAGCATTCTTACTTGACTAATGCTCTGAAAATAATCAAATTGCGGGTTTGACGTCTAATGTTCCGTTATGAGGTTTCTACATCTTTACTTCCACATATTAATACTTTCAATTGTATAAAGAAACCTCATGCTATTAAAATTTCAAATAAATTCCTAAAATAAATCAAGTTCTTTCACTTCACCAAAGCATATGCGACAGTATAAAACATCAATATATTGCTGTTGTAGAAAACATTGTGTATCAATATCAAGAATCGAGTATCGAGAAAAACTGGTATCAACCCATCTCTAATTAAGACAGGCATGTGAACATGCACGCAGTGCTTTTTATTAAAATGTTAGGCTGTCAAAGCACCTCATAGTATGTAGTAATGGTGAAATCTTGAAACTCAACATTTCAATAGAATATAATACTTCCACTTCTGTGCTGGAGAAAATAAAAGCACAAACCTTGGGTTTGTTGTAGACAGTAAATGCGTTTGAATATGCTCCGTTTTCTGCCCTGCATTTTCTCCTGAAGTTTGCTTACGCTTGCTTAAGGACATGTACATCTTGGCCAATAACATCAAGCAGAGTGGTTCATTTGGATTCAATTCAACAGCCTTTTCCACCAGCTCTAACTGAAACAGAAGTTGTTATCTGTAATGGTTAAACAAACTGATACCATAATTTGAAAAGATAAAATTGGAATTAACACTATGAAGTAAAGTAATAGTTAAAATTATACTATGAGTCCACTGAGACACTGTACTTCACAGATCACAAATTTTCTTTCAACAAGTTTTGCTCCACTGAAGGCATTATCTAGAAATTGTCAACTATTATGTGTTTCAAATGGGAAGAGTTCTCGCCTGTAGCCAATCAGATGCGTTAGAGCCTTCACTGTTGCCACCTCGCTATCCCCACTCTTTTAATATTTCCCTCTCTCTCTCACACTTGCGAGTGTTTGTGCCGATAGACATAAGGCAATGCAAACTGAATTTTCCAAGTTTTATAATAATGTAGTTGTAATCACAATTGCAACATAAATATTAAAATATTACGTAAATGTTTTAAATATTTAGTTTAAAGTTAATTATAGTTTATGAATTACTTATTTTTGTAGTCCAACGAAAATACCAGCGGTACATCCGTATAGCTGTGAATGTTACTTACGTTAAGAGATAATTCATCATTGTCATTGTCTTCAACGTCTGAGTACTGCAAATTTATGATCATAGGTTCCAAAATCTCGTTGCGTGCTATTTCTCTCCAAAAGTCGTCTTCTTGTAGTTTATCTGAAGTCTCACGCAGTTTTCCCAGTCAATTTCTTCGTGAATAAGTCATTCAACATCAGTCAGTTTAAAAATATTATTTCTGTTTGCAACACAATTTCAGCCCACATTTACTCTATTGGATTGTTCTAGCAGTAGTAATGGGGAAGGTGGGTCGTGTCTGACTGATCCAGCTGATACACTTTTTCATGCCTTTTAAACGAAATAACAACTGAATAGTACTGCTTTGAACTCTCTAGAGTAAATAGAGATTCTGAACCATTCATAAACAAAGATATAATGTGACCAGACACGTTCTGCCAGACTAGCAAGAAGTGTATTGTTTCCTCTCATTATATTTAACAAACACCTTGGCTTATTCAAAGTAAATATTTCTATTTTCACTTCATATCAAATGTTTATGTTTTAGTTCTGAGTAATTTCAAACATATGTTCACGCATACATACCAACCAATAATGATATTCATTACAGTGCAATGCATTATTATAACATAATGGTATCTACTTTATTTATTTGTATTAAGAAAACTATTTAAGCTAAAGATAATGGATTTTTATGGTTATGTTAAATACATTACTCTCTCCTACCTCATGGATCAGTTTTTGCAAAATCTGAATTTCAGTCTTAGGGCAAATAGTATTTTTTAGAGATTGATTAGTTTGGCGCTCGTCACACACCACTTAGGGGGAATGCAATATGACACTGCTGGACTCCAATTGGTTGCTCACCTAGTAGCCCTCAAGGACAAACACCTTCCCATTTGAAACACATAATAGCTAGAACTTTGGCATTCAGCTGATCATGGTTCTCTGTTTGTGGCCATGGCATTGAATTTTTCAGTTTGACTCTATCTATCCAGAACCTTAGCCTATACACATGGTTAGTGTGAAGGAATGATTATTTTCCATCAGTTAACTTCATTAAAGATATATACAAATATAATAATTTTTAACTTAAAACTTCACTTATAAGAAATTATGAAACTTGTTTTATAAATTGTTTGGGATTGCGATCTCATGGAAATTCTTCCACATTGTCAGCCGCAACCACAAACAAAACTGTTACAAATTATTATATTTGTATATTCTAGTTAATTGATGGAAATTAATCATTTCTTCACTATAGCTATATATAGGCTAAGGTTTTTGATAGAGTCAACATGAAAAATTCAATGGCATGGCTTACTTATGTATTTGCTGTATTTCTAACCACTTTGGAAATTATAGAGCCAAAATACTAAACAACAAACTCCTGTAGTTAAGTAATGGATTTAATTTTAGTTAATTAATTAATTTGAATATTTCAATAAATTTGCAAATTACCATTTACTATTTAATTTTGTCCTCAATGCTTCTCTCTCAATTGTATCAAACATGTTTCTTAAATCAATAAATACCATGTATACACTTCCCCTATTGTTGCTCAAATATTTACTTATGTCTGTTTTGATTTCAAAAATATTATAAGTACTCTTCTCTGATCTAAATCCTGCTTAAAACTCTGATAGCTTCTTCTCTTTCTCTATCCACTTCTGCAGCCTGTTTGCAAACATACCTGTAAAGATCTTCCCTAAAATAGAAATTTGGCTTATCCCCCAACAGTTTGCAGGGTTGCTTTTATCTCCCTTTCATTTGTATAATGCCTCCACATTTTGGGAATCTTTCCTGTTTCCAATATTTTATTAAATAGCCTTATTTCTTTATAAAGAAATATGAAAGTAAATTGTTTAATTTCGATACTACCTTTGAAGACAACCCCAATTTCAAGTTCATCAAGATACCAACAGAGACGCACCTATCACCTCCGAGGAGTTCACTGAACCGGCATCCATTAGTCGACAACAGCTGATGATGTTAGGAAGGCCCTAACGAAACGCGTTCTAGGTAAATACTAGCAATAAATGGAGCATTGAGTATTAGTTCGACTCAAAATTGTATTAATTTTGTGCTTCATTGTATCATAGTCCTTAAACAACAGAATACTGTTTGGCTATCAAACCCATTATGGACAAGACAAAGGCAACCGACAAGGTGAAGGAAACGGAGGACGGAGAGGTTAGTTTCAAACATTTTACACATTGTAATAGTGCCATAAGCAATGAAAAAGTAAATATCAAACGCTACCTGAAAATCAAGGAAAAGAGGAGGTTCGTTTCACTGGATATAAAGTTCTTAAAGGCTTGTCTGAAAAATAAAGTATGCCCAAACTTCGTTAGAAAATATGTGAAAATGAACCGAAACAAAAAAACAGCAAACGGCAGCTGAAAAGAAAATAATACAATTAGAAATCACAAAACACTATAGTAAATTATCAAAATTAGATTTGAACCTCTACGAATTACATTTGAAATTGTGCAAAACATTAGGAAACATCATTTGGGACAACTTAGAAAACTGTGCTTTTACGCATATTAACAGTCGCGTAAACAAAAAAGCACGAAAACAAAATAGAAAAATACAGGGTCTAATCTTGCGGAGAGCAAACTACACGGAACGTCAACCTACAAACAAACATAATCAAAATGAGGTAATTAATCTTTCTCACGAAACTTTCACACATGCAGAAACAGCTTTCTTAAATAAAGGGTTAAAAACGTGCGTAGATTTCTCCGATAACGTAAAAGATTATATAGTTGACATTGAAATAGCTACCGAGGGTCTAAATACTGGGCATAAATCAGCAATTAGAAGCGAATGTGGAAAAATCTTAGAAAAAATAGAAAAGGAAAGTGGTAAACCCAAACCATACGTGAAAATACTTAAATCTCTGAATAAAAAGGATGTTGTTTATACGAAAGCAGACAAAGGAAATAAGACGGCCATCATGGACAAACAGGACTACATCTCTAGAATGACAGATTTATTGGCAAGTGATGAATTCCAGGAAATAAAGTCTGACCCTTTAAATATGTGTGTAAAACAGTTAAATGAAACAATGAAGGATAAAACAATCATACCAAAAGAAATTAAACAAAGTTTAAAACCAGACAACCCTACAGTAGCTAACATATATGGATTACCCAAAATTCATAAAACAGGAAATAAGATGCGCCCAATCATTAACAACATAAACATACCCTGCTACAAGCTACCCAAATGGTTAAACAAAAAATTTAAGGAGCTACCAAAATTCAAAAGCCACAGTATTAAAAAATCGTTGGAATTCATCAACAAAACTAAAAATCTACAATTTTCTCCCACAGACCGAATGGTATCTTTTGATGTAATCTCCTTGTTCCCAAGTGTTCCGAGAGACAAACTCATAGAGTACATGCAAACATGGCTTCAGTCCCTACAAATAGACCAAAACATCATAGAGGAATACCTTCAATTAACCAATATTTGCATTGAATAGTCCTTTTTTACATTCAATAAAAAAAATTTCAAACAAAAATCAGGACTATCTATGGGCAACCCATTGTCCCCATTTTTGGCAGACCTCTTCATGAGCTATTTGGAAACGCACATCACAAAGGCATTCCCACTAATTTTTAAGCATTGGTACAGATATGTGGATGACATTTGGGCAATAATAAATGAGAAACAAGTGGATGACGCATTAAAACTACTTAATTTACAAAATCCTGCAATAAAATTCTCCATAGAAAAAGAGATAAACAATGAAATCCCTTTCTTAGATTTGAAACTTACCAGAAAACATAATAAACTTGAATTTGGCATACACAGAAAGGAAACACACACAGAAAATTTCATAAAATCAGATGGATATAACCCAAGACAACACAAGCATGCTGTTATCAACAGTTTAACTTACAGGCTGGTTAATGTACCTTTAAACAAGATAGAATATAACAAAGAGTACAATAACATCATTCACATTGCAGAATACAATGGATACAGTGCTGAATTGGTCAACAAAAAAATAGATAAATTCAAAAGACAACTAAGATGCAAACAAGTAACTACTCTCTCCCCAATTAGCAATGAAACCTCATACAGAAAATTTACGTATCATCCCAGAGCTACACACCTTTTGCAAAAAGTTTTCAAAGAACACAATATTACTTTGGCCCCACAGAACAAATTTAGTGTACAACACCTTTTGAAATCACATAATTCAAAGGAGATACCCACAGGCAGAAAATCAGGAGTGTACCGGATAAATTGCAAGGACTGTGACAAATTCTACATTGGAAAAACAAAAAGGAACGTGAACATTAGGCTTAAAGAGCACTTTAGGAACATAAGGAATAAAGAAATAGATAAATCGGCGGTAGCGTACCATTTTTGGAAGGAAAATCATGACATAGAACGAGAAATTCACTTACTAAAAAGTGTCCAAGGTCCAGCTGCATTAACCACGTGGGAAAAAATCTTTATAAAGAAATATGAAAGTAAATTGTTTAATTTTGATACTACCTTTGAAGACAACCCCAATTTCAAGTTCATCAAGATACCGACAGAGACGCACCTATCACCTCCGAGGAGTTCACTGAACCGGCATCCATTAGTCGACAACAGCTGATGATGTTAGGAACACCCTAACGAAACGCGTTCTAGGTAAATACTAGCAATAAATGGAGCATTGAGTATTAGTTCGACTCAAAATTGTATTAGCCTTATTACTCTTTATCTTCAAGTTCCCTCAACTGCCCATACCTTCCACAACTTCTCTGGTGTACCATCGATCCCACTTGCTTTGTTAGCTTTTAACTTTTTAATTTGTTCACATAATTTGACATTCGTAAATTCTCCATCTGTGTAGTTCATTAATTGTATATTCATTTCCTTGTAGTTTTCTTTACATTTCCCTGTAGATATGTCTGCCCTAACAAACTTTTAAAATGCACACACCATTGGTCTTGACTTAGCTTCCCCCCTCTTTATGTAAGCTTTTTATTATTAACTATATATTTTTTGTATCATGGGACTATAAAATGCAGTAAATGGGCTTTAAATTTTACTGGAACCAATTGTATATAAACAATTAACCTTGTTATGCATATAGAATAAAAAGAAGTATTTCAGAAAGTGGAGTGCCATTGTTACTAAATTTAGGCAAGTAAGTCAACCTTGTATATACTTTTCTCCACTTACAAGTTTTTTGTTTTTTTTTACAAGAAAAATCCACAGTTTTCACCATTGAAGTAGAGCAGGATGAATGGTTACCTTTTCTAGATTTGAAAATCATTAGAACACACCAACAGGATTACAATTTGGAATATACCGAAAAGCAACACATGTTGACAATTACATTAAATGCAACCCATTCAACCCAGTACAACATCAATATGCAGTATTCCATAGTTTAGTTCACAGATTAATCAACATTCTGCTAACAAAAACAGAATATGAACAGGAGTACGCTCACATACACCAGGTTGCCGAACCGAACAACTATAACACAAATTTCATCAAAAAAATGATCTACAGACACAAAAGAAACAAAAACTTAAGGGACATTACTACGTTAAAAAAACTAGAAAACCCAAACACCAAATATGGAAAATTTACATTTCATCCAAAATACTTAAAAAAATTTGAAAAGATATTTAAGAGCTCAACATAAAATTAGCCCCTCAAAACAAACACAACATCCGCAACTTACTAAACCACCCTCTAAAAAATAGCACACTGAAAACTCAATTATCAGGTATTTACCAAATGAGTTGCCAGGATTGTGATTGTGACAAGACATACATTGGTAAGACCAAAAGGAATCTAGGAACAAGAATGAAAGAACACTTCAGAAATATTAAATTCAAACAAATGGACAAGTCGGCCGTAGCACATCACTTATGGTCTGAGAATCACAACATAAAACAAGAAATAAAACTGATCAAACAGGCAAAGAAACCTCTGGAACTACAGATTTGGGAAAACATATTTATTACGAAAAAACAGGACCTCTTCATGAATTTTGAAATTCCCGCGGTAGATGACGTCATCAAACTTACCAGGACATTAGATGGCAGCACGACACCAAGCCAGATGCAGACACCAGATGCATCATCAGTCAACCACAGAACTGACGATAGGGGAGAACTCCCCAGAAACTAGTCTTCATAAAAAACTTGTAAGTGGAGAAAAGTATATACAAGGTTGACTCACTTGCCTAATTTTAGTAACTTGTTTAGCATCGAGATTTAACTGTATTGGAACACCACAATGAAGCGAAAAATTATTAATTTTTAGATGAGTCGTATTTATTACACATCTGCTTCACTTTCGTACCTATTTTGAGGACATGTTTTGCAAATTATCGTTTGCATCTACGGCTCTTATGCGACTAAAGCTTGATCCAGCGGTGTGGGTAATTCTGGGGTTGCTGCTGCCATCTGTTGATTTAGTGATGAACTTAAATGTGGGATTCTCTTCTGGCGGGATTTCAAAGTTCATAAGTTGGTTTTTATGTTTTTCTATGTATATCCTCTCCCATATGACGAGTTCACTATGTTTTTGTACGTATTTTAGTAATTCTGTGCTATCTTCAATTTCATGATTTTCAGACCAGAAATGAGCTGCTATTGCGGACTTATCAATATTTTTGTATCTTAAGTGCCTGAAGTGTTCTTTCTTTCTAGTGCCTATGTTTCTTTTTGTCCTCCCTATGTAAATTTTTTCACAGTCTTTACACTTAATCTTGTAAATGTCTGACTTTTCCTCTGGTTTTATCTTATCAGTATTATTACTGTGAAGTAGGTTTTTAATGATGTAATTGTTTTTGGTTCCAATGTTATATTGTATTTCTTGAATATTTTTTGGAACTTTTTTGTGGCCCAGGGGTGGTAAGTAAATTTAGCAAATCTAATTTCTTGTTTTATTGGTGTGAGAGCTGTGATCTGTTTTAATCTCTTTTGAAGTTTGAATGATTTTAGTTTTTTATCTACAAGGTTTTTTCCATATCCATTTTTAATTGCAGTTTTTAAGATTTGATGGTATTCGTTTTGATATTCTTGCTGGCTGAGAGGTAGATTTACTAATCTGTGTGTGAGACTGTTGATGGTTGCATGTTTGTGTGGAATTGGGTTGAAACTATTTGCTTTGATGTAATTATCTGTGTGTGTTGCTTTTCTATGGATACCAAATTCTAGTTTTTCATTGCTTTTTTTGATTTTAAGGTCTAAAAAAGGTAGAGTACAGTCCTCTTCAGTTTCCACTGTGAATTGTATGCTGGGTTCTTGCAGGTTGAGTAGTTTCAAAGCATCATCTATTTGTTTGTAGGGCACTATTGCAAAGATGTCGTCTATGTATCTGTACCATGTTTTAAACATATGAGGGAAGGCTTTAGTTATATGTGTTTCGAAAAAGCTCATGTATAGATTGGCCAAAAATGGTGATAGCGGGCCTCCCATAGCTAGTCCTGAAATTTGTTTATAATATTTTCCATCGAAGACAAAATAATTTTGATGTATACATATTTCAGTCATTGCCAAATATTCTTCTATTGCATTGGCATCTAGGTTTATAGAATTTAGCCATTTTTTCAGTTGAATCAAAAGTTTGTCTAATGGAATGCTAGGGAAGAGGGAGCGGACATCAAAGGATACTAAAGTGTCACGAGGTTTTAGTTTAAGATTTTGAATTTTTTCTACCAGGTCTAAAGAGTTTTTTATGCTCAGAGTATGGAATTGTGGAAAGGACTGAAATTTTTTGGACAGCCATTTTGCCAGAAGGTAAGTAGGAGTGTTTACATTATTTACAATGGGTCTCATGGGTATGTTGGGTTTGTGTATTTTAGGCAAACCATATAGTCTTGCAAGGATAGGGTTGTCCGGTTTGATAGTTTTTTGTTCTGCAGTTGTTAAAATTTTACTATTAATGATGGTTTTTTTGTACATCTTTTATGCATCGGTTGAGTGGATTAGAATCTATTTCCTGGAATTCTTTTTGTTGTAGTAACTCTAACATTTTTTCCTTGTATGTAGCTGTATCTAAGATTACTATTTTGTTCCCTTTATCAGCCCTTGAGAAGATTACATCCTTTTTCCTTAAAAATTTAATTATCTGAATTTGTTTCAAATGTTTTCCTGGTTTTTTATTTATTAAGTTTTCCAATATAGGAGCTGATTTTTTCCTAATTATATTTTTGTCCATGGTTTCCAAGCCTTCTACTGCTAATTCTATATCTGCAATGAATTCATCCGGGTTGCTGGAGTATGTTATACATGTTTTTAGGCCTTGGTTAAGCACATCTATTTCTTCATTTTTTAAATTTTGCTTTGAGAGATTAATTACATTGTCTAGGGATGTGTTCTTTGCTGAAATTTTGTTATGTTTTGGTTGTCAGCAGTTATCCGACTGGTTGGATCCGTGGTTTCTTGAAGTGAGCTATTCAAAAATGGTTTAGTGCCAATATGTTAATATTGAGTAAGGAGAAAACAGCAGCCCTAAGCTTCTATAATAAAATGGGTGGAAGTCAATTGTATCCAAAATTAATGCTGGGACAAGACCAAATACATTAGTTAAAAAGTATAAAATTTCTATGAAAATTTAAGTTGGGAAACTCACATAGAGACATTGATGAAAAAACTTAGTAAAATGTTTATTAAATATTAGATGAGTCGCATTTTTTAACACATCTGCTTCACTTTCGTACCTATTTTGAGGACATGTTTCGCAAATCTTCGCTTGCATCTACGGCTCTTGTGCGACTGACGCTAGATCCAGCGGTGTGGGTAATTCTGGGGTTGTTGCTGCCATCTGTTGATTTAGTGATGAACTGAAAAGTGGGATTCTCTTCTAGCGGGATTTCAAAGTTCATTAGTTGGTTTTTATGTTTTTCTATGTATATCCTCTCCCATATGACGAGTTCACTATGTTTTTGTACGTATTTTAGTAATTCTGTGCTATCTTCAATTTCATGATTTTCAGACCAGAAATGAGCTGCTATTGCGGACTTATCAATATTTTTGTATCTTAAGTGCCTGAAGTGTTCTTTCTTTCTAGTGCCTATGTTCCTTTTTGTCCTTCCTATGTAAATTTTTTCACAGTCTTTACACTTAATTTTGTAAATGCCTGACTTTTCCTCTGGCTTTATCTTATCAGTATTATTACTGTGAAGTAGGTTTTTAATGTTGTAATTGTTTTTTGGTGCCAATGTTATATTGTATTTCTTGAATATTTTTTGGAACTTTTTTGTGGCCCAGGGGTGGTAAGTAAATTTAGCAACTCTAGTTTCTTGTTTTATTGGTGTGAGAGCTGTGATCTGTTTTAATTTCTTTTGAAGTTTGAATAATTTTAGTTTTTTATCTACAAGGTTTTTTCCATATCCATTTTTAATTGCAGTTTTTAAGATTTGATGGTACTCGTTTTGATATTCTTGCTGGCTGAGAGGTAGATTTACTAATCTGTGTGTCAGACTGTTGATGGTTGCATGTTTGTGTGGAATTGGGTTGAAACTATTTGCTTTGATGTAATTATCTGTGTGTGTTGCTTTTCTATGAATGCCAAATTCTAGTTTTTCATTGCCTTTTTTGATTTTAAGGTCTAAAAAAGGTAGAGTAGAGTCCTCTTCAGTTTCTACTGTGAATTGTATGCTGGGTTCTTGCAGGTTGAGTAGTTTCAAAGCATCATCTATTAGTTTGTAGGGCACTATTGCAAAGATGTCGTCTACGTATCTGTACCATGTTTTAAACATATGAGGGAAGGCTTTAGTAATATGTGTTTCGAAAAAGCTCATGTATAGATTGGCCAAAAATGGTGATAGCGGGCTTCCCATAGCTAGTCCTGAAATTTGTTTGTAATATTTTCCATCGAAGACAAAATAATTTTGATGTATACATAATTCAGTCATTGCCACATATTCTTCTATTGCATTGGCATCCAGGTTTATAGAATTTAGCCATTTTTTCAGTTGAATCAAAAGTTTGTCTAATGGAATGCTAGGGAAGAGGGAGCGGACATCAAAGGATACTAAAGTGTCATGAGGTTTTAGTTTAAGATTTTGAATTTTTTCTACCAGGTCTAAAGAGTTTTTTATACTCAGAGTATGGAATTGTGGAAAGGACTGAAATTTTTTGGTTAGCCATTTTGCCAGAAGGTAAGTAGGAGTGTTTATATTATTTACAATGGGTCTCATGGGTATGTTGGGTTTGTGTATTTTAGGCAAACCATATATTCTTGCAAGTGTAGGGTTGTCTGGTTTGATAGTTTTTTGTTCTGTAGTTGTTAAAATTTTACTATTAATGATGGTTTTTTGTACATCTTTTATGCATCGGTTGAGTGGATTAGAATCTATTTCCTGGAATTCTTTTTGTTGTAGTAACTCTAACATTTTTTCTTTGTATGTAGCTGTATCTAAGATTACTATTTTGTTCCCTTTATCAGCCCTTGAGAAGATTACATCCTTTTTCCTTAAAGATTTAATTATCTGAATTTGTTTCAAATGTTTTATTGGCTTTTTATTTATTAAGTTTTCCAATATAGGAGCTGATTTTTTTCTAATTATATTTTTGTCCATGGTTTCCAAGCCTTCTACTGCTAATTCTATGTCTGCAATGAATTAATCCGGGTTGCTGGAGTATGTTATACATCATCTAAATTTTAATAATTTTTCGCTTCACTGTGGTGTTCCAATACAGTTGAATCTCGATATTAGTAAAATGTGTTTCTTAATCAGGGCAATTACAGGCATGTCGAGCTTGAAAGTTCGGAGAGTGGTGTACTTTTCATATATTCACAGTTTGTTGGCGTATGGTATAATTTTTGGGGGAAATTCTAAAGACGGTATAAAAGTATTCAGATACCAAAAGAAAATAATTAGAATCATAGCGGATCTCTCAAGCACTACTAGTTGTAAGCCATACTTCAGTAAATTAGGTATCTTACCACTGCCAAGTATATACATATGAAAGCAAGCCTAAGTTTATTCAAAACAAATTCTGAAATTCATATACATAACACTAGAACAAAGAATAATTTATCAAGATTTAACTGTATTGGAACACCATAGTGAAGCGATGACATCTTTGCAATAGTGCCCTACAAACAAATAGATGATGCTTTGAAACTACTCAACCTGCAAGAACCCAGCATACAATTCACAGTGGAAACTGAAGAGGACTGTACTCTACCTTTTTTAGACCTTAAAATCACAAAAAGCAATGAAAAACTAGAATTTGGTATCCATAGAAGAGCAACACACACAGATAATTACATCAAAGCAAATAGTTTCAACCCAATTCCACACAAACATGCAACGATCAACAGTCTCACACACAGATTAGTAAATCTACCCCTCAGCCAGCAAGAATACCAAAACGAATACCATCAAATCTTAAAAACTGCAATTAAAAATGGATATGGAAAAAACCTTGTAGATAAAAAACTAAAATCATTCAAACTTCAAAAGAGATTAAAACAGATCACAGCTCTCACACCAATAAAACAAGAAATTAGATTTGCTAAATTTACTTACCACCCCTGGGCCACAAAAAAGTTCCAAAAAATATTCAAGAAATACAATATAACATTGGCACCAAAAAACAATTACAACAATAAAAACCTACTTCACAGTAATAATACTGATAAGATAAAACCAGAGGAAAAGTCAGGCATTTACAAGATTAAGTGTAAAGACTGTGAAAAAATTTACATAGGGAGGACAAAAAGAAACATAGGCACTAGAAAGAAAGAACACTTCAGGCACTTAAGATACAAAAATATTGATAAGTCCGCAATAGCAGCTATTTCTGGTCTGAAAATCATGAAATTGAAGATAGCACAGAATTACTAAAATACGTACAAAAACATAGTGAACTCGTCATATGGAAGAGGACATACATAGAAAAACATAGGTAGGCGGGCGGACAGGCAGGCGGGCGGGCAGGCAGGCAGGCAGGCAGTTGTCTGAAATTATAACAAATTGTACTCAGTTTTTTAACTATATGATCAACATGTGTCTCCCACTTTAGGTTACTCTGTATCCAAAGACCAAGAAATTTAGTTGTATTTACATACTTAATTACTTGATTATTACATATTAATTGTGATTGTACAGAAGACTTATTCTGAGAAAACTGAAAATGTGTCTTATTCAAGTTTACAATTAAATTATTATTGCTGAACCATTTAGAAATATTACTGAACATTCTGCTCGATAAGATTTGTAGCTCTTCAAGTGCATTGCTTTCAATTAATATATTTGTGTCATCCGCATATTGAACTATTGTTTTAGCTGTAATATTTGACTTTAAATCATTTACAAACAATAAGAAAAGAATAGGACCCAAAATAGAACCTTGTGGTACACCAAACTTAATATATTTTGTGTCTGATCGGTATTCTTTAATGCAATATTTTCTGTATGTGAAATTTCTACTATTTGCTTCCTATCCTTTAGATATGATTTGATCCATTCCAATGCATGCCCTCTAATACCCATATGTTCTAATTTTTGGAATAGTAAATTGTGGTTTAGTACATCGAATGCTTTAGTTAGGTCGAAAAATGTGCCTGTTATTTTGTCTTTGTTATCTAAAGTATTTATTATACTGTTTACAAAATCAAAAAGTGCAGTTTCTGTTGACTTTTGTTTACAAAACCCATGCTGAGTTTTAGATATTAAATCATTCATCTCTATAAATGCTATAAGTCTTTTATAGAATATCTTTTCCAGTACTTTAGAGAAGCTGGATAAGAGTGAAATTGGCCTGTAATTTAGTAAATCAGTTTTATCTCCTTTTTTGTATAGCGGCTTTACTTTAGCAGTTTTTAAAGCTTCTGGAAACACTGCATGTTCAAGTGAGCTATTGCATACGTCTGCCAACGGGTGTGCAATAAGAATAGAACATTTATTTAGCAAAAAAACAGGAGCGCTATCAATACCTGAAGAGTACTTGGATTTAAATTTGGATATTACTGAAACATATTCCTCGAAATCAGTAGGGCACAAGAACATTGTTGTCTCACATATATTTACTCTATTTGTTTTAACTGAAGTACCCATTGTGGAGTTCCTTTGTGAAACAATATTTTCAGCAAGATTTATGAAATGATCATTAAAAGTATCTGCTATTAACTTTGGGTTTGTTATTAATTTTGAATGCTTCTGCAGTACTAAATTATCTACATTCTTATTGGGCTTTATTTCATTGTGTATTACTTTCCATGAGGCTTTCATTTTGTTCTGGGCACTTTTGATGAAATTATCATTTGCCATCTTTTCTGCTTGTTTTATAACTTTATTCAATGTGGCTTTATATTTTTTAACATAGTCACTGAATTGTGGAGTGACAGTCACTGTTTGCAGAATTTCATGTAATTTTCGTTTGTGCGCGCAAGATGTTATAATTCCTATAATAATGTATAATGTATAATCAGTGATGTAGTCCTTTTCATCCATAGGTACATTAATCAGTCTTGTGTTAGGCATTTGATGACTGCATGTTTGTGAGGTCTTGGGTTGAAACTATTGGCTTTGAGGTAGTTGTCTGCATGTGTGTCTTTCCTGTAGATACCAAATTTTAACTTAGCATTATATTTGATTATTTTTAGGTCCACAAAAGGAAGCATGTTGTCCATTGTGAAACTAATGGTAGGTTCCTGTAAATTTAACAGTTTTAAGACATCAGTGCAGTGTTTTTGTTGATTATTGCAAATATATCATCCACATAATTATCTAATCCAGGTTTTAACCCCTTAACATACAAACCCGAGTAAACTCGTATTTATAATTTTTCAAGAATAGTAAAAGCCTGAGTATACTCAGGTGACTAGCTTCACAACTGGAAACTAGTTTAAAATCTGAATTCTCCAGTTATCATGCATTTTCTTAAAATTTCTGGTAGATTTTGTGCTGAACTCACTCCTTTGATGGTTGTAAGTATACCAACAGATGTCTCTGATTCAGGCACTTGTTTCCTTCTGTGTATTTTTCAATGTTAGATGTTTCTGTTTCTACCAGCTGTTGTGTGTACCCATACAGTGCGCGATTCTGTGTGTTTTGTAGAAATAGACAGTGATAAAGATTATAATGTTGAATTTAGTGGAACTGAGATTTCTAAAGAAAACTAGGTAGGCACTTCAGAAGAAGATAGTGACTTTTCCAGCTCATCGGAAGGTGATATTGCAGCTGAACAAATCATTACAGAACATCAGAGGGAGGAATTTTCTCCAAAAGCAGTGGGCAGGCCATCAGAAAAAGGAAATCGTATGCAACTTGTTGGCTGACATTTTCCATCAATAATCCCGCCCAATGAAGAGAAGAAAAATTCAACACAAATATGTAGAATGTGCAGCACTGTGTGTGACGCTAGGGGCAAAAAGATAAGAAGGGAATCTAGATAAATGTGCACTGACTGTAGCATATCTTTGTGTGTTGATCCTTGCTTAAGAGTTTTTCATACAACGACAGACATATAAACAAAATAAATAATAAAATATGATTTATAATTATATATAATTTTGAGTCGAACTAATACTCAATGCTCCACTTGATGCTAGTATTTATCTAGAATGCATTTTGTTAGGATTTTCCTAACATCATCAGCTGATGTCGACTAATGGACGTTGGTTTGGTGAACTCATTGGAGGCGACAGGTGCGTCTCTGTTGGTACCTTGATGAACTTGAAGTTTGGGTTCTCTTCAAAGGTACTGTCGAAATTAAACAATTTTCTTTCATATTTCTTTATGAAGATTTTTTCCCAAGTTTAATGCAGTTGGACCTTGGACACTTTTTAATAAGTGGATTTCTCGTTCTATATCATGATTCTCCTTCCAAAAGTGCTATGCTACTGCCGATTTATCTATTTCTTTGTTCCTGATGTTCCTAAAATGCTCTTTAAGTCTAATGTTCAAGTTCCTTTTTGTTTTTCCAATGTAAAAGTTTTCACAGCCTTTGCAGTTTATCCGGTACACACCTGATTTTTTGTCTGTGGGTATCTCCTTGTACTATGTGATTTCAAAAGGCGTACATGTTGTGCTCTTTGAAGACTTTTTGTAAAAGGTGTGTAGGTCTGGGTTGATATATAAATTTTCTTTATGAAGTTTAATTGCTGATTGGGGAAAGAGTAGTTACTTACTACACAAATACAAATATTTGCTACAAATGCTTCACTTATCTTAAGAAATTCGTGTTAATACTTCTTTCAAATGGAGATCAATTTCACAAATAATTTGTTTGCATCTTCAGTCCACACACTACTTTAGTATTTATATTTAGTATTTATTAAATAAAGATTAGATTAGAAAGACTTATTAACACCAATTTCTTAACATAAGTGAAGCATTTGAGGCAAATATTTTTATTTGTGTAATATTTGTTGCTTCACTGTAGCTAGCTTCATTCTCTATGTAATGAGTAGTTACCTATCACACAGAAAATGAAGCTAGTAACAGTGAAGCAACAAATATTACACAAATAAAACTATTTGTAACAGACTCTGTTACAAATATTTTTATTTGTGTAATAAGAGTAGTTACTTGTTTGCATCTTTGTTGTCTTTTGAAATTATCAATTTTCTTTTTGGCCAATTCAGCACTGAATCCATTGTATTCTGCAATGTGAATTATATTATTGTACTCTTTGATATATGCCATCTTGTTTAAAGGTACATTAACCAGCCTGTAAGTTAAACTGTTGATAACAGGTTCAACATTCATTTTTATTTCAACTTTTTCAAGCATGCTTGTGTTGTCTTGGGTTATATCCATCTTATTTTATGAAATTTTATATGTGTGTTTCCTTGATGATGATGATATATATAAGGGCACTCAACTACGGCGGTCATCAGCACCCTTAAAAAAACTAGTCATGGCAAAAGCCAGATATAAAACTTTCTGAAACCTATACAAGTGTAACAAAACCTATTAAAAATACACGTACATAAAAAACATCAATCAAAACCTACTAAAAATTTTGTTCACTAAATCCTAAACTCTAAACTAGATAAGAATCTAAAAACCTTCTCCACGGATCTCCACGCACGGCCTATACGTGGGTGGGCCTGTTGACCGTCTCCCTCAACCACGAAGAGGAGCCCACACGAGGGAGACTGTTGGCTCGGGACCCCGGGTGCGCCAAACCCGTACCTACCAAAGTAGGCCCCTGGGGGTTGTGTTTCCTTCCTATGCATGCCAAATTCCAGTTTAGTATGTTTTCTGGTAAGTTTCAAATCTAAGAAAGGGATATCATTGTCTCTTTTTCTATAGAAAATTTTATTGCAGGATTTTGTAAATTAAGTAGTTTTAATGCATCATCCATTTGTTTCTCATTTAATATTGCCCAAATGTCATCCACATATCTTTACCAATGTTTGAAAATTAGTGGGAATGCCTTTGTGATATGGTTTTCCAAACAGCTCATGAAGAGGTCTGCCAAAAATGGGGACAATAGTCTCCCAATAGTTTAATAGTTTAATAGTCTCTCAGTCTTTTGTGACTGAGCATAAGAGCCGAAGTTGCAAACGATGATTTGCGAAAGATGTCCTCAAAATAGGTACGTAAGTGAAGCAGATGTGTAATAAATACGACTCATCTATAAATTAATAATTTAAACTAAATATTTAAAACATTTGTGTATACGAATGTTCATGTTGCAATTGTGATTTCAACAATTGCATTATCATAAAACTTTGGAAAATTCAGTTTTCTTTCCCTTATGTCTAGCACTACAAACACTTGTAAGTCTGCGGGAGAGAGGGAAATATAAAAAGAGTGGGGATAACAAGGTGGCAACGGTGAAGGATCTAACGCATCTGATTGACTACAGGCACAAACTCTTCCCATTTGAAACACATAATAGTCTACTGAGACTGTGCTAATGTTAAAAAGAAAATCTCTCTCAATCACTTACCACTTCATTCTCAGGAACTATATTTCTGCCTTTTTCAATCCTGTTTACTATGCTGATATTCTTGGCATAAAGAAAATTCCACTGCCAGTAATCAGGCTCAAGACGGACTGCTTCCTTAAAAAGTGGTAAAGCCAACTTGTAGCCCACACTGCTAGACTCCAGGAAAACTGAGCCTTTCATTCCAAGAAGAGTTGCCATCCCAGATTTCCCTAGCTGGCTATACCTGTAAAAATGAAGTATTCTGAATACATCCATAGTTTCCTAAAACACTAGCAATTGCTATTTAGGTGAACATCAAGCAAGCAAATTATATTACATAAATCACTTTCTGGGTAGTGTAACTATTACTTACCAATATTTACAAACTTGAGCAGCCACATATGATTCTTCGTAACTTTCACAAAAATATGCTACATATGCAACAGTTGCAGTCACAACATAAAGATATGCTGCTTTTCTCTCAGATGTTTCTTGGCAAACCTCTTCAGTTTTAACAATATCAGTTTCTTCAGACTTGATATCTAGAGATTCATCTGAAGGAGGAAGAGATGAACCTATAGTTTTGTTGGTGTCTTTTGAGTCACATTTGCTATCTTCTTCTGAACCCACTGTTGGGTTTTTAATATCATTTATATTAAGCATTGTTCCTTTGCTGCAAGCCGTTTCTTTGTTATTGATTCCCAGAGAATTAGGCTCTGTTACAAAGGTAGAATTTTCTACATTATTAAATTCATAGAATTCCCTTATATTACGACCAGTAAATGTGTTAAAACATTGAAGCATTCTATCCTTTGCTTGAGCTCTTCTTCTTCTTTTCATTTTCATGTAGTATTCATTTCCTTTACCAGGAGCTACATGCATTTCTTTGAATTCAAGTTGCATCCCATCAGGAATAAATTGAGGATTTCCTAGCTTTGCATAACAGTATGAAAGATGAGGTATTGAATCACCCAAACAATTTTCAGAAGCTTTTTCATATGCTAATATCAGATAACCACATATCTCCTGAAAAAGAGTTGTTCTTCCGTCTGCAGGTCTTTTTCCCCCTGGAAAAACAGAAATGTGACATTAGATCATCTGACCATGGAAACATTTTAGCCTATTTCATATTTATACAATCTTTTGCTGGAGTCAACAATTGAACACATGGTGGTAATGGAATTTGCAGTTCAGCATATGGTTAAGTGGGATCCAGCCAACAAAAATGTTATCACATCCAGTGGCGAACTGTGCAATGAAATACTGCATGCATTGCTTCCCCAAGAATTTCAGGAGAAAAAGAAGAAGCAATATTTTATTCATCTGGTTACATTTTTAATATTTACTCATGAACATCCATGGTGCTGCAAACAATTTGACAGCTGCGTAAATTTGAGTGACCAGTTCCTTGAGTTCATTCAATACTGAATATTTCTGTATTTACACATTTGTAACCTTGAATACCATGCTTCATAGGTTTCCAGAAGCTATTGCGACTCTTCAATAACTAGAAAGTATAATAGCCGCATCCATTCCATCCAATCAGCATCAAAGCTTTCCCTTCTGATGGCCACGCCGTGGCTCAGTGGTTAGACCGCTTGGCTCTCACCAAGGCGGCCCGGGTTCGATCCCAGGCGACCACAAAGTGAGATTTGTGGTGGACAACACAGCGTTGGGGAGGGTATTCTCAGCTGTAAACACGTGCCTAACATTCTTCACCTCTGACCCTGGCTGGTGTATCCTAAGATGTTTATGACATTGTGGTTAGAGGGAAGAACAGTTTTTCCCTACAAAGAGAGCTGGTTGGGGATGCTTTAAGCGTGGTCACTATACTGACAGATTTTGCCACTTGAAGTCTCTGTAGCATGTGAAGAAAAATTTACTTTTTTTCTATATATCGTATTTAACTATATTGGAACACCACAGTGAAGCGAAAAATTATTAATTTGTAGATGAGTCGTATTTATTACACATCTGCTTCACTTTCGTCTTTAATTCTTATTTTTTACAGCAGCTAATTGTTCTCTACTGTTGTTGTTAAATTTTACTATTTTTCTTACAAATTTCGGAGAAATGTTTTGTTTTAGGCAACTGTTGATAAATTTTATGTCCGCTGATATTAACCTTCTTTTTGTCTTCACGAAAGTGAAGCAGATGTGTAATAAATACGACTCGTCTAAAAATTAATAATTACTTTTTTTCGTTTTATTCTTGCAATTAAAGAAGGACCTACATGTGACTACAACAGAAAAAGTACTGAACAGTAGCCTTAGTTCTTTCACTCCTTATTCTCTCTTATTTTAATGAAAATTATTATTTGGAGCTTCCCTCGCTACTGGACCTACGTGTGACTGTAGAGTAGAAAGAGTACTGAAGAGTAGCCTTAGTTCTTTGAGTCATTATTCTATCTTATTTTAATGAAAATGGTTACTTGGAGCTTCTCTTGCATTAAAAGTCATGCTTTACCATTCATTGTACAACAAGATCAACCTTTGAAGAAATAGTTTAATTTCATATTTTGGTATAGTTACAAGGGAGGATATAAGGAAACAAATTGAGTCAGTTGACTTGAGTTTGACTCGTATATTTCCCCGGTAAATCATTAGGGGCTCTCGCATTCAAGAGAAATGAATTTAATGTCATAACGGCAAGTTGGCCATGGTAGCTCAATGGGTAAGAGCGACTGGACGGAAACCAGGGGATCCGTGAAATATGACCTGAAGCTTTCCTGGCAATGCATATGTTCTAGATGTTATTTGGCTTCGAGCCAGGTATAGTTATGTAGAGCCATCAACGTTTTGGGAGTGCATCGCTCCCATTATCAGGATGATGAATGATTAGCAAATTGGAAGGGCCAGTATACATAGCGACCGCTAGTCCTGACTTGCTGAACCTCGAACTGCCACCAGAGGAGACCTATGACAAAATATCGCCAGCTACACCACAAAGAACCAGTTGATGTCCAGTTGACGATGGAGGCAAATAGTCTCTGAAACAAATTCTGGGAAAATTTAAAAGTGTTGTTTAGTGTCATTAATCGACTCCCTTTAAATTTAATTTATTACAACAACACTGCTTTCAACACTTCCAAGAAAGGAATTGTAAATAAGATATTACCCAGTTACCTGCTATTCATCTAATATAGTATGCTTCAAGTTTCTTTATTAATAACTGATTATCCATACAGTCAAAAGCTTTTGAAAAATCAAGAAAAAGTCTTGTGACTTTCTTCTTGTTATTCAGTTTATTTATGATGATATTAATTGTTTTGGTTATTGCATCTCTTGTGGACATAAGTTTTTGAAAGCTATATTGCCTATCACACAATATTTTATATTTCTTAATGAAACTTAATAATCTACTTTTTCAAAAACTTTGGATACTGCTGATGTAATTGTAGTTGGCTGGTAATTACAAATTTATTCGGGATTGTCTTTTATAAATACAGGTGTTACCTTACCATTCTTTAGGCAACAGGGGAACATACCTTCTGACATGGATGTGTTTATGATATCTACTAATGGCTGTGCTACACAGTGCTTACATACTTCCAGGATATTACTTGTTATACCATCAAATCCTGTAGATGAGCTAGAATTTAATGAGTCAATTATTTTTATTATCTCTTGTGTATCAGTTGAATTTAAGAATAGTGTGCCCAGGTAAGTTATTGCATTAGAAATAGTGAGAAAGTTTTTGACAAGCATGAAATTTGGTTTAAACTGGCATAAATTAAGCATTCTTTATACACACATTGCTCTAAGTGAAATGTCTAAGAGAACAGTTCTCCATAATACCTACTTAAAATCAGAATCCAAATAACTAACATCTAGGATTTATTACACAAATATAAATATTTGTTAATGAATAACCATTTATCTTAAGAAGTTGATGTTAATACTTTTTTCTTCTTTCTAAGATAGATTTCGAAGACACATTACATTCGTCTTAAGTTCATTATAAACAAACTGTTGTCAAGGAAATCTCGGTTACCATATTTTTTTTCTTTTGATATGTTATGTTTTCAGCATTACCAACATCTGAAGTTGAAACAAACCTAAAAATAGAAACAATTGCGGATATGTCAAAATTCATTAGCGATGTTTATTTTATGAAATAAATATTTTTTCCCAGGCTATTAAATCTATGGGACCATGTAATTTTTTTAATAATTTAACTTCAGGATTTATTTTATGGTCAAATGACCAAAAGGATCTGCTACGGCCAATTTATCAATTTGTTTATATTTAATGCTACGAAAATGTTCCTTCTTTCTGGTTTCCAAACTACGTTTCATCTTTCCAATATAAACCTGAGCACAATCTAAACAATTAAATTGATAAATACCAGATTTTTTATTATTAGGAATTTTATCTTTTTTAGATAATTGTAATAAATTTTTAATACTATATTTATTTTGAAAATGTTTATTAACCCAAGGATGGTAAGTGATTTTTTAAAATTATAATCATCTTTTATTATTTTAAAAGTAGAAATATCATTAACGGTTTTTTGATATTTAAATTTTTCAATCCTCTTTTGTATAAAATCTTTATTAAAACCAATAATTAAAGCAGTATTAATAATATGTTTATATTCTTTATTAAATTCCTCTTTATTCAGGGGTATATTTATTAATCTATAAATCAAACTATTAAAAACAGCAAATTTATGTGAGAAAGGGTTTAAAACTTTTATTTTTTATGTAATTATCAATATAAGTAGATTTCCTATAAATACCAAAATCTAATTTGCTATTATTTCTTATTATTTTCAAATCTAGAAAAGGAAGAAATCCATTAATTTCAGTTTCTAATGTGAATTTGATAGCTTCATCTTTTTTTTTCTTCGTAACATTAAATATAAACAAATTGATAAATCGGCCATAGCACATCATTTTTGGTTATTCAACTATGAAATAAATGCCGAAGTTAAATTACTAAAGCAATTAAATGGTCCCATAGATTTAATAGTGTGGAAAAAATATTTATTATAAAAAATAAGCATCACATAATGAATTTTGACATGCCGGCAAATAATTCTGTTTTTAGGTTTGTTTCGTCTTCAGTTGGTAATGCTGAAACATAACATAACAAAAGCAAAAACACATGGTAGCCGAGATTTCCTTAACAACGGAGTTTGTTTATAATGAACTGAAGACGAATGCGATGTGCCTTCGAAATCGTTCTTAGAAAGAATAAAGAAGTATTAACATCAACTTCTTAAGATAAGTGGAGATTCATTAACAAATATTTATATTTGTGTAATATCTAGGATTTATGTCCACTGTTACCACATTTTGGAACAAATTCATGCATTACATTTATAATCCTGGAACAAAATTAATGTAAAGGGCTAAAAGAAAACAGTAAAGACGATTTGGGTCTTACCTTCTAGAAACCTCATCAATCTTCTGCTAGCCCTTGAGAATGGTAAATCGAGCTCTGGTACATCTGCTAACCAGGTGAAGGGACACTCTAATTCATTTAGTATTTTCCACAGAGAGCAAGATGTTTGGTCTTCCATAACATTTTCTTGTGCACACAGCTTTTTCCTTTCATTTAGAACATACTCAAATTGTTCATAAGATTCTTCAGCATTAATAGATATGTTACATTCTTCATCTTTATCGGAAACAAACACAGTCTGGTCTTTCCTCAAATCTGTGGTCTCCTTCTCCTCTTTACCTTTGAAGTTGTATGCAAAGAATGCTTCTCCAGAATTGGCTTCTTGTGACATGTTATTGTATGTATTTGTATTTGCAATATTCTGTACAGTTTTCTCATGGGAACTACTTGGTAGAATTTGGTCGTCTGTTGAAAGGGAATGCTTACTTTGTTTATCCAATTGTGTTCCAGAATCACTGGGAGCATTCTCAGAAGTGACAAATAACTTAGTATCACATGTTTTTAAATTGGATCCTATTTCCTTACATACAAGAATGTCACTATCAGTAGTTTGTTTACTTAAAGCATCAATATTTTTTTTGGCTGCTGAAACATAATCAAAATCCTTGTTTTGTTCAAAGATCTTGACTGCTAAATCAGTTAAACTTGCATTTGTAGTTTGGCTAGGACATCCCCGTACATAACTATCTTGGAAACAGTCTTTAGATGAACTTAAATTTAAAATCTGAGAATTTTCTTTTGCAGGCTGATCCAGTAAATTGTCATTTTTGATATTAGTATCTGTAGTACAATATTCAATGTAATTATGCAAAGAATTCCTATCATGACTGGTGGTCGGAATAGCATCAACTGCTTTACATGAATTCAAGTCTCTCTTAGCTTCTGCAGTAGTTATACCATCAGTATCATCATGGTCTACTTCATCATTTGCCTAAAAAAGTAAAACAAAGAATTACTTAAAATTTGAGTTTATTTTAAAAATTAGTCTAAAAATATATAATTGAATTAGCTACTTTTCTGTCATATCGAATATGAACTGAGAAATTTACTAGGAACTTTTAACCTATACTTAAGTCATGCAATAATTTCTTCCTAAGATATGAACAAGACATGTCATTATAAATACAAGGGGCGTCCAGAAAGTAAGTTCTGTTTCAATTTATCTCCGCTGCAGCGCTGCGATCACAGTTCCACACATGTGCGGTAGATGCTCTGTATCAAGGAGAAGAAAGGTGTGCCATTGTGAGATCACTGTCAGCCACGTATGCTTTGTTGTACTTGTTTACAATGTCGGTGTTGATTGAAAATCCCGCCGCTTGTGAAATCATATCTGTGATTCATTTTCTGAATGCTAGGATTGTGCCGCGCAATACAGAATAAGCATCGAAGAATGCTGTCAAAAGGTGTTGTGTTTCTTCACAACAATGCACGACCACTCACTGTAAATGTGACGAAAAACACCATACAGGCATTTAGCTGGGACGTGTTTGACCACCCCCGTACAGCCCTGACCTTGCTCCTAGCGACTTTCATCCGTTTTTGCATCTCAGATCTTTCCTTGGTGGTCAACACTTCAACAATGATGAAGAGCTGAAGGAAAATGTTTCCAACTGGTTGAAGACACAGGCGGCAAACTTCTATGAAGAAGGCATACAAAAACTTGTGCCTCGCTATGACAAATGCCTGCAAAATTTCGGCAGTTATGTGGAAAAGTAGTTTAAGAGTTGTAGAATTTTGTGCAATAAATAATTTTTCTGTATCTGTACACAATTTTATTTTATTACCAAACAGAACTTACTTTCTGGACATACCTCGTACTTACGTTATCAGTATGGTGGGGTCACCCTGCCCCCCGCTTAGGAAAAAAACAACTGCTAATGATGTGTATGCACTCTTTTCACCTAAACCTCAGCGCTCAACAACTCTGAAAGGTATTGAGAGCCACAGCGTCACACTGCAGAGAAAATATGTTTCACATGGTAAACAGTTTTAACCGGGGTCCTCCTGATCCCACCATACTGGTTACGGGTTAAAAGACACTGTGCCATACAAAAATACCTTGCACATCTTGCATTGTTGCAAAAATAGATCTGGATGACAAAGAGGCACCTGAGAATGCACCGTTAACAAGGAGATAGTCTGCATTCTTTTACCAGCTATGCTTAATGTTGGTGTGCTGCAATATTCCATTTCATAAAGAGGAAAATAATGCTTTTAGAACATTTATGGAAAAATATACGGTAATGAAACTGACATTACAAACAACCCTTTGGAAAACATATCTGAAGCTGGTGTGTGATAGATGTTTGCATAACATAAGACATTTGTGGCAGATAACAACATATGGACAAAACGAGACTCCCTAGGATGCTTTGTGGTGAATGTAGTTATTGGAATTCTTTCTGCAGATCATCCTGGTAAGAGTATTCTCTTGATGCAGAAGTAATTGAAAAGATATATCATGCGACAATCACATCAATATTTGTAAGAGCAATGACCCTCTTATGGCCTGATAGAGTTAAAAAGATAATGTTCTTCTGTTCATATCTGATGGTGCAACATACATGGTACAAGCTGCCAAACAGATCTTAACTTCTTAGTTAATTGATGGAAATTAATCATTTCTACATACTAGCCGTATATAGGCTAAGGTCTTTGATAGATAGAGTCAACATGAAAAATTCAATGCATTGGCCGGATTTGAACCACAGATCTCCTGGTTTCTGTCCTGTCGCTCTAATCCATTGAGCTACCATGGCCAACATGCTGTCCTGACATTAAATTCTCCACTTGACCCATATTTTCCCACTAGACCACTAGGGGCTCTCGCATCCGAGATACTGGACAGAAACAAGGAGATCCGTGGTTCAAATCCCGGCCATGGCATTGAATTTTTCATGTTGACTCTATCAAAGACCTTATCCTATATATGGCTAGTATGGAGAAATGATTAATTTCCATCAATTAACTAAAATATTAAGAGTTAAATGATGAAGCCTGGGACTCAAGTACTTATGATAGTAAGTCGCCACAAACGGTGTATCTCGAATGCAAGTGCCCCTAGTGGTCTACCGGGTTAATATATGAGTCAAATGGAGAATTTAATGTCAGGACGGCACGTTGGTCATGGTAGCTCAAAGGGTTGGAGCAATTGGACGGAAAACAGGAGACCCTTGATTCAAATCCCAGCCATGGCATTGAATTTTTCATATTGACTCTATCTATCAAAGATCTTAACTTGTATCCTAAACTAATACATATTACATGTTTAGCACATGTTACATCCCAATTGGCTGAAACAATCAAATGTAGTTATGCAGGTGTAGACAGCTTTGTAGCTTACATGAAAACTATATTTTTAAAAGTACCTTACAGGATTGCAAAGTTCAGAGAGTTAGCACCAGACATACTGCTACCACTATGTTACCACCAGATGGGAACTTGGCTAGAGCCTGTAATCTATTATGCCAAACATTATGACAATTAGATTTGAAACTTACCAGAAAACACACAAAACTTGAATTTGGCATACACAGGGAGAAAACACACAGAAAATTTCATAAAATCAGATGGATATAATCCAAGACAACACAAGCATGCTGTTATCAACAGTTTAACTTACAGGCTGGTTAATGTACATTTAAACAAGATAAAATATTATTAAATTTTAGATGAGTCGTATTTCTTACACATCTGCTTCACTTTCGTACCTTTTTTTTAATTTTTAATAATATATTCATCTGTTGATTTAGTGATGAACTGAAATGTGGGATTCTCTTCTAGCGGGATTTCAAAGTTCATTAGTTGGTTTTTATGTTTTTCTATGTATATCCTCTCCCATATGACGAGTTCACTATGTTTTTGTACGTATTTTAGTAATTCTGTGCTATCTTCAATTTCATGATTTTCAGACCAGAAATGAGCTGCTATTGCGGACTTATCAATATTTTTGTATCTTAAGTGCCTGAAGTGTTCTTTCTTTCTAGTGCCTATGTTTCTTTTTGTCCTCCCTATGTACGAAAGTGAAGCAGATGTGTAAGAAATACGACTCATCTAAAATTTAATAATTTTTCGCTTCACTGTGGTGTTCCAATACAGTTAAATCTCGAAGATAAAATATATCAAAGAATTCAATAATATCATTCACATTGAAGAATACAATGAATTCAATGCTGAATTGGTAAAAAAAATAAAAATTATAAATTCAAAAGACAACAAAGATGCAAACAAGTAACTATTCCTTCCCCAATCAGCAATTAAACATCATAAAGAAAATTTACATATTATCCCAGAGCTACACACCTTTTCCAAAAAGTCTTCAAAGAGCACAACGTTACTTTGGCCCCACAGAACAAATTTTGTGTACAACACCTTTTGAAGTCACATAATACAAAGGAGATACCCACAGACATCAAAATCAGGTGTGTACCGGATAAACTGCAAATGCTGTGACAACTTTTACATTGGAAAAACAAAAAGGAACTTGAACATTAGGCTTAAAGAGCACTTTAGGAACAAAGAAATAGATAAATTGGCGGTAGCGTGCCATTTTTGGAAATCCTTTTATTAAAACCTGTCCAAGGTCCAGCTGCATTAACCACGTGGGAAAAAATCGTCATAAAGAAATATGAAAGAAAATTGTTTAATTTCGACACTACCTTTGATGAAAACCCAAACTTCAAGTTCATCAAGATACCGACAGAGACGCACCTGTCGCCTCCAATGATTTCACCAAACTAGCGTCCAGTAGTCGACAACAGCTGATGATGTTAGGAAGATCCTAACAAAACGCGTTCTAGGTAAATACTAGCAATAAATGGATCATTGAGTATTAGTTTGACTCAAAATTATATTAATTTTGTGCTTCATTGTATCATAGTCCTTACAATTGGATTATGACAAAATTGTTTCAGTATTAGCCAATTTAGAAATTGATGGCAGTTCTAGCATACAAACTGCCAAACGTCTAGTAAAAACAGCTTCGTAGAATTATATTATTGTTTGCACATTTATTCGAAGAGTCACCTACAACTATCACACTGTTACCAGTCCAGAGGTATGGAGCTCACAGAATCTGTGAGGCATATACAGGAACTGTCAAAATAGATTTACTAATCCTAAAGCATTCTACCTGAAATAAAGATGACAGTGAAAAGTGTAATTAAAAACAATGCAGGATTTGGTGTGATGTACCACATATGAGATGCACTTTTAGATCCCAACAAAAGTTATGATGCTGATACACAACTGATAACATATCTTGAATATTTTATCACATCATGTGATCCAGCTGCTCTAAACCATTGAGCTGCTATGACCAACGTGCCAACATGACATTAAATTCTCCAACTGACTCTTGTTTTTCAGTCTGTCTCTACCCTTTCACAGTGCGTCCTACACACGGCTAGTGTGAAAGAACAATTAATTTCCATTAATTGTACCTAATAGTGGTCCGAACTATAAAGCCCGGGCCTTAAAGTACTTACAGCATAGTAAGTCGCCATTAAGGTAGTTGTCTCATGTGTTTATGAGAACTCCTAAGTGGTTTACCGGGAAATACATGAATCAGTTGGACAATTTAATGTCATATTGGCACGTTGGCCATAGTAGCTCAATGGTTTAGAGCGGCTGGACGGAAACCAGAGGATCCGTGGTTAAAATTCCGGCTATGGCATTGAATTTTTCAGTCTGGCTGTACCCTTTCATAGTGCGTCCTACAAACGGCTAGTGTGAAAGAACAATTAATTTGCAGTATAAATCTTGTTTGACAGGACATAGAATGAATTTTTCATTTGAAAGGCTTCAGAGGTACATTATTGCTTTTAGTAATATGGCCACAGATGAGTAAATCTTGTAGCAAAATTCCTGCTTTGGTATTTTATCTAGTAAGAGCCTTCAGATATTTAAGAAATTAGTTTTAGTATTTGGATACTTTAAATTTGATTGGGAAATATTATAACCCACGTTATACTTGCTTGGGTGTTGCCACAATGTGCCTATTTAAATAATGAAATCAGCAAGAGACAAACCTGTATGTACTATATAAGAATTTGTATGTTTTTACATAATTATCTAAATTGGTGTATTAGTATTAGTTTATTTCAATCATACAATATACACAGTTGGTGTTATTGAAGATCACGTCAGAAGCAATTATAATGGATAAGATACAAATAATTACAATGATTAAATTAGTGGTACTAGACACATCAATATTAATAAATGGTAATTAATAATTATGATAAAATAACAACAATAATAATAATAATAATAAGAAGAAGAAGACGAAGAAGATGAAGACGAAGAAGAAGATGAAGAAGTAGAAGAAGAAGAGTTTAAAATGATGCATACAAAACCAGGTGTAAGTTATACAGAACATATTATTTAATACAAATAATTGTTGTGCAGCACTGATAACAAAACAACCAGTTAAACTACATAAGTAGGATACTTCTACATTTATGCAAGTTATAATCATTTCAGAACAAAAATGACACTTTAAATGTGTAGCATAACTACATCTTCATTAATGTGTTAAGACTAATTAGAACTGTTGTTTAAAAATTCCTGTGAATTGTAAAAGCAGTGTGTTAGTAGATATTTCTTGAGACCTTTCTTAAACAGTTTTATATCAGTTAATCCCTTTAGATCTGTTGATAGTGCATTAAAATATTTAGAAGCTGCATTAATTATATTTTTATTACCAAAGGTACCCCTGTATGAACTCAGAAAAAAAGTCATTTTGTCTGTGAGTAAAATAAGTATGTACATCTTTGTTTAGTTGAGGGGATTCACTTGATGTTTTAACATACAAAATAGTGAAGAATACATATATACAAAATAAAGGAAGTATTTTAAGTTGCTTAAAGTATGGCCTGAAAGACTGCAATCTGCTAACTTTGGCCATAGCTCTTACAGCTCTTTTTTGGAGTAAGAACTGCATGATAAAAGTTTTAGGCAAAGTTCCCCATATCATCGCTCCGTATTCTAAATAAGAATGAAACAATGCAAAGTATACTGAACGAACCATTTGAAATGGTAACATGTTCGTAAGCTGGTGCAGCAGGAATATACACTTACGAATGTCTCATAAGTCATTTTTGTTCTCTGGTCAACCAGTTTCAATGCCCCTCTGCCATACGCTCTTATCTATGACTTCTTTGCATTCTGTATAGGGAATGGCAAATGGTACGGACTTCCTAGCTCTGTATATCACTATTAATCTAACAAAAGTTATTTCTCAATAAATTCAGATACAAACTTTTCTTCAAGGGACATACCTGTATCCCCTGTAGATCAAACTCTGAGTACAGTTTTTCCATTGCAGATGTTTTATTTCTTTCTGGTTTCACCTTACTATTATCCACACCAGAATCAGAAGCATCTCCATCCATTATATTCTATTCTAAACAGAAAGAGTAAAATCAATATGAATTCTTGAGATTAACTTGCCTTACTTTAAGAAAAATAATAAAACATTCTTAAGACTTAACAGGTATATTATTCCAGAAGAAAGCGGAAATACGAGGGTTGTTCAATAAAGAATGATCATAATGTTTTTACGGTCATAATTTTTTGCACTAAAATTCAATCTTATTATATTCTGTTAGCTTAATGTGAAACAAACACGCCAGAGTAGTTTCACTGTTGGTACTCCTGGTTCCCGCCTGTGAGAACCAGGCAAGTTCAGACATGTTCAGTATTGCCTACTGCTGCAATGGAGGTAACATGCAGTTAAAGTTGATGTTAGAGGAAGATACGGAGTTTCTTTCAAACGTAATCACTACTGATGAAACTTGGCTACATCATTTTGATCCTGAGAGCAAACAGCAAAGCTCAGTATGGAAATATCCTTCATCACCAACCCCCAAAAGAGCAAAAGTAGTTGCTTCTGTTGGGAAAGTTACGGTCATATCATTCTTTGATAGTCATGAAATGGTTTATCAGCATGTTGTACCTGCACACACATCATTAACTGGACAATACTACAGGGATGTCCTGAAAACATTGCAAGTCCATATCAGGCGCAAAAGACCACATTTCCATGAAGCAGGCTGGATGCTGCACCACGATAATGTGCGGCTGCATATTGCCAATATTGTTGCTGAATATATTGCAAAAATCAACGTGAAGTGCATCCCTCACCCTTTCTATGGTCCAGATTTAGCCCCATGTGACTTTTTTCTATTCCCTAACTTGAAGAAACGCCTTCGTGGGAGGTATTATCCATCATCAGAAGCAGTGGTGAAGGCTGCGGAGGCGATTTTGAAGGATCTCTCAAAAATGGTTTCCAGCATGTCTTTGAAGACTGGCAGAAACGCTGGGACAAGTGCGTCGCATTCAGGGGAGACTATTTTGAGGACCATCAAAATTTTGAGGATGAGTAAAGGTATTTGTCAAAACAAAATTATGATCATTCTTTATTGAACAGCCCTCGTATAAGTTGATAACGTGTGAGGTCAAGCTGTTCAGGCCATAAGCAGAAGTGTTCAGTGTTGGTTTCAAGTTTAGTTCTTGTATTATATAAGTATATATGAGGAGCTTTCAAATGTTAGATTAGACTTAGAAGATTATTTTTTATTTTGTAGAGATATGTTATGAAGGACAACTCTATGCTTACTTGCGATGGTAAAAAGTTAGTTACATGGTAGTGTTCTTGTGTTTGTTCTAAAGGGCAGATTGTACATTATTTTCAAGGCACGATTTTGAAGTACTTCGAGGTCATAAATTAAATATTTAACAGAATTACCCTATAAGATGTTTAGGTAATCCAAATAGGATTGAATTAAAGCATGGTAAATGATTTGTAAATGATTTACACTGAATCCTTTGAATTTCAACCTGAGAATTACAGCTAACACTTTTTACATGCATAATGTGGTCCTTCCATGTAAGGGTACTGTCTAGAATCAATCCAAGATTGTGATTTTTGTTACTCTTTCAATCATTTGCGTTATAACATGTATTTTGTTATCTACCATCTATATCTACGTTTGAAAACAAGTCATTGTTGTCGGCATCGGACTCGTACAGTTTAGCTTTGAATGCAGGGGAATTACCAACAATGTATGAAAAGCACAATAATAAAAATTGCTATAGTTTCTTCTTTCTTGCTAGGTAACGAAAATTAATGAAATCGACGAAAATTTAAATATTAAAATATGTAAAATTATGTACTATGTTGCGAAATATGTATTATAGCTCGAAATATGTAAAAATACGTAATTTAAAATGTTTGTATAAGGGTCTTTACTGTTTAATTCGTCTACATTTTAGCATTTTTATAATTACTTACACAGCAACAGAATATGTAATTACATAAAATCCGGGCTCTAGTGATAAGCATTTGTTTGTATACAAAGAAATGCGATTATTTTTCCATTTCTATTTACGATATTATCTAACGTTACGCACTACAGGCATTCCAAAGCATCGGAGTAAACAATTGCAAACATGAGGGCACATTGTGTCTCGGTGCCATTTGTTGGCATTTTTTATTATTGTTCTATTGTTAATTATATTAATGTAATTATGATTACCATTGTTATTGCTATCCTAATTATTATTATTACCAGAGACCGGAAGTGTAGGCAAGCAAAAAGTCATTAAAAATACTAAAATCAGGCAATGAAAGGCAATTAGGAAAAGGCAGTTATGTAATAAATTACACCATTCAGTAACTCGATCGTCATATTTTAAAGAACTTACAGTTTTGAACAAAATGCTAGAGCTGTAAGTTACACAAAAATGAAATATTTTTTTTTTTTAAAAACTGTGTATTTCAATGTCTTATTTATTGTACCTAAGAACCAAATGCTCTTTTAAGTTCTCTGGAGTTACGTTGAGTCTCCTTTCATATGAGAAAATAACTTCTCAACATCGACAAAGGTTGTTAGAGCAAATCTAAAACATACTAGCATCATTATAGGACCATTTCAACTGACCGCTGGCATATGTTGCATGTGAGTACAAAATACTTCGAATCCTAAAGTATTAAGTTAACTTTTTAATTTACTGCGTAAAGGAATACTAAACTTCGGCATCTTGCTGCTAGCCACAACAACGTCGCAATGGAAACCGAAATAAAAACAAAGTTAGACCGCACTCATTATTGTCTTTTAAAACAAACACAAGCGGTAGGTAATTCAAAGCCTTTCTGTTATCTATACATTAATTTGCACGGCACCACTCATTGTTACAAATAAAATAACGAACTGAAGGAAGGTTATCTATATTATCTGCAACTTAAAGACAATACACATTTAGTGAAGTAATTTAATTGTTACGGACTAACGTTACTGAAATAAAATGTACCTGAAGTAAATAATAGAATAATAATTAATAAATAATAGATAAATAATAAATTAAAAGCAAGAAAAAGCATTTATCAATATAAATAAGCATTTATATTTAAAAAGGCAATATAAAACTGTGACATTTCAATCACAAGGGTATAATTTGTACAGATTCACTTATTATTGAAGACAGCATTAACACATTTAAAAAGTCCTGTGTCTTTTACTTATTATTGAAGACTGCATTGACACATTTAAAAAGTCCTGCGTCTATATTCCGGTCTCTGGTTATTAATACTTAACAAGTTCAATTAATTTAAGGTGGCAGTTGAGTAAAGATGCGCATTAACAGAATTAGTCTGATATTAAACCTATAAGAAGACTGAAGGTGATTTATATATGTGGAGTAGCTGATACATGTACCATCTGTAGCTCCACGCGTGTAAAATCATCCTCAGTCTTCTTTCAGGATTGGTAACAGACAAATTCTTTTAGTGCATATCTACTCAGCTGTCACCTCAAGTTAATCGGAAAGTACTATACGGTTTGTACAATGAATCAAAATATTAAAACAACAGAACTGTGCTGTAAGTTGAAGGTAAACAGAATACAAAGCGATCTACTGTGTTTGTAGTTAATAGCTTTAGCATTTATTATGTAAACATTATTAAAACAATGGTTAACTCTGGAAAGGTAGAGCCAGACTGAAAAATTCAATGCCATAGCCAGGATTTGAACCACGGATCTTCTGATTTCCGTCCAGCCACCCTAACCGTTGAGCTACTATGGCCAACGTGCCGATATGACATTAAATTCTCCAACTGACTTGTGTTTTTCCGGTAAACCACTTAGGAGTTCTCATAAACACATGAAACAACTACCTTAATGGCGACTTACAACGTCTAAGTACTTTAAGGCCCAGGATTTATAGTTAACCACAATTAGGTCAATTAATGGAAATTAATTGTTATTTTACACTGGCCATGTGTAGGCTAAAGTATGGCAGGGTAGAGTCAGCCTGAAAAGTTCAATGCCATAACCAGAAGATCCGTGGTTCAAATCCCGGCTATCGCATTAAATTTTTCAGTCTGACTACCCTTTCATAGTGCGTCCTACACACGGCTAGTGTGAAAGAACAATTAATTTCCATTAATTGACCTAACAGTGGTCCGAACTATAAAACTCGAGCCTTAAAGTACTTACAGCATAGCAAGTCGCTATTAAGGTAGCTGTCTCATGTGTTTATGAGAACTCCTAGTGGTTTACTGGGAAAAATACGAGCCAGTTGGAGGATTTAATGTCATATCGGCACGTTGGACTTAGTAGCTCAAGGGTTTAGAGCGGCTGGACGGCAACCAGAAGATCCGTGGTTCAAATCCCGGCTATGGCATTGCATTTTTCAGTCTGGCTCTACCCTTCCATACTATAGCCTATACACGGCCAGTGTGAAAGAACAATTAATTTCCAATGGCTAACTCTACTGTTTTGTTTCACTCAATGCGAATTGAGGGGCCTTGATAGAGGCTAAGTGTATGATTGCATGTCTGCCTTACGTTCAAGAGGTCTTAGGTTCGAATCTTGGTCATCCTGAGTTATCTGAATAAGGTTTTTCAGAGGGTTTCCCTTATGCTCTAAGCTCTACGGGCCATGGACTCATTGGAGTATCATTTCACCCATTTCATTCATCGTCCGATGTGACTGGAAGTTGGAGGACGTAAATTAAAAACAAAAAAGAAGAAAAAAGGAGAGGCCGGTATTAACCTGTGTTAATGTCATACTGGACGACATTAAAAATAATGAAAAGGATTACATATAAAATTGGTTATGCTGATACTTTTAAATGAAAATAAGTGAAGGTGCTAAACAAGTTATGTTTTTGTCTCTCTTTACACTTCGGAATATATCGATCACGTCGCAGCTTATGGGAAAGACAAGTGACAACCTACTCGCTGCACTGTGTGTGCGGGCATTTCTACTTCATTATTATTGAATAACATTGTTAATAATAATAATAATAATAATAATAATAAATAATAATAATAATAATAATAATAATAATAATAATAATAATAATAATAATAATAATAATAATAATAATAATAATAATAATAATAATAATAATAATAATAATAATAATAATAATAATAATAATAATAATAATAATAATAATAATTAATGCCTAGCGAATGTTGTGAATGTGATTGGATATCGGTTTATACTATTTAAGAATAGTTTACATGTGAAGATTTTGAAACTGTTTCCGAAAATGTTAAATCACAAACATTTGCGAACGCAACCAAATGTGCACCTTTACGATAATGTTAACATTAAGTGATACAGCGTTTTCCACTGATAACACCTTACAAATAAATTTTTTCCTTCTCTAAATCAAATAACCTCAATGTTGTAACATATTTGTTCTCGACATGCATTTTATACTTATATATTATTTATAAGTGAACGTACCTTATGTCCACACACAATAAGCTTCCGCACTCCAAGCCAGAGCAACCTACACCGACTGCCGCCAGACACCAACTGTGCACAGCAGCAAATGAGCGTTGGCACTTCTTCCCGCCAGCGGCGAGTCTACAATATTGTCGCCAAATCTTTAAACGTTATTAGGCATTATTCTACATGAAACTGAAATGTCTGACTTTATAACAATGTATATTATAAAATAAAGGATTACTGTGTAAACTTAATAATACTGACAAGACATTCCTATTCTGTTTTACTAATCTAAGAATGCAAAGGAGAAATCCAATTACATATAGATTAGAGTTGCCAACCTCGACAAGACAAAGGTCGTAGTAGCAACTTACAAGATTTGCACTAAAACTGAATAATACAATTAGCATGTATACACAATTGGTTTAAGACAAACTGACTTTAAATATTGACAAAGCTGAAGTCTTGAGGTTCATATGAGACATACAGATCGCAAAATCTTTCTCTGAGCTTTGTCATTGATAAAGCTGTGCTTGACCAGACGTCACTCATTAAATTCTTGGGTCTACAGGTTAATGTGAATCTTAATTGCAAAGCTCATATACAGAGTATCTTGTCCAAGATGAGATAGACTACTTTTGCACTTAGATCATTGAACTCTTTTTGTCTAATTCAGACATCAAAACAGGGTGAGTCTGAAATGTTTCCGACCTAATAAAGATACAAGACATTTTTTTCAGAACTTTTTATTTTTCAACATAGTCTCCTTGTAGCTCTACACACTTCTCCTAGTGATCCTCCCATCTCTGTAACCCGTTTAAATAGTAATCAGCGTTTTTCTCTGCAAAATAATTGTTCACCATCCGGATTTAGAAGCTAAACTGTAAGAGGTCCCGAGTTCGAATCTCGATCAGGACGAGTTACCTGGATAAGGTTTCTTCCGGGGTTTTTCCTTATCCTGAAAGACAAATGCAGGGTAACTCTAAGTTCTATGGACCCTGGACTCATTTGAGCATCATTTCACCCATTTCATTCATCTTCCGATATGACTTAACGTTGGATGACGTAAATTACACACGGCTTAACTGTCCCCATTGCCTGTACTGACACGCTGGTCTAGCTGGTTTAATTCAGTAGTTCACATCGCCAATTATTTTGATGAAACTGTCCATTTGAAAAGCTTTCAGTTCGTGCACAAAATTTGTTAAATGATCATTTTTGCGTTGCCAAGTACTGCAATATTGTAAAGGTATTGCTATTGTGACTGTGGTTTCGTATAATTAAAAGTCCAAGTTGCAGAAATTCAAAACGTTCTTTATTTGCGTAGAAATACACTTTGTCCAGCAGCAGAATTAGTAACACAAATACAATCTTCCAAGGTCGTTGACCACAACAAAGAGTTACCAGTTTCAATTACAACTTTCGTCACGACTCTGTTTGCAACTTTCCCTTGGCGAGTTGCGGCTTCCGCGGCCCGGGTTCGATCCCAGGCGACCGCAAAGTGAGATTTGTGGTGGACAACATGGCGCTGGGGCGGGTTTTCTCCGGGACCTCCGGATTTCCCCGCCATCTCATTCCACCGGTGCTCCATCTTCATCTCATGTATCATCAGTGCCATCGCCTGCGGTGCCGTATGTAGTAAAAGCGGGCGTTAAACACTACACATTATATACCACGACTCGTATTGTCACAAATAACTGTATTAATTAATACTAATAATAGTTGAGGTGACTTCAGCAGGATGTGTGACGTCACTCCCCCACTCCATCACTTGTCATTTCAAACAACACTTCATTGTCTCTGATACTCTTGTAACATTGTTCCAGTTTTGGTTAGTTGAGTCTAATAAGGAGACCCAGTTCGCTATACATCGAGCCATTATTGACAGCAATCACAACCCCTAAGCTGCCTGGCATGCTCGCCAGCAACTTGTGTAAAGTCTGTTTAGTTAACGCATGTGTACGTCGGTCTCTGCCTTTGAAGAACCCTTATAATCGTTTTACAACCCCCGACCCTTCTTCTCCCATATCTTTCCGCAAGGTTGCCACCTTTCTCGATACGTCATGGGTGTCGTACGAGGTTTTGTCTAAATAAATTATCTTATGTCCATTACTGCAAAACTTCCTTAGTTTTCACACACACACACACACACACACACACACACACACACACACACACACACACACACACACACACACACACAGACCCAGACCCAGACCCAGACCCAGACCCAGACCCAGACCCAGACCCACAAAATCACCAACCTACAATTCTACTGGATTCTATAATAACCCTTAACTTATTCGAAGTGCGATTTGAAACCCAGCTCCTTTAGGAGACCGCGCAAAGTGCAGTGCCCATAAGGAAAATCACAAATGTCTTGCAAATGTGCAACCAATTCGTCTAAGGTGTGCGCTCTCGCTTTTGCATAGAATCTATAAATTTCTCGACGAATTAAATTGCATATGAAATTATCTACTTTAGAGGAACGTTTCCTTTTGTTTTCACACTTGATCGGCGTCTTTGGTATTCCTTTCGTCACAATATTTCTTACTGCATTTCTGTGAATACCCAGAATTTATCATCAGGTTCATTGCACGGCCCCTTATTAACATTATTTGTCAGCACATATTTATATGTGTTCAAAACAAGCGCTTGAATTTGCTTAGAAACAGTTCCCGTTATAACTTTGTTTTTTGAGGCTTTTCCAGTATTATAACTCGGCCCAGTTATTCACACTGTCTTCACTTTGATTATTTTCACTTGACTGAAAGTTATCTACTACTTGATTTGCATTTATCACTGCAGTTCCCTCCTACGGTCTCCACATCGTAACACACAATGAATTTTTGCACGTAATGAAACAGATCAACTGGAAGTTGGAAGTTTGGCAACTGAGACTCCACGTGGAGTAGACATGCAACTGTCACTTTGAGAAAATCAGGGTTGCTATTGGTCCTCAACGACAGTGTTCCATTTCTGAAGTGTGGAGATTAGTGGGCGGGAGGCTCAGGTTCCTTTGACTCTGAACTGCACATGCGTTAACTAAACAGACTTTACCAAGTATGGCTATAGTCTACAGTTCACCACAGTTAAGAAAAGCTCCAAGGGGTGAGACGGAGGGGGGTTGGAAACAGTTCTACCACCCTGTCTGACGTGTTTATGGTATGTTTATGACACTCTGGCCAGTTCACTTACTGCCCATTCGAAAACAGCTGGTCAACATCTGACGATTTCTCCTTTTGTAAATATGTAATGCCTTCTGGGTTTCAGTATACTCCATGAATTCTTTTCGTTTACATCGAGTGATCCTGTGTTTGCAAACGTAAAGCAAGGAAAAACAGTTCATAGCGAGGCTCGGGAAATAATAGCAAATGTCCTTAAAGTTTGCTAAAGATCTAAACAGATAGATGTTCCTCTTGCTCGTGCTACAGAAAGAGCAGCTCATTATACGGGAGTGTCCAAGTCATTAATAAAAATAATTAGGCGTCAAACGAAAGACAGAGAAGAAGCTGGCTCTTCGTCGCCTCTCCATACGCCGAGGAAACACCGACCGAGGTTATGTGAGCAGAAGGTAAATATTGATGATTTCGATATGTGTGTAACACGAAGAACTGTGCAGGAGTTTTACACTGTTCGAAAAATAGTACCAACCTGTCTGAAGCTACTATTAGCATTACGGCCATAATAACACACCGTATTCAAAGCAACAATAGCTGATAGCGCTAGGAGTTGTAAACATTCTTTGTATTTGGAGATAGTTGCAGTTAAATTCTATAGATAGTAGCATTTCCCAGAGATAACCAAGAACTCTGGCGTTGCCAATGTGAACTAATGTGCACATCGTAATTGTGCTATGATCTGGACATATCCAACTAATACCTGTCTGTAGCATTTGTCGTCTACGCATGCCCAGAGCTTTAAACGTTACCTGAAGTGCTAGCACAAGGGAGTTGTGCTAGCTGCAACGTTGCGCCATACTCATGCTATTGCCGTCTACAGTTCGGCCGTTGTATCTCCGGCTGTGACGTTTTGCGACTGCAAGAGGTGGAGGGGGAAGGTTAATAGTACAGATGTATTATTTTATCTTGACAGGAATCCTGCGCGGTAGGGATAGTGCACCTATCGCCACAATGCATCACAAGCGTAAGATTAAGGGAGGGTAGGGCGGTGCATAAGGTGTCTAAAAACAAATTTCATTCTCGAAGCTAGTTTTTCAGCTCTTATAAACTAAGTTGTAATTATTACTCTGGTAGTAATCTCCACGCTTTTGTTGGATCTTAAATAGTACATAGGCATTTGGAACAAAACCCTGTTCTCCTCCAGCAGGCCTGATAAACAACTGTCGGCCTTTCAATATCGCTGCAGAGTCCCTGTAACGTATTTCACTCCAGGCATATGGCCCAGTATGTGCTGTATTTATATACGTTTCATCCATATAAACTTCACTTCGATATCTCTGAATATTTCGTAAATACTTAAGCCTTTATACACGTATGGTGCGATGTTCGATTAAAATTTGTCTTAGTGGTTTTTTCCCCCCTTCAAATAATCCTAGCTTCAAAAGAACTCTTCTTAATGTTCAGACACTGCCTTGAAAGTCTGTAGAATTTTTAGCTTCATAAGCACTTTCTTCAAAGTTGGTCTTTGTTTTTCTGTGCTTTAAAAATTATTCATAGTTCGCCTAACTACTTCTGAATTAAAACATACAAATTAGATTTTGTTCATGTTCTTAATCTTTGTTTACTGAGCATAGAGAAGGACGTTGTTGCACTAGCACCAATGGCTTTTCTTTCCTTAATAACTCACCTAAACTGCTTTCACACACAACTGTTGCCTCAGATACCCTTCCTCAGATTTTTATAGCTGACCCAGACCATTGCTCCTTTTTTTATAAATCTAAGAATATTGGTTGTTACTTCTCGTGTTTTAAATGTAGCACTTTATTTCGTAATGTGCTGCTAGGAGGCGTCATTTATAAATGCTCTCTTGGAACCAGGAGACAAGCACATTTTGAAACAAGCTGTAGTGTCACCGAGTAGCTCTGCACGTGTTTAGTTGCTCGCAAATTGTTCGCAACTGACCTGCCCTCTCCTCCAGTTGCAACCGTTCTGAGGTGGACTCGTCCAGATACCACTGTGCATCGCTCTGCACTTTTCGAGATAAAAGAATATCTATGTACCAATATACAGTAATGAGCAATTGAAAACATATCTTCAAAATTATCTTTAGAATTAAAATATAGGACTATATTAGCTTTAAAACACTGAAATACAACTTAAAATTTGATTATCATGCAAGATACTACAACACCACTCTGTTCGAATATTTCGTTCACACCTTTCACACACACTAACTGCATCTGTTGGTAGTACATCTGGTGTTGTGGTCAGGAAGTTAAAACTGTCTCTTAGTGCCAATCAGCATTGTCGCTGCTAGGCGTGGCTCCCGAACCCAACATCGTGTTGCCAGGTTAAATTTGCTTTGCTATATTTTGCGTGCATGGAATCCGATTTTTAGTGTTCGTAAGTCTTATTATTATCACAATTATAATAACATAGCTACTGGTTCGTGAAATATGCAAATACGTGAAATATTTAAAATACGCATTGTTCCTCTGCTTAAAATTCCCGCCAAAGAACTGGCAACAGCTTGCTTTCCCCCTCTGGAGAATGTCAGAGCCGCAGATAGAGCGGCCGAACTGTACAATACTTACTACACATTCTAAAGGAGTAGGCGCGGTAAATGCAAGTAACGAATGAAAAAAATGTGTAGTGTTTAACGCCCTCTTTTACTACATATGGCACCGCAGGCGGTGACACTGATGATACATGAGATGAAGATGGAGCACTGGTGGAATGAGATCGCGGGGGAAACCGGAGTTCCTGGAGAAAACCCGCTACCAATGCCGTGTTGTCCATCACAAATCTCACTTTGCGGTCGCCTGGAATCGAACCCGGGCCGCCTTGGTGAGAGCCAAGCGGTCTAACCACTGAGCCACGGCGTGGCCTAACGAATGAAAAGGGCTTCTACAAGACAAATATTGGGGGTTCACGTGCTCTTGTGCTCCTAAACAGCAGCCGCCCTTCCCACGAGGTTATTGCTCCTGAAGAATATAGTTTGCTATGTAAGACTTAGATAGTTCATATTCCAGTTTCCATAATCAATACTTTGATTATCCTTGCATGCAAATACATAGAAAGATGCGTAAAAATGCGTAAAAATGAAACAATAAAGAATTAAGGTGTAATTTATGACCTAACATAATCTCATACTTTATTAACACTGGTTGTTAAAATAAAAATGTCAACAGTGAAAATCCTATACACTTCTAATGATTAAATAGCACATTGAATCAAACACTTAACACATAAAGCATGTTCTCAGAGTCCTGCATGTGTACATTATACTAGGTTCTTTACAAACGCCTGGGTTTACGTGTTGAGTGATAGACTTCCTTAATAACTGTGATCATAACAACAAATTACAAACGCCTGGGTTTACTTGTTGAGTGACACTTCCTTAGTATCTGTGATCATAACAACAAATTACAAACGCCTGGGTTTACTTGTTGAGTGATAGATTTCCTTAGTAACTGTGATCATAACAACAAATTTCATTTAGTGTCTCATCTTCAGAGGCAAGATTTTGTGGTGACAATTATTTATAAAATTTGCATTAATCATTTTAATTGGTGGTGTTTTGTGGTTTTTTTACCATAAATTCGCATTAATTTCGCGCAAATTTTTGGGGAAGAATTAATGAGTAATGAGATGGCCCAGCTGAAAAGTAACAGGTAACTAGAGTATCACAGCAGTTAAAACCCCTAATTTTGAAATTAAAACATTTTATTTGAAATCAGCAGATAGCACTGGGCAACAATGAAAATGTTTCGGGCTTAAAAATAGTGAATTTACATGTATTTCCATCTAATGAATTCAAATATCACCATAAAATGATGGATTTGCTCTTGTTTTGAAGTAAAGTGATATTTCATTTTTTAGAGTAAAAATTTTAAATTTGGGGAACTTTTTTGGGAGTTGGCAAACCTGTCAAATAACAAAACATGATCAGAGAGAAATTTTGGAAATTAAGTGATGCAAAAGTTAAGGAAGGCATTTTTGTCGGACCACAAATAAGAGATCTTGTAAAGGATCCTGCATTTGACCAAATTTTGGAGGGGAAAGAAAAGGAAGCTTGGGAAGCCTTCAAGGGTGTTGTCCATGGATTTTTAGGCAACAAAAGAGATGACAACTACAAGCATTTGGTGACAATGCTCCTGCAAAAATGCTGTTACCTTGGATACAACATGTCCCTTAGATCCATTTTCTCCACTCTCACCTAGACTTTTTCCCTCCTAGTTGTGGAGCTGTTAGTGATGAACATGGGGAGAGATTCCATCAGGAAATTTCTGTTATGGAACAAAGATATCAGGGTCATTGGAATGAAGTAATACTTGCGGATTACTGTTGGTCTTTGTATAGGGATTCTGCGGAACTCCATCACAAGAGGCAAGCTAAAAGACGACGAAGTCAATAGGCCACTACATGATTCTCTTCAGACACTACTATTTGCGAAGTATTTTTCCAGCAATTTAGAACTCTTAGCATGTAATTACTAGATTAAAAAATCAAATGCACTTTCATTGTTGTTAGCATGCATGCAATTAAAATTTATTATTTTCTCTCAATCCATTAATATCTAATACTTTCACCTCGTGTATATCATAGAAACTAGATTCATTGTCATATTTTTTTTCTCAACCCAAAATTAGTAGAAATTGCCTCATGGAGTGCTCAAAACATCCAAACATTTTTTTTTTTTTTTTTTGTTGCTCAGTGTATTGGGTAACGTGAATAAGATCAAATATCCCACATCAGACACCACCAAACTGCAGCATACAAGTTGGGCTATTTTTGCTTTTCATAGTTGTTCTTTTTTCTGTGACAACTAAGTTATATGTAGTGAAAAACCTCTCACTCTCAGCGTTTGACATTGACAACCAAAAACATTGAAGGGATATTTCACAGAAATTACGGTAAAAGTCAGTTTTTGTCTTCAATGCCAAGAGTGCTGTTATTACATCTAATCTGTTATTGTTACCATCATGGCTTTGCTGTTCAACAATGTCACAAAGCTCTTTGTAATAAAGAAGCAAATCAAAATCACAAGTAATACCACTGGATGTATTTAGTTGTTCAAATGCTGCCATTACATGATTTAAATCACCTGTACTTGATTTAGTAACTAGCCTAGAAGGTTCAAACAAATGATATAGCTTTTATGGTTATTACATCATCAGTTTCTTTTGCATAATGGAGTTTAATTCAGACAAAGTCATACGGCAGCAAACTTTCAGAAACTTTAATATTTCACATTTGGTTCTCAATGAGTTAATTCGGGATAAAACAAGATGAACCACTGTTTTTTTTATTGAAATTATAATATTGGACCTGTTATCAAACTTCAATTTTCAGAAACAAATGTTTTTGCTGTTATACCTTTAAAATAACAGCAGACTAGCAGAAGATGCGAGTCGCCTAGGTTTACCAGCAGCTGGTTTACTAGGTTGCTGTCAGCACCTAGCTTCTTAGTGCGGCTTTATTTGGGCAGTATAAAAGAACTGTTTTTCTCATTAGGCAGTTGTTTTGTGCAGTAATGTATCTAGCCATATGTGGGCGCAAATGCCCCCAGAGGGTGTGTGCGCCCAGTGCTGGCTGCGCTCTTCCGCCTGCCTGTGAGACATCTGAGCACAGCCGGCTTGACAGGCTAGAGGGAATGGAATAATGTTAAGGTATAGTTTATACCAAGCCCATTTCTGGGCTTGGGGGTACAAAGTCAGGGGACAGTGGGCCTTCTCAGATTAGATTTCCCAAAGCATCTTTGGGCAGCCGGTAACCAGGTCAACGGCGAGGAACTCTATGGTCGTATCGGCCAAGGGTGTTCACCAAGTTATTGGGGTGGGAGTCTAGATTACTGTAGATGGTACGGGATCTCTCCCGCACCACGTCTACAATATATGGGACTCCTGAGTAGGTGTGAAAGACATGGGGCGGACGGGATTCTACGTCCTGTATCGTAGATCATTCGCAGCGCCCTGTTCTGGACGCATTGCAGTCTGCGAATAGCGGTCGGAGCCACGGAACCCAGACTTCGCAGCCGTACAGAATCAGGGGCGAGATAATTGCCCGATACAGGGGTAGCTTTAGGTGTGTTGGTATCGAGGATTTCAAATAGGGTACAATTGTCTAAGTGCTGCATGCCCTTGTCCGGCTTTGACCTGGACGTGAGTGGCGTAGGCGAGGTCGCAATCGAAAAGGACGCCGTGGTATTTGGCAGAGGGAACCCAGGGGATTTGCCTCTGCCTAAACCTCAGCGACCAATCCGGTCGCCTAGCTCGGACCTTAGCCAGGAGAAGAGCGGAGCTCTACCCAGGGTTAATGACCATCTTCCACCTCTTGCCTGCCTCGGTAGCGTAGATGGTAGCATGTCTGCCTCACGTTCAAGAGGTCCCGAGTTCGAATCTCGGTCAGGGTGAGTTACCTGGATAAGGTTTTTTCCGGGGTTTTCCCTTATCCTTCAAGACGAATGTCGGGTAACTCTAAGCTCCATGTACCCTGGACTCATTTGAGCATTATTTCACCCATTTCATTCATCTTCCAATATGACTTAACGTTGGAGGACGTAAATTAAAAAAAATCTTCCACCTCTCACTCCAGCGGCCGATGGCACAAAGCTGGCGCTGCAGCGGAGGATTTGCTATACTGCAGGTTTTTATTACATGCTATTATGAGGACATTGTCGGCATATTTACAATATTGCATCACTTGGCATCGCAAACATGATCATTTATCAAATTTTGCGCAGCAACTGAAAGCTTTTTATTTTGAAAAGAAATCGACAACTGCATTAAAATAGTTGGCACTACTGAATTAAACCAGCTGGACCAGCGTGTCAGTACAGGCAATAGGAACACTTTTAGCCTCTAAATCTGGGTGGTTTACAGTGAAGTATTCTTTGTATTAGTTTTATAACTTTCGGACATTTCACGACACATTCTTAAACCCTGAGGGACAATATTTTCATATTAATGTAACGTAAGAGAGTAACTTACTAGAAGTTCATTACCTTCTATGTGCCTTTAGTCAGCGTAATAGGAGTTTTTGCTGTGTATGGTGTGTTATCCAATAAATAACATTTCTAGTTAACATACGACAAACAGTTCTCAGTATCACGGACCAGCCGCGTGCTGTGGTGTCAGGTTATTGTTGTACCGCTGAGCTGTTAGCTTAGTCCTCATGATGATGTCATTGTATTGGCTGTGTTAAGTGTTAACTTTTATCTTTCTTTCGTTAAATTTGTAAATATTTTTTTCATGACTTCTAGGTTCATACATGAATATTACATTAAAGTTATACGAGGGCTGTTCAATAAAGAATGATCATAACTTTTTAAGGACATCATTTTTCGCAATAAAATTACATCTTAATATATTCTGTTAGCTTAATGTGAAACAAACACGCCACAGTAGTTTCATTGTTGGTACTCCTGGTTCCCGCCTGTGAGAACCAGGCAAGTTCACACATGTTCAGTATCGCCTACCGCTGCAACGTAGGTAACATGCTGTTAAAGTTGATGTTAGAGGAAGATACAGAGTTTCTTTCAAACGTAATCACTGCTGATGAAACTTGGCAACATCATTTTGATGCTGAGAGCAATCAGCAAAGCTGAGTGTGGAAATCCCCTTCGTCACCAACCCCCAAAAACGCAAAAGTGGTTGCTTCTGCTGGGAAAGTTATGGTCATCTCATTCTTTGATATTCATGGAATGGTTTATCAGCATGTTGTACCTGCACACACATCAGTAACTGGACAATGCTACATGGATGTCCTGAAAACATTGCAAGTCCATATCAGGCGCAAAAGATCACATCTCCTTGAAGCAGGCTGGATGCTGCGCCACGATAATGCGTGGCCGCATTTTGCCAATGTTTTTGCTCTATATCTTGCAGAACTCAACGTGAAGTACATCCCCCACCCTCCCTTTAGTCCGGATTTAGCTGCATGTGACTTTTTTCTATTCCCTAACTTGAAGAAACGCCTTCTTGGGAGTCATTATGCATCATCAGAAGTAGTGGTGATGGCTGCAGAGGCGATTTTGAAGGATCTCTCAAAAAATTGTTTCCAACATGTCTTTGAAGACTGGCAGAAACGCTGGGACAAGTGCATCGTATTCAGGGGAGACTATTTTGAGAAGGGCCATCAAAATTATGAGGATGAGTAAATATACGTTGTCGTATTTATGCAATTTGAAATAAATGTAAATTTTTCTATGCAGGCTAAAAATAATAGAATTTTTCTCATTTGCTGCTAAAAAATATTATTCTGGAAAAAGGAAAAGTTCGGGAAAATTCGCGGAAAAATCGTTAAAACCAAAAACTCTTGCCTCTGCTCATCTTGTATATTTATCAAAGGTCTGTCACACAATCACAAGACACAAATAAATAGGCATACAGAAACTTAATGCCCTATTTTGCTTGATGGATCCCAGCTTAATTCACACAAAATATTTCCAACATCTACTGCTGTATCTTCTCCTGGAGGAATACAAAGTGCATCAACTTCAACATTATTCTCATTGATCCGTTGCCAGGAGTTCCGTAGAGAACTACTACAGGTTAGTAGATTTCCTGTAAGATTTATATACCGTAGATTCATCAACTGTACAATTGGCTGCATGTCAATATCTGTTAAGTAGTTGTCTTCAGGATTTAGTTTATGTAGTTTTGACAATCCCATAAAGATACCTGTGTCTATATTGTGCATCCTGTTTTCGTTTAGATAAAGCTCTTCAATGTGCAATGCAATAAATGCTTTATTAGACATCTCAACAATAGAATTGTCATGGACATCTAATAATTTAAGTGTCCAAGAATTTGCAAATGTAGTGTCTGTAATTGTAGTAAGTCCATTCCCATCTAACCAAAGTAACTCTAGTTGAGGTAATCGATTGAAAACATCTCCCTGAATATAAGAAATGAAATTGTTATTTAAAAACAAGTTCTTTAGTGAAGATAAGTGCTCAAATACGTAATATTCTAGATCTTCAAATCGATTGTTAGGCAACAGCAGATCTGTAAGCTTATGTAGCCCATTGAAACTGTCTTTTGTTATGTTTGATATTTTATTATTGTGCAAATAAAGTGCTAAAAGGTTATTTAATGATGCAAATGTATTTGTTGGGATTCCTCTAAAACGATTGTGACTTAATACAAGTGACAAGCGATGGTGTAAGTTTGCAAACAGATCTTCAGGTAGTGTATACAGAGTATTATTTTGAAGAGAGAGATCAGCAATTTCTCTAGAGGGTCAAACAGCCCTGCTGGAAGATCTAGTATTTCATTATCTATAATTTCTAAATCTACCAACGCAGTTAAGTCTGAGAAGACAGTCGGTTTTATCACAGATATTTTATTGTTTGTAAGTTGAAGTATTTCTATCAAAGTGGCATTAGGCAACTTAAATGTTGAGGAGGTTAACTTGAGCAGAGTAGTTTCGTTGCACAAAATGTATGTGTTCCATTTAAAGTTGCAACCTTCGGGACACACTGTTGAAGATGTTACTGAGGTCACCATAACACTCCAACATCGTTCTATAAAACAAACAATATATGTTAACATTGTGCAGTTATAACATTGTTGAAGATGAGGTTGATGTCACATTGTTGCTATTGTGGTTGTCCATAACAAGCAATTAAAAGGAATATTTTGTATGCATACAAGTCATTCACAAAATAAATCCGGAGCATATTGTGAATGTTTTTAAACGTTTACCTTGGATCATATTAGAAAAATGACAGTATTATAATTATCGTAATTGCAAACAAAATCTCTGGTGGCTGACTTTCCTGGTTTTCTTTCTGTTTCAAATGACTTACCTGGTTTTTTACCTGATAAAAATGCTATTGGAATGAACTTTTTTGTTTGATGCAATGTTATTGACTTAATGAACAGGAAGTACCACTTTACTTGATTCACTACATGTGAGGCATTAATATTTCACTATGTTTGATAGAATTATTTTGTGTGAGAATCACCCATTCTGTTTTGAAATTAAATATTCATTTTCTGTCTTTCTTACAAAAAGTGACTTACCTGCTTATTACCCTGGACCCTTCATTTTATTTCTCTCAAAATATGACTAACAATTTGATTCAATTACTATATCATAAACATTGTTTCAAGAAAATTAAATGCATATCTTTAACATTTTTGGTAATTACTTCATTCTGGATGGCCTTGTATAATTGCTAAAATGTTAAGAACGGACAAAAAATACAAATTAGATTTAAACACGTTTCATCTTTTTTTTTTCATTTTTTGTATATTTAAGTCTGTTTGACCTATACAATAAAGTTGGCGTGAAATTTACACTGTTTCTACTTTTTATCAATAGAACTAGTTATTCTTTTTTTTAGTTACTCTATATTGCACTAAAATTAATCAGAAATACGACTATCTACCACTCAAATATTAATAGAAATATATTATGAGGCTCTCTGAATTAAAATAGTACAGGGTGCTCTGTTTGAGATGTCACAAAATTAAAACTTTATATTTATGAAGTTGGTGCACCGATCTCTGAGCAATTTTATATAATGTAAGCGTAAAGATTGGAAGTTAACAAACGAGTGATGTTTCCAGTGGCATGGTAACGCTATCATGGAAAAAAAAAAAAAAAAAATAAGCTGGCTCCGTAGCTCAGTCGGCACCTGCCTGCCATGCTAGTTTTCCTGGGTTCGATTCCCGGCGGTGGGGTTGGGGATTTTTCTCCATTTAAGATAATTCCCCATCTTCCCCAGAGTCTGGAAGTATGAAAGAGTGTGAATGTGTGCGTGATCTTATGATGCAACCCAACTAATACAGGTTAAAACCTTTGATATGTTCCAAAGCAGAACGGCCGCCGATATGCTCATTGAGTTAAAGACGGGATATAAATGGAAGAAATAAAAAAAATGGTCATAACGCAACAACAACGTACTCAATGTGTCGTAAGGTAACACGCAATTTTCGAGTGCAATAGTGAACCAAGAAAAAGAAATTAGTAAAACTGTTGGTAGAGTCTGTTTAGTTAACTCATGTGCACGTCGGCCGCTGCCTTATAATCGTTTTACAACCCCGGCCCTCATTCTCCCAGACTTTTCTGCAAGGTTGCCACCTTTCTCGATAGGTCATAGGTATCGTACGAGGTTTCCTCTAAATAAATTATCTTATGTCCATTACTGGAAACTTCCTTAGTTTTGACAAATATTGTCAAGCTACAATTCTACTGGATTCCATAATAACCCTTATCTTATTCAAAGTGCGGTTTCTGAAACCCAGCTCCTTTAGGAGGCCGCGCAAAGTGCAGTGTCCATAAGGAAAATCACAAATTTCTTGTAAATGTGCAACCAATTCGTCTAAGTTGGGCGCTCTCCCTTTTACATAGAATCTATAAATTTCTCGACAAATTAAATTGAATGTGAAATTATCTAGTTTAGAGAAACGTTTCCTTTTGTTTTCACACTTGATCGGGGACCTTGTTATTCCTTTCGTCACAATATTTCTTTCTGTATTTCTGTGAATACCCAGAATTTATCATCAGGTTCATTGCATGACCACTTACCAAGATTATTTTTCAGCACATATTTATATGTGTTCAAAACAAGCGCTTGAATTTGCTTAGAAACAGTTTCAGCTTTAACTTTGTTTTTTTGAGGCTTTTACAGTATTATAACTCGGCCCAGTTATTCACACTATTGTCTTCACTTTGATTATTTTCACTTGACTGAAAGTTATCTACTACTTCATTTGCATTCACCACTGCATTTCCCTCCCACGGTCTCCATATCGTGACACACAACGAATTTCTGCACGTAATGAAACAGATCAACTGGAGGTTGGAACTTTGGCAACTGAGACTCCACGTGGAGTGGACATGCGACTGTCACTTCGAGAAAATCAGGGTTGCTATTGGTCCTCAATGATAGTGTTCCATTTCTAAAGTGTGGAGATAGATTTATGACGGTCATTAGTGGGCGGTAGGCTGAGTTTCCTTCACTCATCCAGGAATCTCTCTGATCAGGAAACCTCTTCGTTGCCTACGGCCTCGAGGTTGCGAAGTCCTATGTTTCGCTTAACGAAATACAGCAATTTATTCATTCATTACATGACCTCCTAATAGCATGTCAATAGTGTATGCAAAAAGACCAAACAATCTAGCCGACCTGTAGAGGGAGATATGAGCAGCTTTTTCATATATAAACAATGAAGAAACGTTACCTTGTCACAAAATCTTCTACAACAATCAAATGTGAAGCTCGGAGTCTGCATCAAGCTACTCTGATCTGTCAGGAAAGCGTTCTTCATGATATATAACCTTTCTGACTTTACCAGGAAAATGACAAGGAAAATTGTTGAAGAAGGAAATAGTTAATGAAGTTTAGACTACACTGTCCCTCATATCTGTATTACACTTAGAGAAAGAGATTTTTAACAGGAAAATGATAATCAATATTATTGAGGAAGAAAATAGTTAATGAAGTTTACACTTTCTACGAAAAGAGTAGTGGGTAATTATGACTTTTTCCAATAGTTTCAGACATCTAAATAATGTAGAGCATTAGAGTAATTGTCTAATGTTAAAGATTTATAGATTTCTGTATTTGTTCTGGAGGTGAAAGAAGATCCTGCTTATTTTATATGGATACAAAAAGATATATTTGCTATAATGTTTATATCATCAATAATCGAATGTAATAATCTATACATAAATCTAAATTCCGTAACGTCTGTGAAATTCATTATTCATCTAAACCTACCTGTGTAGCGTATGGCGTAGCATGTCTGCCTCACTTACAAAAGGTACCCAGTTTGATTCTGAGTCAGGGTGAGATACATGAATAAGGTCTTTTCCTGGACTTTTCCCTATTCTGTCTAGTAACTCTAATCTCTATGTACCCTGTACTATAAGTAGTATTTAACTGTTCCAATGACAAATCAATACTAATAAATATTTGATGCAAGTTGAAAGTTTATTTTTAATGTATATGTATTTAATAAATAACAAGAATGGTATCCATTGCAAAAAGGTTGAGACGTACTGGCATAAGCCAAGTGAAAGCTGAATTAAAAAGTGTTTTATTTTGTATCATATATAATTATCCCTGTTTTGTTTTCCATATTGCTGTTCATATTGCCTGTATACTATAATATGTGTCTTATGTTAACTTTTGTACATATATATGCTATTAAACTTTATACCTCTGGACATGTTCAATGTTCACAGCCTTTTCTGGCTACAAGTGAACCTACTGAAAGCAAATCAATCTAATCTAATCTCATTTCAACATCATTTCATTCATCGTCCGATATGTCAGCGTTGGAAGTTTTCTCTTATTCTGAAAGATGAATGTCTGTTAACTCAGCTCTGTGGACCCTGTACTCATTTGAGCATCATTTCATTCATCATCCGATATGACTTAACGTTGGATATTTTCTCTTATCCTGAAAGATGAATGTCTGATACTCTAAGCTCTATCTACCCTGTACTCATTTGAATATCATCGTCCGATATGACTTAACGTTGGAGGTTTTACCTTATCCTGAAAGAGGAATGTCTGGTAACTCTAAACTCTAAGTACCCTGTACTCATTTGAACATCATTTCATTCATCGTCCTATATGACTTAACGTTGGGTTTTTTCCCTTATCTTTAAAGATAAGTGTCTGCTAACCCTAAGCTCTATGTACCCAGTTCTCATTTGAACATCATTTCATTCATCGTCCGATATGACTTAACGTTGGAGGTTTTTTCTTATCCTGAAAGATGAATGTCTGATAACTCTTAGCTCTATGTATCCTGGATTCATTTGAACATCATTTCTTTCATCGTCCGATATGACTTAACGTTGGAGGTTTTTTCTTATCCTGAAAGATGAATGTCTGATAACTCTTAGCTCTATGTACCCTGGATTCATTTGAACATCATTTCTTTCATCGTCCGATATGACTTAACGGTGGAAGTTTTCTCTTATCCTGAAAGATGAATGTCTGGTAACTCTAAGCTCTATGTACCCAGTTCTCATTTGAACATCATTTCTTTCATCGTCCGATGTGACTTAACGTTGGAGGTTTTTTCTTATCCTGAAAGATAAATGTCTGATAACTCTTAGCTCTATGTACCCTGTACTCATTTGAACATCATTTCATTCATCGTCCGATATGACTTAACGTTGGAGGTTTCCTCTTACCCTGAAAGATGAATGTCTGGTAACTCTTAGCTCTATGTATCCTGGACTCATTTGAACATCATTTCTTTCATCATCCGATATGACTTAACGTTGGAGGTTTTCTCTTATCCTGAAAGATGAATGTCTGGTAACTCTAAGCTCTATGGACCCCGTGTAATATGAGTGTCATCTAATCCATTTCGTACATTGTCCAATATTAAGTAACATTGGAAATCATACATTTAAAAAAAATCTAAATCATAACATATTAAAACAATGAAAGATATGGAAATATCAGTAGTGGAGTGAAGGTGAAGTCTGCAGTAGAATGTTTAAGGAAGTGATTGCTAAAATTAAACTTAAGCTCGCTAGTGGGGTGAGAGTGAGAATTAAACTTCCTCTCAGTAGTGAAGTAAGAGTAAAGACAATTTAGGGAGTGTCAGCAGTGAATTAATTTTACAATATTGCAGTATACAGTTCGCTTGATAGCTGTAATCTCACGTGTTTCTGTACACAGTCTGTATATGCTATTTTTACGATAGGTTATAATTATACTTTTTGTATGGTTCAGAAAGATAGAGTTGGCTAAACTGTACGTGTGAGGCAGCCTAGACATTGATTGTCATTTTTTACCTGAAACAGCTGAAATGCGACATTTTTACACACACACAAAGTATACAAACCAGAAAATAGTCACGTTGCTTCTGATATTTTCATACCAAATGATCCCGACGCCTGTTTTAGCTATACCGAATGTTGTCTGCTTTAAAGCACTCTGATTCACCAGGAAAGATTTTCTAGATTTTTAACGTTTTTGGAATGTCTAAAAGGAAATCGATAAGATATACAGTCAGGAAGGAAGCAGCTCGTAGAATATTGAAAAATTCTGCTGTTTCTACTGTGTAGAAACAAAGAAAGGTTATGCTTCTGATGAAAACACTGCATGTAGCCGTCTGTATAGGCATAAAAATCAAATAAAGCAGTTGAAAACAATCATTAAACATAGTAATAAACAGCATTTACAAAAGAAAAAAGGGAAATAATACAATCTAAATCGTTTGCAGATAGATATACCAGATGAGTCATCCGCCTCTATTTATTTTTTCTATGCAACCAGCAGTTTATAGTCAAATGTGAAAAAATTGACCCTTTTAGCACAAGGTCATTATTGCAGCTCTGCTCTTCTGTTCCGTACTATGTGCAACAAGCACAATGAAGACCGAAAAGCTGCAAAACGACGTCTTTTCACGCATAAGCAAGGTGACAAACGAATGTCGAGAGGCTTAGCTGCTGGAATATGGTGATGCAAAAGATAGGTTCGAAAAGAAGTCACATGCTTTTGGTGTTTTCTTCTTTCTCCTAGTCTTTGTTGTCTGTATTTTCATTATTACTTTATTTATAGTTGCTATTGGTTCTCTTGTGAGCCAAAGACACAATAATTGCAATCCGATAATTAGAGATCTACAAGGATTAGCTCACCATATAAGTTGCGCCGAGCTCCCTCTACCGGCAGTTAGAAGAGGCAACTGCCCTTCAACGGGAAACGACGGGCTATCTTTAGCTTTAATCATGGATCATGTTTAATTTTGTGAGTCTTATTATCTTGACCTTAACCGAGCGGAATGGCTCAGGCGATTTCGTCTCTGGGCCGCATTCGGGAGGCCCGGGTTCGATTCCTGTGGCTGACCTACCTGACCCATGGTTTTTTCGGGGAATTTCCGGGTCGCTAGGCGAATGCTGGTTAGGTTAATTACATCCCCCGAATTTCGTGTCTCTCCATTTCATCTCCAT